>WEIV01001856.1:97229-110450 GCA_013390005.1 Calyptomena viridis
CCAAGGTGGATAGGTATTTGTTAAAAAAAAATAAATTGGAAGGTTTATTGTTTTAGAAGGAGGGAAGAAGTAATTTTAAAGTGCAAAATGGATGTGTTCATTCTCTGGCTTCGAATTTCTCATAATTGTTTAAATCTATACAGAAAAACAGGATGCTGTGGACACACTACATAATGAAGCCCAGTAATTCTTTAGTGTAACTAGCTAGCTGAGAGGTTTGTCTGTGCTGAGACTACAAATAATATGTGTTCCTGCTGCCTAGCCCCCACAGACTCTTCCTAACCAGAAGAACCAATAGGAAAATTCTGATCTTTATGTGACTTTAACACTGTACTCAAAGTCTATCAAACCAATTAGATGGGCTTCAAAGCTCACTGACGGAATGCCAGTTCATCAGATCCACATTAGAGAAGAAAACCTTCTAGAATAAACAGCTACTAAATGTTAAGAAATTATTTTCCTTCACTGAGACTCCGCCCATATGGATTCAATTCACTTATAGTGACTTCCCAGCAGTCTCATTAGTCACATTTAATGTTTAAAAGACCATAAAGATAGCTGGTGAAATAAGGAGCATGCAAAACAGCTCTCCTTTAACAGGAGTGTAAGCAACAGGCACAGGAGAAACACAGTAAACTCCTTGCCCATTTTGTCTCAGGTATGGACATACTCTTAGACATGCTAAAGCATTGCCAAGACTCTGATTCATTCATTAGCAACAAATTTT
Source organism: Calyptomena viridis (assembly GCA_013390005.1). Taxonomy (NCBI): domain Eukaryota; kingdom Metazoa; phylum Chordata; class Aves; order Passeriformes; family Eurylaimidae; genus Calyptomena; species Calyptomena viridis. The sequence goes on from WEIV01001856.1 coordinate 97,957, forward strand.
TAGTGTGCTGAATGATCCATTTGAAGAATTTAAAAAAATACATATTGCCAGGCTTTCCACAACTCGTTCTACTGAAACAAAGATTTGACTGATCTGATAAAAATAACAAAGTTCTCTGAAAACTATGACATGTGGGGCTTGATACACCCCACATTAGATGGTGGCTGTAAGGATAGAAAAGGAAGGGTCTGATGCATTAGTGCAAGTTACAGTTAAGTATTACTGCAGTAAATTCAGCAGGACGATCTACCACTACTTCATTTCAGTGAGTTACAAGAATATAAATTAACTCTCTAATTATGCTGGCTGAGTGATACCTACCACAAAGACAATTTTTGCAAAGCAGCAAAATCAGATTTAAAATGGACAAGGAGCACACAGCTCACAGACTGGTAATAATGTCAATAAGAACTCCAAATTGGCAAATGCAAGCATGAATCAAGCATCTTAAGCATCTAAACGATGTGAGAAGGAAAAAATCAAACAGTGCAGAATTTTGACAAAAATAAGTGAATAGAGTTTTAGCTATACCTGATGAGGAGTTGATTCATTTGAACATGAGGAAACAATCTCACAGCAGTGTTCCTAAGAACACATTCATATGATTTTAGACAACACTTTTTCATGTTTCTGAAGAACAATCTTCACAAGAATCTAGTTAGCGTGTTAGAGATTGTAACTAGGAGGGGTGAATTGGTTCTTGATTCTGAAAGACTCAAGACCCAAGAGCTGGTGTGGACCAACATCCAAGGGTTGACAACCAATGCTGACTGGCCCACAAAGGAGATATCCTTGTCCCATCTTCTCTAAGAAATAAATCTGCACTTGGGAAGAAAGACACATCAAGAAAAAATATGACACTGGATGATGATTGCAGAGACAAAACAAACCAGCAGACTACCCCAGCGGAGAGTGATCAGCCAGTCAGGAGCAGCTGTTAAAGAACTGAATTCTACAATTTACAAATAGATCTATGACTAAGCTAATTTCCTAACACAACTCAGCAGTAAGTGTATGGAGATATTTGCTATGTCTATATTATTCCTCTCTGTAATCACAGAAAGATTTTGCAGGCCAGTCAAACCACCCACAACTACACATACCACATCTGAAATCCATAGTGCAAAATGAAATAAACAAAAAAGAGCAATCTTTTAAGGAAATGTACGGATGGGTTAGCCCACACTGTAATATTTTGTCAGCCTCAAGATGTTGCTTCAGTGGTAATAAATGCTACTTGCCAGCAAAATCCTAGTAAGTTTCATCAACAACAAACCCCATACTTCTCATAAACTGACTGATAAAACTCATAGAAGTGATGAAAGCATGAAGATTCTCACTGGTTTCCCATCCAAATCAGTTAGAGTAAAAAACTATTTATGCACTATAGTCATAAGCTATATATGGGAAACAGTTGTTCTTTTTGACATAAATAATAGTACCACCTATGTATAATATGCAAATTTATGAAAATGCCATCATTGCCTTTGAAATGTACTTTTCCACAAAAACTCAAACTTACAAATCTGAAAACTTCTAACAAAAAATATTACAGCACCGAATATTGTTTTCAGCTGTTTCTCTTGGTTACAAATGTATTGGAAAGTTTTGCACAAAACGCAGTCCATGTAACTCTTTCTTATTATGGTGTTGTTTTCCTCAGTGTGTGGGATGTTAACAGGTGTACTCATTGTGATGTTCCACACCAAATGCTGTCTCATGTTGCTTTAGTCATCAGTTCAAGATTCAGATCCAAAATGCCTAACTTTGCACTGTCTTTTGTAAACATTTCAAGAATCAACTCCCAAAGGAAGTATAACCTTCAGGACAGAGTGCCTCTGACTCCCTGCCTTGTGAACACTTGATTGTGCCCTTCACATAAGCTCTAATAGAATTATTAGAAACAGCTGTTGACATATACAGTATCTAGATATGGCTGTGCTAAAAGTAAGTCAAAAGCAAGAGACAAAAGCTTCTTTGCTTATGACAACTAGCAAGAACATGCATTTCTGTGAGTATATAATGAGCAAGAAATGTGCTTTGGCAGCAACATACCTCAACAGAATTCTGTCTTTCACATAATAAAATCAGCTGGCATAGCACTCAGAGTCCCTGTGAGGTGAAATTAGAATCATAAAATACCTCAAGTTGGAAGGGACCCATAACTATCACCAAGTCCAACTCCCTACCCCTTGCAGGGTGACCTAAAAATTAACATGACTGAGATCATTGTCCAGATACTCCTTGAACTCTGACACACTTGGTGCTGCAATCACTTCCCTGGGGAGCCTGTTCCAGTGACAAACTGTACACATAAGTGCTGTAGATCCACAGAGAATGGGAGGCTTGACTGCAGAGTTCATCCTAGTAATGAAGAAAAGTCCAACCATCTGGCAAGCATGTGGCCATGCTCTCCAGATGCATTGCAGCAATACTTAAGGTTATTATTGCCCTTCCTGGCTGAGACATGAGAATCACTTTTCATTATTATTTCAGCATTAATACACCTATAAAGTTAACTCCACCTTGTTGTCAGTAAATTAAAGGACAGAGAATGCATGGTGACCTCTAGCATTTTAGTGAACTTTTACAAAATAAATGTAATTCCTTTGAAGATTCCAAGTTTATTTTAGCCTCCTAATTGTGCCATGGCTCAGCAGTAGAAAGATTAAGCCTTGTTCTGGCAAAGATACTGTCCACTTTTTTATGACTGCAACTGACTATTAGACAGTTTGTCTCTGCCCCATTCCCAGCAGCATGGGCCGTGACAGCTAAACTCTATGAGCAAAGTCAGGACTTATTGAATATACATCCAGAAGAACAGCAGTCAATACTATGCTGTAGTATGCTTTATTAGCAGCCTGACTTATTTCTGGTATCCTGAACAAGACAGGTAGGAGAACAATCTTCTTAATGCATGAAAATAACAGAAACAAACAAAAAGACTCAGGCTGATTAAGGCAAGCTGGTCTCTGGAAAATGAAGCTTGCCTAGCAGTATAAGACACACCTGAGCACAAAATGACATAAATGAATTTCAGTAGTGGACTTTGTCCCATTAACGATTTGGCAAAAAACTTCTGATTTAGTGCAACAATGAAAGGGTCATTACAGAAGGGTCTGTAATGCATGCAAACCATAAAAACAAACCAACAAACAAAACAACAAAAAAACCCCTAACCCCAAAGCTCGAAGAAGGAACAACCAACACTTAAAGCCTTCACATCTCTCCACTCTCAGGATATTTTCTGTTCTAGTCTTGAGTTCTTCACAGCCACTGCTGCATACAGGACCGATGGTTTTTCAGCAATAAAAATGGTCTATGAAGGCAAGGAGGAAGTGTTTTGTAGGTTCTCTAATTCTATAGAAACTCCAAAACATCTATAGTCAGGAAGATTTTATTATACCAGAAAAGTGATATAATAATTTATGAGGTATAATAAAGAAAAAGGTATTCTCCTTACATTCTTTTGCAGATACTTATAGAGGTGAGCCACAGTAACGTCATAACTAAAGGTTTGCAAGACCTGTGGTCTTTTTCAGGAAATGCTATAATCCTATGAACTAACTACAGGGAAGAGTTAACTTCATTAACTCGGGAGTATACATGGTTCATAATCATTACCATTTTCAGGCATACTACAGTGAGGTCAGCTGGTTCACTGTGCTTATGTCCGTGCATAAGATGCAAACCAGATGTGAATATAATCACTACATGTGATAAAAAACTTTACACCGACAGCAATTCAAATTGGATAATCAATATTCTGAATTGTCTGAACAACAAAAAGAATAGCTTTAAGCATATATCAGAAGTTACCGGTTGCTTCCAGAGGTTGGAAGGTTCTTCACCTTCCAAGTCCTCTAATACTATTTCTATCCTCTCATGCAAAGAATGAAAATGATCAGGAAAAAAACAGTGCTGTTTCTCCAGATGGATAATTCCCTGGTTTAGAACAAAATTAAAAAGTAAACAATTTAAGGCCACATAAGTATTTCCTAACCTAGCTGTTACACAGCAACTACAAGACTGCTAAGGTGCAGGCAGGCTCAACAGTCTTGGTAGGCTAAGGACTTTCTAGCAAAGGTCTCTTCATAGGAACTCAGTATTATACAATAATTCAGATTGGAAGTGACCATTCAGATCAGAAGTCTCTAATCCAACCTCCTGACTACAAGATAAGATGAGATTTCTCATGGCTTTATCCAGTTGGACATTGAACAACCAAAATGTTTCTGTGATTTAAGCAAAGCTTCCTGATGTGCTTCAGACAAAACGATTCTTGCTGCCAGGATCAGCCTCCTTCCTGCACCCAAGACATACTGTTTAGAGCTCATAGCATCTCTGCCCTTCACTGCATCAAGACATTTCTTTAAAAAAGTCAGAACACTCATTGTCACTGCAGACTCCCTTAAAACCTGCCTCTAGATGACAAGAGCGTAAACAGACAACCAGCAGATGGAACACTGACACGTCAAAGTTGCATTAAAAGCGGAGTTCCCAAGTGTAAAGTGGCAGGGTGCTGCACAGGAAGGTGCTTAGCTTTACCCAGGTTAAGTGCAATTAAAGCACCTACATGCTGTTAAAATTACCTGGCTGTAGAAACAAGGTAGCAGATGATACCACTCACAGCAGTATTCTATCAAAACCCCTTTTCTCCAGTCTCATTTTGACTGCTATTTTCCATATACACCCAGCTTCATATTTCCTGCAGAAACAATTTTTACTCACCCTTGTGATTCTCAATTTTGTAGACTGTTGGCTAACACCTCAGTATTTAATTTCCTTTCCTTTTCTGCAGACATTAGATAAATCAGAATACAAGGATATGAAACAAGAATAGTTTTTTGAACAAGGTACACAGATTTGCATTCCCTCAAAGAAAAAGAACACCAGCCTAAGGGTACATACTGCCAGAGAATTAAAGTCTGGAAACACATTGCCACAATCCTGTTGATGTTGGAGCATATTAAAGCAGATGTTTCCTGTCAAGTGTTATGTTCTCCCTAGAGTACATACTAGTATATTCCAGCATATACTATATTCCAGCAGTCACTTCAAGCAAACACATGCAAATGTTAAATATTTTAATTCTCTTGTAATCCACTGCTCCATTTATTAATGCTGTATTCCTAAGCAACATTTAGAGTCCTTTTAAGTTTAATAATGAACTGCGAAAAACTATTATATAACACCTTATCATGCACACAAGTGAAAAAGAATCAGATTTTCTAAATCTTTTCTTTAAATTACAGTGTATGATTTTTTCCTTAAAATAGATAAGGAAAAGCTCTGTTTCAATGCTTGAGGCCAAACTGTAGCCACACAATATGGGCACACCATAAGACGAGGTGGTTTTCATTTGCTGTCTAGCATAGACTTCAGGAGACATGTTCATGACCTCAGAAGACAGTAACCAGGTAAACAGGAATTGATCCAGTTTGCCCACATGAGAGCTACTCTTATTACCAAGGTCCAGAAGCAAGACAAGTGAGACCATTGAGTACCCTACAATAAGATTAATTTTAAAATTCTAATCAAATTATACCATTCAGATAATAGGTCTCTGGTGACCAAAGAAGTGTTATCTCAGAACCATTGTGATGATATCATCAAATACAATGAAGTATTTCTAGCAGAATTCAGCTTTTTCTCCTGAAAAAACAGGAAGGGATGTTCACATACAAGATACTTTTGGCCATCATTATCTCTGTTTCCCTACTCTGGTAACATGTTGGGAAAAGATTTCCAATTGTTCTGGTTTCCAATGGAGTAGTGACTGTATTATTTAATCCTAGTTAGACGTGGTTAAAGTTAGCATTTCCTAACTTCTTCAGGAAGACTAATAAATACAATAGAAGCTTATTTTCATTTCCTAGGCACTATTTCTGCTATCCTACTGCATCTACTATTATATAAATATTGATGAGTCCTTTGCAATCATATTTATTTTAACAGCTTCTCTATTTCTAGTGCTAGAACAAAATACAGAAAATAAGAAATACTAGCAGTCAATAGCACAGAAGAATTTTTTTAAGTACTTTGTTTATTAAGTATGCTTTCCCTCCCTTGTTAATCAGATGTTGTTCTTATTCTTGTCCATGACAAGATGTAGATTAACACTCGGTATCAAAGTCCTTTTCTATTGCTTATTTCTTCTAATTCACTAACAAAACAGATTTTTCAAAGTACTTTTAAACAACTATCTCCATGGAACTCAAGGGTACTAAATATGCATTAAAGACCAAATTATGACTAACTCAATCTGTCACACATAAGATTAAATCTACCAAAGTAAGTGGGACCATGAGTACAGACTGGTATGAATAAGAACAAAACTTAACCCTTAATCTTTGAATATAAGAAAATCTGTTATGCATTTACTACCTCAAATGGAATATATACTAAATTGAATGAATGACAGATATAACAGAAATATTTAAGTGCTTAAGGGATTAGGTTTAGATGTTGTACTTAGTCTATATGGCAGGGTTTGTTAGTTGGGGGATGCAAGGGTGGCCTTCACGAGAAGAGGCCCTGGCTGCCCTACGTCACACACAGCCAATTCCAGTCAGCTCCAACAGACCTGGCTGGGCACCGATGAGCCTAGCAGTCAAGTTGGTGGCTTTTCTGGTAAAACATACTTTAAAAGGACAAAAAGCTGTCCAGGAGTGGGGATTGAGGAAGAAACAGCCATGTGAATGCCAAGGTCAGAGAGGAGGGAAGGGAAGGAAAAAATGCTCCAGGTGCTGGGGCAGAGATTACCCTGCAGCCCATGGAGAGAACAACAGTGGAGCAAGTGGATATTTTCTGATAGAATATGCAGCTAGCAGAAAGACGGCAAAAGCCAAGCAGTTGAAAAGTTATTGTCTTGGTTTAAAGACAATTGTGCAACTTAAATTCAAAAACATGAGACCACAAAATATAGAAAGTAAAATAACACCTCTTTTATTAAATATATATATATATATAAATATCTATCTATCTATCCATCTATCTATCTATCTATATCTACATGAGAAAAACACAGAATACAAAACAATAACCTGAGGACTACTGAAAAACTTGTTGTGAACGAAAATAAACACTCTCTCCTATTGGGGTTAATTTGTTAGTCTCTGTTGGGTTTAGTGGTCATGGGAAAATGGCAGCCACCATTGTAGATGGCATGGCAGCAGTCCAGGATTCTCTCGCAAGCAGATGTGGGGGGCGAGGGGACAACCTCACTAGCTCTCCAGACAGAAAAGAGAGAAGAAAAATCTCTGTGTGTGAAGTCTTTCTCCAAAGGGCGTTGAACTGGATTCGGTTGAATGGCAGTAGAGCTGCTGTAGAGATGCTGGGGNGGAGAGAACAACAGTGGAGCAAGTGGATATTTTCTGATAGAATATGCAGCTAGCAGAAAGACGGCAAAAGCCAAGCAGTTGAAAAGTTATTGTCTTGGTTTAAAGACAATTNTCAGCTGTGCACCTGTGCACCACTGCCGTGTGCCGTCAGGCCCTGGCCCCGGCCCTGCACTGCTGGGGGCACTCACCACGGTGACAAGGGTGCTGCACTGGGCAGCCCCAGCCCCACCTCTCCTCAGGCTCGGCAGCCACCACACTGGCACGGGAGGTCCACAGGGAGTTCTCCATGGCTTGAGGCATGGCAGGTGGCAGTGGGGTCCCCGGCCGCCTGCCTGGGCCACAGACGCAGAGACTGGACTGGCCCCACTGGTCCCCGCCATCCTCCAAAGGCACAGAGTGAGTACCAGGAGCCACCTGAGCTCCCGTCACTGCTGCAGTCCCAACCCCAGCTGGTGACACATGGCAGCAGCCCCCCCATGCTGGCGCTGCAGCCATGTGCCGCTCCTGGGGCCACATGGGGGTGCACAGGGCTGCAAGGGGCCGTGCCGCAGCCATCACCATTCCCCCCATCTCCTGCTGGCAATGGGAAAATTTTCCTAAAAACAAAAAAAGTCTAACCGCAACAGTTATGTAAACAGGATGGATTATAGCTAACATCCAATGACAATTTGTAACATTTAACTCAAAACTTTCAGCTTATTTCAGTAAAAAATTTTCTTCTTTCACTATTTGAAAGTTCATTAGGATTTATTTTGTTAAGTCCATTTTGACCAAGCTTTCACTTCGGATATCTTTTCACTCACCTTAACAACTTATACTTTCTCCTATAACTAGCACTATGTAACACAAGAGCCTTCTTCTAAAGACAAGAGTGAGGTGAAGGATGAGTGGAAATCTTAAGCAAGGAAGACTTATACTCAGAAGAGGAGGAATACCTTGTGGAACACTTAAACCAGACATACACAAGTCCATGAGGTCTCAGGTGCTGATAGATACTTCAAGACCACTCTCTGTAATCTTTAAAAGGTTGTGGCAACTGAGAGAACCTTCTGAGGACCGAATGCAAGCAAACATCACCCCTACCTCCAAGGATGTCAAGAAAGATCATCTAGAGAACTACAAACCAGTCAGCCTCACCTTAACCTCTAGGTGATGAAGCAACCAGTTATTTCCACAGTCAGGAACAACGAGAAGAACCTCCATGACGGTTCAGCATGGATTTATGAGGATGACATCACGACTGACCAACCCAATAGTCTTTTCCAATGAGTTAACTGGCTCAGAGAACAAGGAAAAAACAGTAGATACTGTCTATCTTGATTTTAGCAAGGCTTTCAACTGTCTCTCCCACTACACTCACAGACAACATGATGAAATATAGAAAGCTTAAGACAACAGTGAGGTGGATTGAAAAATGCCTGAGTTTCAAGGCTCAAATGGTTATAATCAGCAGCACAAAATAGAGTTGGAGGTCAGTCACCAGGGGTTACTCCTCAGCAGCAAAACTCTGACAAACACTGTTTAATACCTCCATTAATCACCTGGACCATATGGCAGAGTGAACCCTTAAGAAGTTTGCAGATGATAAAACACTGGAAGAAGAATATACCAGAAGATTGTGCTGACATTCAGATGGACCTCAATTGGCTGGAAAAATTGGCAAACGGGAACATCATGAAAGTCAATAAAGGGCAAGGCCACAAAGCCCTGCATATGGAGAGGAGTCACTCCTGACACCAGTACATACTGGGGGCCAAACAGCAGGACAGCAGCTCCTCAGAGAAGGACCTGAGGTGCTGGTGGACAGTGAGTTGACCTCAAGCCAGAAATAAGACAGAAATGGACAACAATATCCTAGATAGCACCAGATGATGTCCAGGCATCCTTCCATGACTCCACTATTCTGTGATTATTTTATTATTTTCTGCCAGAATTAATAGTCATAGTACAGGTTTTTAATTGTTTTTTACTATTTTCTTTGCAGTGTGTGAGCTTGAATCATGAACTTTATAGGTAGACATACAGAAGAGTTATGTAATAATTGTCTCTGGAGCAGGTAGGACCAGTCCATTAAAAAAGAATAAAAGAATCATAGAAGTGTAGAATTATCAAGGTTGGAAAAGACCTTTGAGATCATCAAGTCCAACCTATAACCCTACACCAACCCTTCATCTAAACCACGGCATTAAGTGCCTGAGGGATCAAGAAAAAAATAAGCAATAGATTTAAAGCAGTAACCTGAAACTGACTGCAGGATTAAGCAAGCAATGTTTTCTGAATGTTGTGCACACAGAGCACATGCTGTCTCTCACACTAAACAGTATGCTGTCTGCTATTATATGTCATATTTTGTAAGAGAAATGTTTTCCCTCCCACTGGCAGAAGTATGAATTGAGGTTTTAGAATTTTATTTACTAAACATTATACTGGTGTGCTAATGCTTTTTTCTTTTTGCCTCATTGTATTGGGAATATTCTTGTCTTTCAAAAAGGTTTTTTCTTTTTCTCACAAGTCAGCTAGTTAGTCCATGGGAATGGAATCATGAATATCTCATGCATATTCTTTTACACCACTGTGCTACTGTAAGATTTCACTGACAGTAGTGGAATTTTCCCTTATGCTTGTGGACACAGGAAATTGGAACACACTTCAACATGAAACCTACACTGTTAATCAACCTCTCTGTCAGCCTCTCCTTCAAGCAATCTAATGGATTCAGACAATGAAATCCTAAAATTTTACAGGAAAATGTATCTTCTAGACGACCATCTTTTCTGAAGTTCATCAGTTTCTTATGGTGGGCTTCACTGAGAATTCTGGAAGACATGATGGCTCAATACTTCATGCGGTGAACCTCCAAGGAAGGTGTCTATGATTCTTCTTACTGTGTTCCAATCCATATAGCCAGCCAACATATAGCCCCACACAAGAATGGATGAGGAGCTGAGAGCTTATGAGTCAGGATTAAAGGGAGGGCAGGATCAGGAGACATTGTAGAGGGGGTCTGCTACAGTTCAACCGGATTAAGCCCTCTGCAGAAAGATAGCAGCAGCCTAAGGTTCACAAGCCCTGGTGCTCATGGCAGGCTTCAGTCACCCTGACATTTGTTGAAGAGACAACATAGCAGGGCACGAGCAAACCAGGAGGTTTGTGGAGTGCATCAATGAAAGCTTTCTTCTCCAAGTAATAGAGGAGCCAATGAGGAGGTGCTATGCTGGATCTTGTTCTTGGCTACAAAGAAGGGCAGATGAGGCACATGAAGTTCAAGGGCAGCCTGGGCTGCAGTGGCCATAAAACGGTGGAGTACAAGATCCCCAGGGCACTGAGGAGAGCACACAGCAAGCTCACTACCCCGGACCTCAAGAGAGCAGACTTTGGATCTGCTTGATAAAGTACCATGAGAAAAGAGAAATCCCTGCAGAAAAGAAGGGCCCAAGAAAGCTGATCAATATTCAAGGATCACCTCCTCCAGGCTCAAGAGTGATGCATCCAGCAAAGAGGAAGTCAGGCAAAAACACCAGGAGGCCTGTCTGGGTGGACAAGGAACTCTTGGACAAACTTAAACACCAGAAGGAAGCTTATAGAGGGTGGAAGCAGGGACAGATAGCCTTGGAGGAATACAAAGGAATTATCCGAGTAGCAGGGGTAAGGTTAGGAAAGCTAAAGCCTTGACAGAATTGAATCTGGCCAGAGATGTCAAGAGCAACAAGAATACATCAGTAAGAAAAGGAAGAGTAGGAAAAAATGTGGACTCTCTCCAGAAAGAATGGGAGCCCTGGTTACCCAGAACATGGAGAAGGCTGAGGTACTCAATAACCTTTTTGCCTCAGTCTTCACCAGCAAGTGCTCCAGCCACACTGCCTGAGTTGCAGAACACAAAGGCAGGGACAGGGAGATGTAGGAGAAGATCAGGTTCAACACTACTTAAGGAACCTGAAGGTATATAAGACCACAGGACTTGATGAGATTCTGGGTCCTGAGAGAACTGGTGAAAGAAATTGCTAAGCTACTATCCATCATATTTAAGAAATTGTAGCAGTCCAATGAAGTTCGCAACGACTAGAAAAGGGGAAACATAACCCCCATATTTAAAAAAGTAAAAAAGGAAACCTGGGGAACTACAAGCCAGTGAGTCTCACCCTGGTGCCTTGCAAGATCATGGAGCAGATCTTCCTGGAAGCGATGCTAAAGCACATGTAAAATAAGGAAGTGACTGGTGACAGCCAACATGGTTGCACTATGGGCAAGTTTCCGGAGGGCTTCTGTGACAGGGTTACAGTGTTATTGGATAACGGAAGCGCTTTGTCCTGCACAACATCCTTGCCTCTAAATTGGAAAGACATGGATTTGAGAGATGGATCATTAAGTAGAAAAGGAAATGGCCAGGTGGTCTCATTCAAAGTGTTGTCAACAGCTTGATGTCAAAGTGGAGACCAGTGATGAGTGTTATTCTTTGGGGATCAGTATTGGAATTGGTGCCGTTTAAAAGCCTGTTTGGCAAGATGGACAGTGGGACTAAGTGCATCCTCAGCAAGTCTGCTGATGACACCAAGCTGTGTGGTGTGGTCTACATATTAGAGGGAAGGGATGGGATTCTGAGGAACCTGTATAGACTTGGGAGCTGAGCCCATGCAAACCCTTTGACGTTCAACAAAGCCAAGTGCAAGGTCCTGNTGGATGGTAAGGCACTGGAATAGGTTGTCAAAAGGAGTTGTAGATGCCCCAGCCCTGGGAGTTTTCAAGACCAGGTTGGATGTGGCTCTGAGCAACCTGGTCTANACGTTCAACAAAGCCAAGTGCAAGGTCCTGCATGAAGGTTAGGATAACCCGAAGCACAAACACAGGCTGGGTGCAGGAGTGATTTGAGATCAGCCCTATGGAGAAGGACTTGTGAGTGTTGGTTGACAAGAATCTCAACATGACCCAGCAATATGAGATTGCAGCCCAGAAAACTGTATCCTGTGCTGTGTTACAAGAAGGGTGACCAGCAGGTCTAGAGAGGTGATTCTGCCCCTCTACACTGCCCTTGTGAGACCCCATTTGGAGTACTCAAGGCAGGTCAGGGGTCCTCACCACAAGAAAGATGTGGACCTTTTAGAGCAGTTCCAGAGGAGGGCCACAGAGATGATCAGAAGGATGGAACACCACTCC
>WEIV01001856.1:118618-146935 GCA_013390005.1 Calyptomena viridis
ATGAAGATTCCCTACTTTAAAAGTGAGTGCTGTAGCAAACATTTTTCTGAATATATTGGAGTTACAACAGAATAAACACAAAGTACTGTAGTAAATAAGGTCTGCTCTTTCACTACAACACAGGCTTAAAACATTTTTGGAAAAAAAAAACACATGGAAATATAGTGCGTTACTCACAACATTTTGATTCGCACAGAGTATTTAAATCAATCATTATTCAGGGGCTGGGAACATGAGGAAACCAAAAAACACACAGCCATCTTTCTTTGCATTTATTGCTCAAAGACTGCCTTTTTTTACTCTACACAGAATCTCAACATAGCTATTAAAGGAAAGCCCATCCTTCAGCTGCAGTTTCTCTTATTTCAGTGTACATTTGTGAAGGTCAGATAGCTTTTTATTAGAAAAAAATTATCATTTTTAAAAGCCTTACCAGTTTGACAATGGCACTGTACTGTCGTTTTCCTTCAATAGCTTAAAGAAATTTATCTTTGTTGGAATTCGAAATCCCTTAATTACTCAACAATTAGCAATTATGACTTGGAACAGTTATGTCACTCAGAAATGGAAAACAAATCTTACTTGTGAATTACTTTCACTGCCAAAGCCTTTTTTAAAGATTTACTGTTAATAAATTAAAAGTTGCAGGCTTGATGCAAAAATTACTAGACAAACTATGCCATACGTAGTGCAAGAGTTGAGTCTGAGTCACAACAAAAATCCTTTCTGGCTTATCTGACTCTTCATGGCTTACATTAAAGCCATACTTTCACTCTAGAGATTACTTCCTTTATCCTCTTTCGTGTTTTATCTCTCATATTCCAAAGCATCTTTGAATGCTTTTTCAGTGCTAATTTCCCATTCCTCTAGCAATGCTGCTATATGCAGCCACATAAGTTAGTGTGCTCCATCTCAGACGTAGTGTACCAGATGGTCCATATCAATACAACATGTAACAATCACTTAATTCTTCATTTGGCTTAGAAAATTACTTCTTATTCATCTAATCCAAAACCATCCAAAGGGTGAGGACAGGTTTCATTAGTTCCAGATTGTTCTTGATAGATGGATGTATTGTCTACTGACATTTCCAGCTAAGGAGATCCCATAGCATCACTCTTCTACAGCTATAGAAACAAACTGCTTCTACTTGATCTGGATCTCCAAAATAAAATGAGGAAGAACATAGTGCAACAATAATCATCCCTAGGAGGTTGTTTCCATGCCTAACCATTCTCTTACTTAAAAACCTTGCCTAATATTTAGGCTGTATTTTCTCTGCTGCAACTTAAACCAATTATTTTTCATCATGGCTCTGCTGATTAGCATAAGTAATTGAACCTTGTGACTTGTGTTTGAGTACTGTTTCATATAAAAAGCTTAATAGCCATTTTGAATTCTCTTTTAAAAGGCAAAGCACATTGAAAAGACTGCCTCACCAACTGTTTCCCATTTATCAAGCAGATTTTAGGTGCATGTGGTGTTTTAAAGTTTATAGAGTGCTAATGCCTCTAACAGTTTGGTTCTGGTATGTGTATGCTGTGACCCTGGCTTTCTCACTGGCTGCCCTTTCACAGTCCCTTTAACCTCTCTGGGATTCAAGCCTATTCTGTTTATAAAATCACACTTGTTTAACAATGANAAAAACACTTTCAGTTGAGTTTTTTCAGGTGGAAAGCATTCTGTACGTGTGAGGCATACAAGGTGTCAGCAACTGTCACCATAATGCTCTATGGGTGTACACAGATCTATTAGATAAAACATACTAAGTGTATAAATACCTACAAGTGTCAGCTTGACAATTTTCAAAAACAAGGCAAATTCCATTATTCAACAGTGGAATTGCAGTAGTTAACATGATACAATCCTCTCCCTAGATAAGACCAGCTACTTGCTGGGTAAACACTAAGAAGTGCTTTATTCCATGCAAGACAATGAGTTATACTGCTTACAGCACTTCTGAAATTACATGCTTTGAAGTAAATGCCAAGATACGCAACACAAAACTTGAGCAAAACAGAGCTCCCTTATAGGTATCTTTATAAAAGTATCAGAACTCTGACAGTGATCTGGCAGACTACATAAAATATTGCAAATATGAGATAGCAAACCTCTCGTTTATAGAAATCTTAGAGCTACCACGAGGCCTTCAAGTAAGCATGTAGTGCATACCATACAGACCTATGCAGACAAACACACTGCTATTACTGAAAAAAAGAGAGATGCCTATGTTCTTCACAGTTTTAACAGAGTAAATGAAAAACATAGTTAAAGACAGCTAGCTAATCTTGCCAGCATATTTTCAGCACACCAAGATTTGTAGTATGTTATTAAAAAACCCCATACCTCCATTGGCAACTTCAAACTTGACTCCAAATTCTCCTCCAGGTCCCCCAGGACTGTGGCTAGCTGTTAGAATAATTCCACCAGCTGCTTTGATCTTTCGGATGATACATGAAACAGCAGGTGTGGATAAGATCCCATTCTGTCCAACAACCAATCTGCCAATCTAGGTGAAAAAAGAAAGCCAAAGTACTCTGAGTAGTACTAAGTTTTTGAAAACTAATATATAAACACACATATATGGGCATATATGTACAGGATAAAAATAGTAAAGTCCCAGTATGGAAGATATTCTTTGGCAGAGAAATATACATACATGAGTTGGTTGCATGCTAACCTGGAGCACTGAGAATATTGTATCTTGGCATATTTAACCCCAGTGGCCTCTGTACTGACAGCAAAGCAAGAGCACAGCCACGATAGCGATTTGCAAAGCTTTCAAGCAGAGCACTCAGCTATGGTTCTGCTATCAAACCTTTCCAGGTATACCTACAAATCATCAAATTCCCTCAGGTATGAGTATACTTTAGGGCTGACTGTGAATGCAGTTTGCAGGCCTGGGGCTTTAACTAAAATGAAAGAGAATATAGAGAGAATTGCCTTTCACAGAGCAATCACAAGTATCACTACACACTAGGACCTCCAGTCTCTTGCAGTCACACCTCTGTTGCCAATACACCCTTGGATGTCCTGCTCCATAGAAAGCATCGCTCTCCCTTTATCCATCAGTGACTCCTTGGCTATTCCAAATGAACAGGGTGTGTTTCCTAGGGCACAGCTGAGCAGGAGAAGTTCTCATCATTCCTAAAGTGAAAAAAACTTTCAGGTGCTGTTATTAAACACTGACTTAATGTGTTTGGTATTATGTGCAGTTCCACTGCAAGTTTCCAATTTCAAAATCTTGCCTTCATCCCCTACACAGATACTACAGCTTCAGCTTAACATCAGTAAGGTAGAAGCCAACTAGAAATGTATTTACAAAGGGTTCCAATTTCTGGGAAAGAGGTAGACACAAAAAATTAGGGGAGAAGGCAAGGTTAGTGTCACAGATGAGGACTGAGGCAGCTGTATATGAAGCTTAAAGAGATATTGCCAAAGTTTGGGGTTTTCTAATAACAGCTCCATAAAAAACAATCCGACTCTCCATCTCCCAGCACTACTGCATAGGAGTTTGTGAAGGGGCATGGGGTGGGTAGAGATACAGATACAGGTCATTCATACGGACCCCTTAATGGTTACTCAGAAGTGAACTTCCAAATAGTTTCAGAAAAGCAAAGGGTTATTAGATGATTTATTTAGTCTGCTTTTGTGAACTACCAAATTCAAAAAAACTAAGATTCCTAAAATTAAATTATCATCTTATAAAGTAAGCACAAGTTACTTTTTTGGTAACTCTCAAACTATGGTTAGCCATTTCTTTTTCACTGTGAATTAAGAGATCTGCTTTCAAATTTAAAAAAAAAAACCACAGAAAATGTATTGTATTAACTGAGATTTCTATCTCAAGACCTGAGAACATCATTTTTGTTGTCTACTTGGTTCTCTTTTCACAGTTTTTGCAGATTATTTTGAAGCCTATGGATTGTTGCTAGAAAACAGGAGAGCTATCAGAATTATAAATACAGTTCATAGAAAATCTTCAAGGTTCATTTGGCTTGGTTTTGCTACTGTTAGGAAGATGTTTTGGTTCACCGCCTTTTTTTCTCCCAGGTTGAAACAATTCTGAAAGCAGGGGTGGGAGGAAAGGGGGAAGTTAAGAAACAAAAAAAAATTATTATGGAAAGGAAAACATGATGAAAATAAATACTGAAAATATTTGTTTTGAATATTGTCTCTCCCTTTTTTAAACTTTGAAGCATGTAGAAAGCTAGAGCAATGACTCAGTCTTCCAAATACAGCTGTCACAAATGGGTGCCAGCTCTTAAAACAGTATTGTGTATGGGTAAGCAAAAGGAATATGACAGCAATAACATTTTACATAATGCTTGAAAACCATAACACTAAATCTATCTTGAGGTACTCAAGTATAAATGCATCTATACTTTTTTACAAGCTTATCATGAGCATGTTTTCTGTACTTCTAAATCTAAACTACTGAGTTTTAGTTTTTGCCTTCATGCACCCCAAAACTGCATTTTTAAAAGTTATTAGAATACTTAGATTATTCAGTATGCATAAATTACGTAGCACCTACCATATTTTATTTTTTCTCATTCAACAGATGTTGCACAAACCAGTTTTCCCATTTTTGCAGATGCCAAATATTAATATAAACACGAGTAATTTGATTTGCCTTCAGCATTTGTCATAAGTCTATTATTTCTGTACTATTTAGAAATATTATTTATTACACTAATTTCTATACTATAGGAATACTGCAATATCTAGCATTCCAAATCAAGAATCTTGAAAGTCAAACTACTTGAATGATACACTGGTATTTTATTTGCAGTGACTACTGTAAAGTTTCACCTTATATTAAGGTCTTCATTGCATTTACAGAACTCCCTGAGGACACTGCAGACTTCAGAGGTGTAAATGTGCTGTCTTCCTCTGCTTTCTTTGTTTTGGTGGCAAAAACGCACAATATTATCTTCTATTGGCTCAAAAGCTCTTAATTTTGTCTCTGAACCAAATACTAACCTGACATTTAACTAATTCTTTAATTAATTTAATTTATAACAGATTTTACAGACTTCTTACAATCAAGGCTAAAACAGTAAGCAAATAATATCCACATACTGACTCACAATTAAAGTTCCAGTAATATCCTTCTGAAAATCTTGGACAGTTTCATAGCATGGAAAGATTATCTTTGGAATTCAGAAACTTGCATGGCTACAAGATCACAGGCATGTAATGTCTCTTCTAATACTTTGTCTGTACACTATTTGGTCACTCTGCTTTTAGTAACAACAGCGGAAACAAAGATCCTCAGCAAATGGTTACAGCTGAAAGAATAAAGTCCTCTAACAAGTATTTTACAAGAACATTTTATGCCTGCAGCTGTGCATTTTTAGACGATTCAGTTGATTATCATGGAGTTATTTAATAGTTTTTTTAGTTATTTTTTTCAGTAATCTCTCATATGCCTCAGTCAATTCTACTTGAAAGAAAAAGAAGCAAGCAAATTACATCCTGAACAATAGGGGTCTGTGCCTTCCTATCTTTTACTGTAGTATCCTAAAGATGACTGAGCACCACACTCAAATAAATCAACCACACAGGTCCAGGGAGGGAGGCCAAGATTCACATGGAAGGTCATGGAAAATAAAAACAATATGGTGCTATATAGAAGACAACTGTAAAACTCAACTCTGTGCCATCTCAAACTTCTACAGCATTACTACCAATACTCTGCAATCTCTCTAGTGTGTTTCCATGACTTTCCATATTCAGTATATGACCATCAGCTTTGGCTCTGTCACTGAGACTCACAAATGGCAGCTTCTCATTTAAACCTATCCTAAACTTTGAATAAAAAATTAGATATCCCATCCAATTGGTGGGTCTAATGGAATATTTGCATCTAATTTGTAGAGGAACTGTATCGTAGCTGCTGGAGCCTTTTACCTCAGTTCTTCCAGACATTCAGGTTGAAGCACGCTACTACTGGCAGGACACAAGTGAAAAGAGAAATAGAGCCTTAGATACTTTCCTAACACTCCACTTTGTAAAACCGCTTTTTGTAACCCAGCATGGTGCAGAACCTCTGTCTGGCCTTGCTCAGGCTTCCCCACCCTCCCATGACATGCAATGCCTTACCTAAATGTGTTTGCTATGGCCCAAGCTCCACTGTAGGGTGACCCTGGCTAGCCACCTTCAGCTCTGAGCAGAAAGATTTGGTGGAGCATGTGCTGCTTGCAGCTGCAGAGCACGGACCAGCCTGTAGCTGTTGCCACCAGCGAAGGCCTACACAGGCTACAGCTGTGGAGTATGTACCTGCAGCCCCCACGTTGGAGGGCATGAGCCAGTGGGACTGAGGATGAGAAGAAGGCAGGCCAAGCACTGGCAGCTGACTGGGCAGGGGACCTCATTTCATTCCTTGTACTGGAGCCTATGCCAACCGTGCTAAGCTGTTAACGCAGGGGGAATGTGGGATGAGTCACCAAGTTAGAACAAGAGGAACCTAGCAACTCTAAAGGGCAATACATTTACAGTTGATAATAGAAAGTCACTTTTATTTTTGTACTCAGCAGGCACAACTAACCATGACACTCAGTGTGGGTCTTCCAGGAAGGAAATTCAAGTTCAGTTTATCTGCAATATGTGGCTATCCTTCTCCTGGCACTCAGGGTGGCCAAAAGTTTTGAATGCACCTTCAAGTCTTCCACACATTTCATCTGATCTTGCTTACATCAGTTCACATCTTTCCCTGTGATATGGGCTACATGCCTTCTAATGACAATAACCTGATCCAAAGGGACACATCTTTGCCCTTGTGAGTCTTTCCTTCCTCTAGTCCTACTTACATAGCACAGCACTTTAACAAAGCCACCAAGTAGGTTTAGATATTTTCCCAGCAGGTGTATTTTAACAGCCAAAGAATAAAACACACAAATAGCACTCACTAAATAAATGAGAGGCTTATGCATTTACAGCATGCTTGAGAGAAATGGAGGTGAGGGTGAGCAGCATGAAGACATTAAAGAGGGAAAGAAACAATAGCAGATGGAAATGGGAAGCCTTTCCAGTATTAGTAGCTCCTCACCAGCTACTAATTCAGCCTGCTGAATTAGTGAGGACTGTGTCATTTGTAAGAGTGTCTTGCATGAATTCATGTATTTGTAGGAACTATGAGCAGAAAAGTTTGGGGATTGGCTTCAGAAAATATTAGGGAGAAACTGTGTTTCCAAGAAACTTGCAGTAACTTAAGAAAAGTCCAGCAAGGTGCCAGAAACATGTCAAATTTGAAATCTTCTGAGGTCAAAAAGACAATCAAGAGAGACAGAGCAAGATGGGAGATGTGACAGAAGCAGTGGGGAAGAGGCAGGCTGATAGGAAAAATTAGTCAGCATAACCTGGTTGAAAAGCCCCTGCTGTTCTAAACCCTAAATTTCTTGTCTTCTTCAGCACCTCAGTCCTTGTAGTCACCCTGCAGCTGTAACTCACTCTTGCAGTAACACACCAGTGTGTGAGGACATGTAAGGACTTCAGCTTCAGCAGGGCAGTTCTTGCTTTAACTGTTGCTGAACTTTATCCCACCTGGTCAACACATAAAATTCCATCTGCGAGACTATCTCCACTGAGCTGCATGGGGGATGGGCCTAGGGAGCAGCACTTTTCCAGGCCCTCTCCCACTTTCCTTGCAACTCCCCACACTCCAGCCCACACCCTCCGCCCCACACTAACTCACTGCATGCTCCCTCCCTGACAGTGCAGATGAAACAGCATTGTACTGGAACACCCTTCCCTCACTTTCATCAGTGTCCTCCCAACAGCCCTCCTCACATCCTGGGCCACACTAATCCTGGCCTCTACCAAGTCCCTGTGTGAATGGCTATTTTGCACAAGGTAGCCAGCATGTAACACAGACAGTCCCTCTGAAATCTCAGGTATCACTCAGCATCTGCTTAATACTATCAGTATGTTGAGAACTGATGTGCTTTAGGAACAGATTTTAAATACTCGACATTTATACAAGACTGGCTAGTCTATATAGCTTGTGTGTGACAACAAATCAGCAGGCAAAATTTGGACACACACAGAGACTCATTTCAAAGTTGAAAGATCTCCTGAATATAAAACAGGACTTCCTTTAAAGAATTGAGATTTTGAAAAAAAAATTTAATTCCCTACAAAAAGAAGCCCTATAAAATCATATCACTTCTTTTGCCAAATCTGGAGGATCAATTTAATCATCATAACAAGAGACAGCAGCTTTAACTCTGCTTCGAGGTAGGAACTTCTAGCCTACATTATCTGGTATTTCCAGCTTTCTGTACATACACATTCACACATGAATGTGCATGTATCTAGCAGAAGACATCAGTTTGCTTCTCAAGTTCTTTCCTATTTTCAAAACTGCACAAGAAAGATCTGTATCCCACCTGACCACAGAGGTTTCTGACACTACTGCCTCCTTACATTTTGTAATTTGTTTCTAAGCAAACAATAGCAAAGAACGATTATTTCTTAAGATGCAACCAAAATGCTGAACTCCTCTTCGTCCAATAGTATTATTTTCCTTGCATATTTTTAAAATATCCTCAGCAGCAGATACATTTCTGATACCTTTGTTTCCCACGCACTTATTTTTAGCTCTTGCTATATTTTCTCCTTCAGAGCGTTTCATCTCCCATTCCTTCTTCCTTCTAAAATAAGGCGTGAAACATCACGGCAAGGCTAGCAGCCTCCTGAGTTTGTCACCATCTCCACCGCCACACCCCGATGGAGCCACCACTCACACCGACGCCAGCAGCCCAGGGGACACACGAACAGGCACGGGCTGGCTCAGGCACCTGACGCGCACAGCACTCAAACAGACGGACGCGAAGTTCCTCTTGGGTTTATCTGTATATTGAACGCTGTCCGAGTTAGGACATTGGAAGGTTCTTCCCATGCCTCGGGGGTTGCCCTGCGCTTCCTGCCCCCGGGAGCGGCCAAAGCGCGGGAGCCGCTGCCGGGATGGGAGGGGAAGGGGGCTGCGAGGGGACGGCGGGGAGGGTGAGGGGGCCACTTACCCCGTTGGCCGCGGCCATCTGAACCACGATCTCAATGGCCGTCTTGCTGAAGTACCTGCCGTCGCTGCCCANAGCATGCGGCGGCCCCGGCCAAAAATAACCCTGGAAAGCGAAGCCGAGGGCCTCGTCTCCTGCCAGGGATGTAACTGGAGGCAACGAGGAGCGGGCGAGCCAGCGCCACACACTTGCTCGTGGGGATCACGGTCTGTCAGCGCTGGGGCTGTCCCCGCCGACCCCCGCCGGGCCGCGGGAGCCGCGTACCTCCGGGCATGGAGAGCAGCCGGCGGCCGCTTCTCGGTGGCTGCACCTCCCAGCCGCCACTCGTAGTGCAGAATCAATCCCAGGCTGGAGTGAAGCCGGGAGGTGTTACTGGCCTCGGCGAGGAAACATTGGAGAAGGCAATTAAGAACGAACAAGAGGAATCGACTTTTTTTACTTTATTGCTCAAAAGCAACTTACAGAGGGATTTGATACCTGATTGTACTACTTTTTCTCCAGGCTTACCTTTTGTAAGGCCAAGCAACTCTGAAGGTCTTTCCCTGTGCCAGACTAAGCATTTCATACAGTTGTGGCAAAGCTTGGTTCCGTGACACATGTGTTCGTTCTGCTTTAATTAAATGCAGAGGTGGTAGCCCTAGCAATTGTGAAGATGCTTGACATTTCCCAGTATAAAGGCTGTGTTTACAGAGGCCGGTAACTGTCAAACATCAGCTGAAATTTTCCATCCAAATGCTCTTTTCACAGTGGGCCCACACAGAACAACTCTGTTGGCTGGAGAGCTGGAAAAAATAGTCCTGTAACCTTGATGTCATTCTTGTGTTAAAGAAATCCCTGGTGTAGATCTGCACCTGAGCAGGCAAAAATAGTTTTGTAAGGCATTTTTCTGGTCTCTGTGAAGGTGTGTGCTCACAAACTGCTGATAAGCCCAACAGAGTGTCATTGCTCAACAAGACAGTATGTTAGTCGTGTGACAGGAGGTGGCCAGGCAATCATGGGGTAAAATGCTTTTGTCTCTTACACAGACTAAGAGCTCATTAAGAGTCACCGGGAGTCACCTGATGAATGAGAACCAGAGTAACTCAGTCACGGTTTTAAGCCATATTTCTGCAGACTCCAGTGGTTCACAGCAGACAGAGCTTGACAGTTTAAGATACAATTGTCTGCTAAACATCCATTCCTTTAGCAGAGACAGCTACCACAGAGTAGAACACTATACATGCTATGATAGGCAAGGCCCAACACTTTGATTTAAATAAATTAATCTCTGAAGCAAATACAGAAATTATAGCTCTGTTAACATAACACTTTATACTGGGCCATACAGTCTGGCAGAAGGCCAGAGCACATACAGCAAAGACGTAGTCTCTTTCTCTTTTGTTAGACATGTAGTTGTGATTGTGGCTTTCTGTACTGATTCAGAATGCATTTTAAACAGCAAAAGTAAAAAAAATCTGCCTTGTGGAAATACCAGATCTTATATCCCTAATGTGAACAAGGCATAGCTATAGATGAAGTTGCTAATCTTAAATCATCTTGGGCACTGCCAGCAACGAAACTATGACATATAGTCTGCATTAGTGAAAGCTGAAATAGCACATAACTATCTACCACAGCAAATATCCAACAAAGAAACAGCAACAAAGATTGAAAGCATTAGAAAGAACAAATTATAAGATCTAAATGCCAAATAAAGGAAAACACATGACCAAAGTAAGAAGAAATATAATAGTCTTTGAATAAAGAACGGACTGCATTTTTCATATGAATTGTGGAAATGTGTTCAGCATTTGGAAGAAAATACATCAGTTTGATTCTGTTTTAAAAATTCTGAGAACAGTGACATTCCCAGAATGTACATTTAAGAGGGACAATCAGGGACAATGTTCCAGAGTTGCTTGTCTCCACTCATATAATTTACATAAACATTGCTGAAGAATAATGAAAAAGTGTGTTTTACAGTCTTTTCAAGCATTGCCTTGAAAATGGCTTACCAGAAGTGTAATCTGTTGTAATGAGCACTGTAAATTTTTTAGTTCAGACTCAAGCTCTGCTTGAGATAAGTCCAAGCAAAATTTTATGGGACTCCTCTTCCACTGTGATTCCTGCAATATTTTGCAAAACTCATTTTCATAAAGTCACGCTATTTCAGGAGGAGCTGAGATTTTGTTTTTAAAACAAATTACTGGCCCTCACAGTAGCAGCACAAAGCATGAAAAAGTGTAGAGAACCTGAACATTTTAGTACCAAAGGTGAGTAAAAGGAACAATTTTTTACTTTTTAAAATAAATTCTTCAGTTTCCTAGTATTTGGATTACCATTAGGTTGATACATTTTTCCATGAGAAAATGCTTCAATTTCTCTTATATAGCAAAACAAGTCCCATAAGCAGTTCTGATCTTAGCATATTTACTTAAAAATTAAGGTCTCTGTAAATAGCCAATATTGCAGTGCATTAAGTAATTACTGTTTGTATCTCTAACAAATGAATAATTATCAGTATGGGATGATATTAAAAGTCTGGAATGTCTTCTTGGAAAATGACAGCTAAATATATTCTTCATATTACCATACTGTGCTGTTAGTTTTTGAAAGGTTGTTAAAAAAAAAACAACTTGATGGAGTGATAGGATACATGCTGAATTTGTTCCATTTCTAAAATAATTAGCTTTCTGACTGCTAATTTTAGAAACTTGGTTTGACATATGCTATCTAGTTCAGAAGCATTTTCACCTCTTCTTGAAGCTATTTAATTCCTGAACCTTAAAATGTTTACTGTAACTCATTTGTCATGTGACAACATGGCAATGTTAATTACTTTAAGAGCTATAATTTTTTATGTTTGTTCATCTTTTTTATCAGCATTGTACTGCTGGCTTTCCTTGTCCCTTTAGGTCCAATTTTTTTCATGCACTGGGATGCGGATTGGGTTGTGTTGACTCAAAGGAAAGAAATCTGTCCTGTAGCAACAGTAACCCTTTATAGCCACACAATTACTTCTAATTCAGCTGATCTGGTGACCTGAGGCGCACTCTCAGGAAAATGGCAGAAATTACAGATGGATCATCTTAAAGGTAGATTGTGGAAACCCAGGGCAGCTCTGATTCGATGTTAATGTACAAGAACTTGCTGTGGACTTGGAGCTTACTTTCTGCTAAGGAAAAATATTTTGTATCAGCTTGCAAATATTGCAGCAGGATTGAACCAGTGCCATCAACTAAGCAGGTTTTGCTCCTTCAGTTTCAGCATTAGGCTCAGAATTCATCACTAGTATAATACCAGAGTTTTAGATGAAACATATTTTTACAGTTGTTTTATGTAGTATTTGTTTGAGATAGAAATGCAGATACCCAAAATTAACTCAGCTGTTCCCCACGGTGCCATATTTTGAAGTTCATATTCTCATTCTGGATATTCCAATTCATCTTACAGTGCAGTTATCATCTGAAGAATGGCATGCATGCACTTATGCTAAGATGGAGATTGTTGACCTGAGCTATTGAAAAAAGCATTTTGCAAAAAAATTCTAAAAATAAAATGTTGGCTGATCTAAAACACTCCACTTGTGTTTCCAGTTGAGGCATTTCCTACACTTTCCTACTTGCTAATAGGCATTTCCTACTTTGTTTTCTTTGATTTGCAATGACTGTTTCAAAATGTAGATTACTTAGGAGTTAAAAAAAATAAAAAAGAAAAATAAAATTCAAGGATTTGTAGATATTTTGACTAACTTAATATGTCTTGTCTTTCAGTTTACAAATTAAAATTTTTCTATGCAAGCCTTCCTATTATGGTTAGAAAAGGCAGAGAAAGCGTATTTTATATTCTTATAGGAAAATCAGCTCACTTGTAGCAGAGCTTTATTAAGAAGTAGCATTTATGATCTTATGGATACCAAAACTCAGGTTGTTTCCTGGAAACTTTACTTAGTCACCACTTCAGTTTTAAGTCTCTAATTACTGTGAAATTGTTCTAAGGAATGTTTTCACACGAACTTACATGAGAATTGATTAACAAAGTCCAAACAGGAAAAATTCCCTGAAAACGTATTTCTTAACTGATAACTGATTTACTGGTGTGTCAACAACTTATCATATTGTATAAGTCAGGTCTGACAAAATGGACCATTACTTATCAGGAGAAATGAGAAGAGAAGAAAGGGACTGATGAAGGAAAGCAGGACAACCATCAATCATTAACTTAACAGAGAAAGCAACTGTTATAAAAAAACATTCTCTAGAATATCCAAAAACTGCAGAAAGTTTATTCAAATAGCTTTGTTCATAGCAAAGAAAATCAAGATAAATGTCTGTTTAAAAACTAAAATATGCCTACTCAAATTAGTGCTTTGGATATCTTAGAATCATTAACAGTTTTTTCTTTTCAAGTGTTACTGACAGATCAGTGCTCTCACTCTTGTTTTCAACAAGTAATTCCATGGAAATACTCAAGCAAGGGCATTGAATGCTAGGTTATGAGGTGTTACGTAAGCATATGAACAACAGATCTGTCATGTGATGGTTCTTGCCAACATAGAGAAGAAGAAGAATCTGAACATGGACCCAAGCCATGGTCTCTGTCCCCACATTAGTCCTGTCATGAGTGAGGCAAGCAGCTGACACTTTAATTCACCTGAACAGCAGCTTGGAATGTGACTCACCAGCATGGGAGAGAAAATAAAATGTAATTCCTGGGATACACAGTAAGCTCTCTTTCTGATCCTGCAAGAGGATATGCAATGATTCTTCTCTGTGTATGCCACCTCATTAGCAAGAGCACCATTCTACTTATTTACACAGCCTGCTGAGATCCATCATCTGTTATGCATATCTTGTGGATTAAGAAAAATAATAACCGATGAGTTGAAGTCTTACTCTGTGTGCTAGACTTGCTAGGTGGCTGTGTAAGCCAAACCAGGCACTGCTGTAAAATGGTTCTTGCTGGATGTCTGAACTCCAGGACATAGTGGATATGCTTCTGAACAAATTACAGGTTCTCATTAGGAAGCCCATCTGGACTGGCACGGGGGAACAAGAGTGGAATAAATGCTTACTTCATAAAAAGACTGTAAGTAATACACGGGTCTAGTTTCTCCTGGTATTGTTCAGTAACCTTTTGTTGCGGTTTTAAGTAGCCAGAGTTTTTATTAGCTAGAGGGGGCTAGGAGAGAGGCTTCTTTAAGAAGCTGCTGGAGTTTTTCTGTGCTCTAAGCTAGCCTAAGTTCGACGGCTAATGCCTCTGTGATAACATATTTAAGAAGGAGAAGAAAAAAAAGCTGGGCAGAACATCATGGCGGCTTAAGAGAGAGGAGGGTGGGAAGTTTGATAACACCAAGGTCAGAGAGAGGAGAAAGAGAAGATGCCTTAAACACTGGAAGAAGGCCCCAGCAAGCTATGGGGGATCATAGGAGCAAAGATTCATATGCACACCCGTGGAAAGATTGGAAGATTTTTACGCTGGAGCAGAAAAGTGNTAGAGCCTGTTTTGCTTGTGAAATAGTTAATAAACAGTTGCTTGTAATCCTTATCACAAAAGTCGAAGTTTTTTCTTCCTTCTCTGAGAAACTTTAGATCTATGTGTGGGCACTCAGAGTTTTAGCCGGAGTCAAACTGTAACACCTTTGTTTAAGAGTTGCTACATTCAATCAGTCAAATCAGCTGTAAAATTTGTATAATTATCTGGGTGCACACTAGCCACCAGCAGGAGTTAGGATATCTGCAGAGTACATCTTTTGGGAAGAAAGTTTGTGTTTTCATTTCAGGTCATGTTAGGACTTACAAACAGACAACAGATTTTTTTTTTCTTAGTGGGAATTAAAAGTAAATTAATACCAGAAAGTTCAGGATAAATGATGAACCATCAGCACATGCAACGTTGGTTGCTGTCATTTAACTAAATACAGACTGGGGAGTAACATGAACCAAGGGTGTAAAGAGTTATAATAGAATTGAGTAAGGAAAGGGCTAGGGACAGGAAAGAGGTACAAAGCCTAGTGGTCTCCTTTCTTGAACTCTGTTCAAGAAGCATTTTGGACAACTCCCTCAGGCACGTGGTATGATTCTTGGGGCTGTCCTGTGCAGGGCCAGGAGTTGGACTTTGATGATCCTTGTGGGCCACTTCCAGCTCAGAATATTCTATCATTCTGTGATTCTGATTGAAGGAAAAGGCAATTGGACACCCAGCAGCATGATTCCCTCCTGCTATCCTTAAGTGTGCTTCAACATAGCTAATTCCCAGACTGAAGATAGCAGAGATGCAATCCCCAAAAAACCCAAAGGTGTACGGAATGAATCCTATGTGAGTTCACAATAAAATCTGGAAATATACTTAAACCATCTAAAATACTAATATTCTCAAATATTAACATTTTGTAATTAATTAATTAAAGTGACAGATTTTCTGAGACCAACATAAGCTCTGGGTGGAAGTGCATGGAAGGATGCTTCCCCCTCATAGTTTTACCCATTGCCAAGAGATTCATACTCTTTTTCTAACTGAAAATAAGTTATTTAGTCTTATTGTATATAAAATTAAGTGTGCAGTCACTGCAGTCTTGCTAGGCTGTGTGACAGAGACAAATAGGTTCTGTTTAAGAAGATGTTTGTACTGCCAAGTAAGCACCATGTTGTCAAGGCTTGATTTAGCAGGAACTTATTCCGTATACATTGTGGAAGCCTTACACTTCCATTTATGGTTATTTACCAGTTATGTCAAGAGGTAAGAGTGGAAACTTCATCCATATGACTGGCATTCCAGCACACGATATGGAAAGAATAAAACACAACCTACAGACCATTCCCACTGCTGCAGACCTGCAGGTTTCAGGTCTGATTTTCAGAGGTGCAAGAATTAGGTACTACCACGGCATCCAAGGAGAATGACATATGACTTGGCCTTGCAGGCTGTAATGCTCATATGTCCTATAACCATGATAAAATACGTCTTACAGATACTGCCAGCTGAATGGCCTCTTCCACATCATCACGCACTTGTGCATTGCAGATTCCTGGCAGACAAATTACTTCAGGATCTGAAGTCCACTCCTTACAACAGATCACATTCTCTATATATGTCTGTCTTTCTCAGCAGTGGCATTACTGAGTAAAATGAAAATCTCAGCTGAGATACAAGGGTTTGATCATGGGAGTTGGGCAGTAATAGTACAGAAATGAGACACACATTCCCAAATTCATCCTGCCTATCTATCTACCAGCCCAGGGATGCCAGGTAGCAAAGGCAGCAGAAACACTGCTAGTTTTCCTGCTGTGCTAACAGGTTAGTATACGAAGCAGAGACCGAATTGATAGTAGAGATCTATCATCCATCCACTTTAAAAGCCTGTGATTTTTAACATTAAGTCAAAGTGTACAAAGGGTTTAAAAACACAGAGGAAGAAATGTTTCCACACACCCCTTCACAAACATATCTAAAGGAATATACATACTCAACATAAGATTCGTGCAGAGATTTTTGTCTTACACTGGCTTCTACAACAACACAGCAAGGTAAAAAAGCAAATTGCCATCACCCTGCTCTGAGTCTCAGTGTCTCTGGCAAGAACTCAAAGCTAATTCTACTCAAGAACATAAAAAGAAACCAACCAACCAACCAAATAAAAAAAAAAGCAGTG
Organism: Calyptomena viridis; assembly: GCA_013390005.1. NCBI lineage: Eukaryota > Metazoa > Chordata > Aves > Passeriformes > Eurylaimidae > Calyptomena > Calyptomena viridis. The sequence continues at coordinate 135,272 of WEIV01001856.1, forward strand.
TATAAAAACAGCTCCTTCAAATGGGGAAGGATTTTAATAGCACTTTATTTCTGAGTTTTTGGGGAAGACACAATGTGTTTGAGTCTCTCAGTTCACCAAACAAATTCACTGGCCTTTTAGAATGCACTTTGAGACCCAAGGATTAAAAAGTCCTATTTTAAGGAAGGCTCCCACACAGAATTCCAGTGATTCTTAGTAAGTGTCAATATCACAGTTTTGATCACTTTGCATAGTTGCTTAAAGGTTTGCTTTGGGACTTTTTGCACCCACTGAAAAATAAATAGTTAACTTCACTATACTGGCTGTGTCTGACCCTGCCATTTAAGGGACTAATATAGGACAAAGCACTTGAGATTTTTCTCTCTGTAAGACTTCTCCTCTCATGTCAAGGGTCAAGTAATTTCTCAGCATAAATAATCTAATTCTACCTGACAAATTTATTTTGCCAGGGAACTTGTTTTATCTGCTGACAATAGCTGATGAAAAGAAGAAAAATTTTTCACAGCAACATACCATGTCTGCTAAACAACCTTTCTACATCTGAATGAGTCCGATTGTTTCTTCGGACACCAATAAGTTTAGACAGACATAAAACCAGTGTCTTAAGATTATAAAAATAATCCAGAAGGAACCGTTGTCTAAGGTCTGGACAAAAATCAGACAAAATGAGTCAAATGTGTAATTTCAAGATACCTCAAGAGATTTGTATCTGAGTCCTGGTTTGCATCTGAGAATCCCAGGCAGCTGCAGGTGCCACCATGAGGTGTGGAAAGAAGTCGAGCAGCGCCTCCTTCTGTGGGCACGTCTTCTCTGTCGACCTCTGTGAGGTTCCATCCATAGGAAAATGATGATTTATTTTTCCCTTTCGTAACATCCTCTGGCTCATCTCTGAGAAGTTTGCTCTCACTTCTGACGACCTGCAAGCCAGGAAGGATGCTTAGTTAGGGATATTCTTTTGGATGTACATCTTTGGAAACTTGTTGTCAGACAAACCTAACTTTTGGTCTTCCAATCCTGGTCTTTCCTGACCTTTCATCTGATCTCAGATAAATCCAGGGTAACTTCAGATTTTCCTATTTCTATCCTTATATTCTGTGAAAGTGTAAGCAGAACAAAAATTTGATGTGCTGTGGAAAATGAGTGTGGCTGTACTTAGCAGTTGCAATAAAAAGCTAAAATAAAATAATAAATTGTAGGTATGAAGTAGGGCATTTCCTTAAGATTGCCAGAGACACTGAGTTAATGTGTCTATACCTGCACTCTACACCTGAGGTCTTTGGAGCCTGCCGCTGCAAAAATTAATCAGTCACAGACTGACTTGGACAAGTCTGTCTTATTTAGACCACAATGCCTTTAGAGAAGTAGCATACTGACTTGTTTAGGAGTACCAGTCCTTTCTCCCAGGATGTTCCTCTTGCACAGAAGTGGAGTTATTCCTGCCTCCTTCTTTTACTGAGGGTGCTGGTTTGACTTGCTCCTGTTGAGCTTTTGTGGTGGTGCATATCCTCTGCCCTGCCCCCAGCCCCTTTTGCCTGTCAGGTTTTACTTCAAATCAGATTATGTCAAGGATGGCAATTCACATCCAGTCTCTTTCACGGATATGTGATTAATCAGAAAACACCTTACCAAAGTGGCAGTGTCCTGGCGTTTCTGAACCTTTATTTTTAGGTTTCCTCCAGTGATCCAGTGAAGCTATCCTTACCTTAACACAAAATAAGTCTTCTGGGATGATCTTGGTCCAAAGTCGGCAAGCTTGTCTTTCAGTCTTCCTAAGATCACATCCAAGCACAAGGTGTTGAAGCATACTTAACAACATATTACAACAATGTAATTTGCTTCTTTATAATACACATTGCTATAACAGAGAGAATTAAAAAGAGGCTCATATAAACTTGGAAATTACTCTTTGAGGAACCCATACACATTTTCCGAGTGTTATCTCTGAATCAAGGTTGTATTAAGCATAGCACAATTTCTCGTCCATCCTACCCTTTCCCAGCACTGCTGTATGTATCCTTTACTGTATGCCACACTGTGGGTAGAATGAGGCATCCCAGGTTTAACGTTTGCAGTTTTCCTGATTCTGCCAGTGTAATTGCTTTTAATATATGCAAAGCAGGGGTGCCTTATTTGACAGTTCTTCAAAGAGCATAAGCTGATGCAGCTTTATTATGTACAGAGCTAAACCAAGCAATAGGAGTTGTAACACAGAACACCGTGAATAGTGTATCACAGATGAGAATACAGATGATACTTTTGTATCATCTGAGATTTCATGTGTCACTGCACATCCCATAGCATCAGGAATAACTGGGGAGAGTGGGGAGAACAATAAATTAAAAAGACGCTGTAAAGAGAACACTCCATCCTTTATTATGAAGAACATAATAAAAGTTATCCCTCTTCCTATGATGGTGAAGGTGGAAAGCTAAAGCTTACCTTCTCAGGCACCTTTGGCATCGTAATTCAATCTCGTAATGATGTCAGTGAAGTCCTTCATAAAAACCATAAAGTCAGTATTCTGTTAGTTTTAGAAGAATGAATTTGCAGGGGAAAAAAAAATATCACTATGATTTTAGACTGAACCATCAGTAAAGGGATACAGGTTTTTTATTCTTCAGAAGTCCTCTCCTTTATTACCTAGAAAGAGCATAAAACCAAAATCAGATATGGAATTTCCTAGAAGACTAAATCCACATCATTGCAGAGCTAACAGTTGCTAAAATGAATGTTACCACTAGGTGACAGCAAATGCCTGTTTACTGTGACATTTTCCTACCTGTAAGCATATCGATTACTGGAAGGCAGAAACAGATAAAGAAATGGAGAGGCTGAGATAAATCCCCATTTGGAAACAAATTCTGTTTCTCCTGAAGACAATAGCAGAGTTCTTCATTGAGTAAAATTTACTTACTGGGTAGTAAATTCTTTATTTCAGGCCAAGTAACATGCTCCTTTACAGTTCTAACTTTTGAGGAGCTGTCCTCTGAGACATATTTCTGATAGTCTTGTTTGGAAACCAGAACAAGAGAAACTGTGTCAGTTTTGATTTTTACTCACCTTCCTCCAATTCCTCTAAGGGAGATGCTGATCCCACAGGTGTGTTTTCAGGAGCAAGTAGAATTTTTACAAAGAAGCAAATAAAAACATAACTATTTAAGAAGTTTTGTCTATTCAGGCTATTGTTTATAAGCAACCTGATCCAGTTGAAGATGTCCCTGCTCAGTGACGGGAGTTGGGCTAGATGACCTTTAAAGGTCTCTTCTGAACCAAACTATGAGTTTGTGAATCTATGACTATGGTTGAATCCTGGAAAATTCAGTTCAAATGTCGTAAGAATGCCCAGCCTTTGTTCAGGTAGCCCCCAATACACTCATGGCAGCTATATCAGTTTACAAGAATCAAGCCTCTTCATCTTGTTATAACCTTAGAATGGCATTGTTATAAAAAACACACTGTAGACCAATATTGACAAGTAAATAAAAGTGACAAATGTTTTACCCATTTCTTAACAGGCAATGCACATCCTATATGGCTTGATGCTTGATCTGTTATAGCTGCATTCTTTTTCCAAAAGTTCAATGGATGTTGATGAATGTATGATTGAGATCAAGGTGCACTGGAGCCGTGATGCCTTGAGCAGCCTGTCTCTGTGAAGCTGTTGGCTGTGGCCAGATGTGGACTTCCTCTTTTGTTCGCTTTGCCTGCATGTTCACGGCTGGAAGAATGTTGTGGTTTTAAGTAACCAGAGTTTTTTATTAGCTGGGGGGGCTAGGAGAGAGGCTTCTTTAAGAAGCTGCTAGAGTTTTTCTCTGCTCTAAGCTAGCCAAGGTCAGGCAACAACGCCTCTGTGATAACATATTTAAGAAGGAGTAGAGAAAGAAAGTCTGCGCAGAACATCATGGCCGCTTAAGAGACAGGAGGGTGCGGAGCTTGATTAGCACCAAGGTCAGAGAGAGGAGAAAGAGAAGATGCCTTAAACACTGGAATAGGGCCCCAGCAATCTGTGAGGAATCATAGGGGTGAAGATTCTTCAGCCTGTGAACCCGTGGAAAGACTGGGAGATTTTTCCACGCTGGAACAGAGACATGCCGGAAAAGAGAGGCTGTGATCCTGTGTTTGGAGCAGAGGGGCCTGGTGGAACCCCGTGGGCCGTGAGAAGAANGTCGGAGGTTTTTTTTTTTTCCCCTTCTCTGAGAATTTTAGATCTATATGTGGGCTCTCGGCTTTTAGGCAGAGTCAAACCATGACAAAGAACAAAGCATCAGTGTAGGGCATTGGGATGGGAATGTCATCTTGCAGTATGCCACTGCCACTAACAGTCCCTAAGCTTTGAACCAAGTGTGCAGCACCTTAGGGCTGATCTTTGTCACACCTGGTCCAGCCAATCTTTTCTTGACCTGCCTGAAGCTTCATGTTCTTTTGTTTACCCGTGACAGCAGTTTCTCCAACTGGCCATGTGTAAATAGGTAATTTGCTTTACTTTTTTAGCCTTGTATGTTACAACCACAGTTTTTTACAGCTGGGAGAAAGAAGTTGCCATTCAGTGTAAGAATAGATAATTACGGCAGTACTGCCCAGAGAAACATGACTGATATGGTAGCAGCAGCCTTGAGAAGTACAGACAAGGATGTGCTGTAGAGGAGTATAGGCATAGGGTGGTAAGAAAAAGAGCACAGGCCTAGCACTGGAATCCCACTGCTATAAACAATTCACCCACAATCAGTTAAAACAATGCAGATCTGGACTTGTATATAATGTATATACAATTTATATAGTAAATCTGAATGCAATGTGAAGGTGCAGAGCAGTGCAGGATCAGCAAAACATGGTAGCAAACATACAAAAAAATGATCACAAAAAAAAGTGTATCTGAGGGAGGAAGAAATAAAAATGGACACTGCTTGGGCCAACAGTCCTGGTAGCAAGAGAAATGCCCCACCAGCAGAGGCAGATGCTGCTGCTGTGAGCTCTGCAGGGCTGCTGGGCTGATTACAGCAGCAGAGAAACTGGGTGGCTCATGGGGACAGCAGGTGGCTGGAACCCCAACCCTATCTGTCCTGCCCCCTCTGGCCACATCCTGCCTACAGGGGTTGGGATGGAACATGGACATCAACCTGCTCCAGTGCAATGGGAGGTTATACATATGAATTAAAAAGTAAGAATCCAGTGGAAATCTACCAAATTCAGAACTGCTTTAATTCCAAAGTACATAATAAAAAAAAAAATTAAGTCTCATCCATCCACCTGAGTAATTCCTGAGGATTAAACCTAACAGATATAAACAGGATGTAAACAAATGGCACAAGAGTTTCTGCTTTTATTATGTCCACAAGGCCATAATTTCTGTTAAAGTTTAACAGAGCTTATAGAAACACGTGGAAAGTAGAATACTGTGGAGAAAAATGCTGTTTTGGAAAGTTGATTTCTGTAATGTTTGATATTCATGAAGGTGCAGAGGTGATCAAATCACTGCAACTTGCCTCTAGGACAGAAACTCCTTGCCTCTAGGACAGAAACTCCTCTGCCTCTGCTAAGAAACAAAATTTGGGATTTATTGACAACATCACTTCATACCTATTGCTTCATGTGTCTTGGTGGAGGGGAGTGAACTACCATAATCCTAGGAGTTATATGACTGGGAAGGGAGCCAGGTGTGGGTGGACACCATTTCTTCAGAAGATGCTGTTCTTTCCCTGTTGTGTCCCTCTTGTGACCTGCATGGAGAGAAATGCTAATGCTTTTTCTTATCAGACTCCTCCTCACCCCACCATCACGAGAATCCCCAAGCTGCCCCACCATCGACGCCACAACCCTAAGACAGGGTCGGGTGGTGCCTGCCTATCCTCTCCAGCCTCCTGCACAACCTCACTTTAACCCAATGCCAGTTCCTTGGAGGCGACCATCATTGACCTAACTTCCAGCAACACAAATACTGCAACCAGATCACTATGGTCAGCTTTTATTGGAGGTTTATCATTTACCTTTCCTCCTCTTTTCATTTTGGCATAATGCAAAAACAAGACTTAGCACCCAGGCTAGACATGTAAGAACACACCAGAAAACGTTGGCTAAATAAATATCAAAAAAAAAGCTAACAGTTGTTTTCTTGGAAGAAACGCATAAAGATGAGGCCCTTGGCTGTGTTGCCAGTGTCATTATGTGTGAACAGAATGGACAAAGCAGCACAGGCCATCCTGACAGCTAGCAAGTACTCCCACTCTGTCTGGAGCTGCTTGCAGCAGGGGAACCCTGGAAATATGCAGGCAGTTTACAGGAGATAAGCAAAGACAAAGATGTGCACATTGACTAAAGCTTCTCTGACACTACAAGTGCTGCAGGGAAAGTCCTAGCAAGAAAGACTAAGTAGTAGCAAGACAAGTTATACAGATTTCCAGCTGCAGAGATGCTCAACTCCTAAAATACTGACAGTCATCATAGGAATTTCAGTTTGTTGGAATGTGTGGCTTGTGAGCAAATATTAAAAAATAAGCATCTAAAATACAACAGTATGTAAGCCATCAGTGGCTTTTGCCCTTGTGACTCATGGTTGAAGCTCCTATTAAATTTCTGAACTTTTCTTCAGATGGAAAGTTAATGATAATGGGCCACTTCAGAGACTGTTTTTACATAGAACAGAATTCTTCAACTACATGAGGCATTTGTAAGACAGGAGGTATTTGATCACCTTCCCTATGACAAATGGAAGCAAAAGCAGTAAATAAAAATGCATTATCCACAATTTTGCATTTACATGATCTTGTTAATCAATTACACTAATGGCAATCACTCCAAAAAATTTCATGCAGGACTGCATTATTTATGCAGTCCAAAACATGTATGACTGTGAGAATATATATTAGTTTTCAAAATGAAAAGATGCAATTGCTAATGAAACTGTCACAGTATCATTCAGCAATGCCACTGCATTCAAATGCCACTAAGCTCTGCTAAACAGGAAGGAACAGATAAGCAGGTTGTTCTTTCTTTTTACCCTGCCTTAGTTTAGAGACAACATCAATTTCTGGAAACTACTTCAAGCTATCTAAAACTACTTTTGATGAGAGGAATGAAGTCATACCTGCTGACACATGCACAGGGGGACTGAACAGCTCTATCTTAGTTAAAACACATGACTTAAATACTTTAATCAAATGAAACACCAACTCCTGGCAATTAATGATTAACAATGTCTCCTTCCTCACCTCTTTTGAAAGCAAACTCCAAAGTCATATATTTTAATAGAAGCAAAAAGGAAAAATTTTAAGACTGCTGATAAGGGAATGGTCCCCTTTTTTTTTTTAAGTATGGGATAAGTAACATACCTGTAGTACTGAAAACGAATTTCTACTTATTCAGACACATCAGCAAGCATCCATGTAGAACCATGAAGACTTCATTCTTCAGAATTGCATATCCTAGTATTTTGTTTAGAAACATTTTTAATTCCACATTATCTTTTGCATTCACTCATTTTGCTTTCAGCCAGCTGTAGTCAAAATATCCCTCTCTAAAGCTTAGATGGGAATGAAGAATACTGGAGAAGGGCAGGAAGTTCAACTCTAAATTGTAATGAGTACAGAGATAAAAACTTCAAACTCAATTCTCAAAGCAGTGTCACAGAAACCCATAATAAATCAAACAGAGCAGCCTGGACAACACAGTGAAAATGTGCTCTTCCCAGTCCCCAAAACCTGAACTGGGAGGGTCATGGCCTAGAAGATAGAGGAGTTCAGCTACATCTTTCAACCCATTGACTATGTGACTGAACACTGCATTCACAGTTCTTTTCTTTTCTTTTTTTGTAGACAGTACATATTTCATGTGGTCTTGAGCCTCTGCTACCTACGTATTCTTAGTTTCATATACACAATAGGTTTAGTGGTATCTGGGAGGAGTGTACACATTCAAAAATCACAAAACAAGTGGAAAGAGGTGGAAGACAGTTTAATAGTAAACACTAAATAATTTTTACTGTGATTACATCACTAGCAATAATCACTATTGCTTCATTTCCAGTCCTAGAACACAGTTAGCCAGGTAAAGCACTAGGCTTCAAACACATTTACCATATCCCTGCTGTAGTATTTCATGTAGAGCACAAACAACAGCTTTTTGCCTATCTGCATTTCTGCACAGGTATATGATATTACTGGTATAACTGTGTTTGATTCTAAACTATAAAAGTTAATCTTTAAGTAGTCAGCTGAGATTCTTAGGAAGACTTCAGGGTTTAACTGTTGTATAAACTAAAAGAAGATATAGAAACTACTAAATTCTATGTCATTCAGTCTTTTCTACCATAAATAGATTGCAGGATTAGGAACAGACATTTGATCTTTTTTGTAGTTCGATGTCAACTGTTTCCTTGTTTTTCGCTCACTGTGGCTAGGAATACTTCTTTTATGGTCTCCTTGTCCAAGTTTCTGCCTGTAAAAAGAAATAAAATATCTAACTGTATTTTAGAGTGCATTATAAAAAAACGCAAGCAAGCAGCAACACACCAGTCCTCTCAGCAAAGAAAATATTTATTATAACAATGAGGGAAAACAGCAGTATTAAAATTGAGCTGCAGGTAACAAGGTAACCTTATATTTTATAGGCAACAACAGACTTCAAGCCACACAAGTAAGAGCAAGGAGGAAAAACTGCAGTGTTTTTGGTCATAAAACACTTTGCAAAAGCAGAGTAGTAAGTAGAAAATAGAAACATAGAACCTCAGCATTGCAAGCTTTTTAGAAACAAAACTGACTTTACACATTTTAAAGGCTATAATCACCTTTCTTACAGTTACTGAATATTTGGTCAAACATTCAAATCATCCTAATCACCTAAGTTACAATTATGGATTTAAAAAGTAACATTAAAGATACCAACATATTTTATAACAACATAGAATTTTACTTTAATGTCACCAAAAAAGAGAGTGTAGATCCATCTCAGATGGAATATTAAACTGCAGGAAGTTTTGATGGATAAATCTTTGACTCAGGGTTATGCTGAACATACTTACTGCAATTATTCTGGCCAGTTTAGTCTGGTTGCTTTTCACTGGACAACTCACAGGACTGTCTGTGAAAAACAGCTTCTTAAAGTCAAACAAGGAGATACGTAATTTCGTCTTACCAATTAGGACCAGTCTATTTATCCTCTTTTCATCTTCTTTCCAGGCTACTGAAGTCTCTTCCAGATCATAGAGCTCATGGACACCCTGGACTATCACCTGATGAGATTTGCCTTGAACAGATACCAGTCCCTTACCAGAAAAATAACTGTTAGGATATATAAACAAATCTTTAACAATAAAGTGTGTAAGAGGGGAAAAAACCCCTTTGAAACTAGTCCAAGCGGGGAGTATTATTTCTGGCAATATGCACCCATTAGTCAAAATAACCATGTATCACCATCACTTAGACTTGCAACACCCATTCTCACATCTTCTATTGTTAAGAGACTAATAATTACACTTTACCCATACTGTGCCTTCTGCTCCTCATTTGGTCAATACCTAGCATGCTCAAGCAAAAATGAAATGTCATCGGCTACTACGCCACCTTGAGTAAACATATGGTGTATGGCATGGGAGTCCATGAAAGCCTGACTGCCAGCAAAGATGATATAAAATGAGCAAAAACGCTCTGTTTCAGATTATTCTGATTAAGCTCTCATGCTCAACATGATTCACTTTTCTGAAACAGAATCTTTGAACATTGAAGAAACAAGTAAAGTAACTAGTAAAAGAATTAGAAGGGATTACTCTCAGAGTGAGCCCATTAACCCATATATCAAAAGTGCTATTACAACAGTTTTCAAGACTTCATAGTAAAACTTTCTAAAATATTTTAGTGGAACACGTTTTGTAAAACATGTCTTATACTTCCCTAGAGCAAAAAAAGCTTAAAATAGTTCATAAAAAAGGGTCCCCATTTGATCTATTAGTTGGAATTCTATGTCTATTACTGCTAAAAGGATTATGACTGCACATAAGATATAAACATAAAAACAACAAACTTTGGAACCCATTCTGTAATTAATTACCTGGGGTTCATTTGCTTTGGTGTATATATGACTAAGGGCCAGCACACAGCTTATCACAGGCCCCAGATTTCCTAAAGCATTCCTTTGATTCCAGTGCTCAGTACAACAAAAACGTACTTGTGCACAGCACTACTGTTTTCAGATGGCTTAAGTGGATTTTCAGTAGCTATTCTATTTGTCAGGAAGGGATATTTTACAAGGATATTCTAATTTTGTTGCTGAAAGAGAAAAACTTGCCTTCCAACAAACCAAAAATCAAATTATGTTGCGCTATCTATGATGGACTAGTGTTCTCAGGAAACAAACCAGAGCATTCTTGCCTTTTGTTTCTTAGAGCCTACCAAATGATTGATTTGATTCTCATTTTTTAATTATTTATTTCACTGCTTGGTATAAGGAAAATTATAATAAATCCTAAATTGTCTCCTTTACTCCTCTCAAAACCATGCAATTGAAAAACTTATGAAATGCCCAGGAAGATGAATATTTATGAGCTGCATCTTTAAAACTACAGTCTGACAATATTTTAAAAAGTTGTTAAGTGTAAGTCACAATTAGTATTGCACTCGTTTGTTATGCCAAATTCAATCTCTGCATATTATTGCAACAACTACAATTAAGTCTAGCAATCTATAATTAAGATCCAATTTATAGCATCCTGACCCTAGATATGTGAGATGGATGGAACCCTTCAAAGCTATGGAAATGAAAAACAAAAAGTGATTTAACTATGTCTTGATTATTAACTCTGCCACTGATGTTTGGGACTGTGTATCTGCCCTCTCCAGGCAAAACAACTAGGAGTAATGTTTGCTTCTTTGCCAGCTATCTCCAGAGTTTTTCATGGACAACTAGCTATTCTCCACTTCAAATGCTCCACTACAGTGATCCTGCACCTTTGAAAGGTCTGTAACTGACAGCACACTGCAGTTTTTCAGGTGTAAAAAGGAAAAGCACAAAAAGCAGCTGGTAGTTTCTGACTAACCTTCAGTCTTATGACATCCATGGTGCGCCCACACTTATCTTTCACGTTCTTCTCCCACAGCAGATTCTATGAAAAGAAAAGTTGTTTTCATAAACTAAATGGTGTGGGATGAGTTTCTACAAAAAGCCACAAAGATTTTTGAGTTGACAGTGATGTATTACTTACCTGAATAAAAAGATTTAAGTTTTCTTCTTTTATGTTTCCTGGAACTTCAAATGTTACTGTAATTATAGCCTACAAATCGAAAAATCCACTTATTATCACCGAACTGAATAAACATCTCATTACAGTCATTTCAAAAAGTGTTCTTAGTCTCATGAAAAAGCAACTAAATACCCAAGCCGAATTAAAAAAAAAAAATTTATTCCTGTTCTTCTCTAATTTTCTACGTTATGCTCTACTTTTTGTTTCTGTTTGAGTGTGCACTTAATAGGCATATGCAATACTTTGAAACATTTAATGCCATTAGTTTTTATCACATAATTTTTTGCTGTAGCTGATGTTTATGCTCAAAGAAAACCTAAGAATTTTAATTCTTGGAGGCTAGTAAGCTCAATCTTTCAAATATGCCTAGGAACACTATCGTCTTGTCATACTGACATCTTCACAAATAAAAAATACTCAAGATATTTTTCACCCAT
>WEIV01001857.1:0-18038 GCA_013390005.1 Calyptomena viridis
TGGAGGGTTTTTTTGCTTGTTTTATTTTCGGGTTTATTTGGTGGAGTTGTTTGTTTGGTTTTGTAGGTGTGTGCTGTTGTTTTGTTATTGTTGTTGTCAATAGCCTTAAAATATCCCAAATTATTTTAAGAGCACTTAGCCAATATGTTGGGAATGTGGCAAGAAAGGAAGAGTGAAAGAAAGACGAGTGCAGGAAGCAAAACCAACTCACTTATGTACCAGTTCTGCAGACTAAAAAGGAGAAAACTCATGTCTTTCAAGATAACATATACCAGTCTCCTCCCCTTCCTTTAGGTAACAATACTCAGGATCATCTTCCAACATGCCAGCTTATCAACATGCCATTTTTTAAATATTATTATTTAACCGAGCTAGCTAAAAAGAAGATACACTAATCAACAAATGTGTTGATTTGGGTGTGGGGTTTATTTGATAATATATTTATTCAAATAATACTATTTACTAGTAATAAATAAAATCACATGTGCCTTACTTTAAACCCACCAGTCTTGGTGCACCATAAAATCCTGTATTTCTTTTCAAATGTGAAGTTCCAAATGCCACTACTATGTGCCCAAAAACTTAAAAGATTTACAATACCTTCAATGTAATCTTTGTGGAAGAGACTAGAATTACTAGGAGGAAACAAAAAATTCATGCTTTAATACACCTTGCTACATAGACGTGGAAGGTGACAATGTCTGATTTTTAAGCTGCTGAATTCCATTTTCACACCTCAGGAGACTTGTGAGAAAAAACATTATAGGTTTAACAAATATGTGTAAAAATCCTGCCAACCTGATACATTCTTCCAACACAAACTTGTGTCACCCTTTTTTAACCAAGGGCTAATGCTCTGAAATTATTAGCTGAAATGTCACTAATACTGCTGCTAATTAGCAGTATTAATACAAAATAATAAATGCTATTAAATTAAAAATGCTAATAAATTATTATGCCAGTCAACATTAATTTAAATGCAGATTTACTTGTCATAATACACCAAAATATATGCTGAGAAAATTAGACTGTCACTATGCTTTCCCCATAAATTCGTTAGTAATTTTGTACTGTTCAACTTATTCCACACATTTCAATTCCAGATATTGTCAACATTCCCTTTACAGTCCCATAGCCACAAATCAAGCTCAGTAGTTGCAGGGGACTATGAAAACTAATACACAACTATACGCTAATTTGTTTGTTTGCTTTTTAAGGAACACTGCTCAAGCAGCATGAGCCAATCTCATGCCACACTCCTCTGCTTCACATTCAGATGTCACTTGCTTCAGGGACCACTACTGCTGTTCAGAAAGGCTTAAAGCCTCATCTCTGAGCTCCTGCTCCCTATCTACAGCTAACAGGCTGTATAAGCCTTTAAAGGGCCCTTGAAACCCTCTCCAGAGCAATCATGCTTCCTCCTAATCCATTCCAGTTGCCAAGCAGTAATTTCTTGGGCATTCATACGTCCCCTGTTCCAAGCACACGTTTTGGCCTCAGAGCCATCCATTCCTACTGCCACAACAGATGTTCATTCAGTCCCATGAGAAGACACANAGATCTATCTTTTCCTTTTAATTTTTAAAAAAGCAATCAAAGTCCAAACAGAAGAGTTCAAAGCATTATAGTTTTAGAATTCCCCACGCTTTTTAGACATTAATTGTAAAACTACTACAAAGTTTTACATGATGGTAGCTACTGATTCAGAATACACATCTTGTGGGGAAAAAACAACTAGACAGCCACATGCCCACTGATTACAAAAACTGTTTGAGAATGACCTCAGGTAAGTAGACACACTGACATTATCACAGGCTTACTGTGCATAGATTCTGTGCAATGTCTAAACATCTCTAGAAATTTCAAACCATTTCAAACTGCTTCAAACTTCTAGGTTGGCTTGGACAAAGGCAGATGAATATTCATGAAGTGAACTGAGAATAATTCAAGGACCCTGATTAAAAATAGAAGCTTCAGTAAAAGGTTAGTGAGATAAATGTCACTGCTTCCAGTATCAATCCATCAAAATTTGATATTTAAAATGTAATAGCTTATGCAGCTGTTGCACAGGATATAGTAAAGCATATACCCATAGCAGTTAGTCTGTGGCTACTGTGCTCATCTGCATATGTAGCAGTACCCTAAGGATTAACTTCATATAACTGTACATGTATTTTTTTGTCAGATGAGATGATATATTACCTGTGCACATAATGCAGCTCATGTATGGAATGTATAGCAAGCACCATTTCACCAATGTAGAACCTAGCCATATCTTCAGGAAGCTTGTCTTCAAACTTACTGAGAAGTGTCAGCAAGTCACCGCCAACATAGTAGTCCATCACTAGATACTGAAAACAGAGAAATAAAGCAGTCAAGTACTGAGAGAGAGCTTGTAAGAAAAAAAAAAATTAAAGTTCATCAGTTAATCCCTGAAAAAACATGTGCTGAACACTGTACACATGGAACAATTACGTTTGAGAACAAAATGGTACAGACAGGAACCATCAATCTTCTAAAAGGGGTATTGTCTTAAAGTATTTTCTGTCAAATTCAAGGCAGAGAGATCTTATAGAGACTTCTGTGGGAACTGAAATATTCTGCCTGTCAGAGACAAGGTAATGCACTTCCCTCAGCTCCCAAAGCATTTATAACTCAACAAGAACTCAGCCTGACACATGAAGCAAGGCACTTGGGTCAGAGAAAGATGGTGAGACCTCTTCTATAAGAAAGTAAAATTTTATTCATCTTTCAATTCAAGACTATCTACTTGCCAGGAGGTTCTTCTTCCTTCACATGGGGTTAAAATAAAGGCTACTCTGATGCTGAAATCTAGAGGTATTGCATTTCTTCCAAGGAACTGACTACATCAAATAGGGTAAGAGTAGTTAGAAATCAAAGGAAAAAAGGATGTCAACATATTCCCAAGAGTACTCAGAAGCCTTTAAGAGGCTGACAGCAGTCAAAAACACACATGCCCTTCTTCAAGGATAAGACTGGGAAAGAAAACTAACAGATTTGAATCTGGAAGTGATGGAGAACTTCAGGTCCCATATAAGTTTCTAATATTCAGGGAGCATGTTTCACTTACATCATAATCTGCTTCAGTAAAATCACCAAAGGTTTACTTAACCCATCTTGACTCAACCTGTCTCTATGAAAGCTTTCTAAGAACCAGAAAAAGTCATGCCATTTCCATGCAATGTCATTTAAGAGCTGGCTGTTTAGAAAACAATTACACATGGTGTATTTGCCTCAAAGGTTTTAAAACTACAGGAGTCAGAAACAGAAAGTGAACTCCACATACATTTTATAGAATTTTGTATTTTTTCTTAAATATAAGTTCTGTATTATCAAGTGCTCTATTAATATTAAATAGACTAAAACCCTAATTACATTTAGACTCTTCAAAGGCAGTCATACTTTTCTATTTTAATATCTTACCTTCTCTGTCTCATTCTGAACCCTTTGTCATGCAGTCAGAAAGAGGAAAAGCCCTAGGTGTGGGAAGACACCAAAGCTCTCTCTCTGCTTCAGGGTTAGCTTACGTGGTTTTGCATTTAAGAATCACCAGATCTAATTTACCAACATCACAGGGAAGAAATACCAGAACCTACAGCTTTCTCTTTCAGAGGGCCAGGTTAGAAAACCAAACTCTGCTGTCTGTTCCTGTTTTTTTCTCAGCTTTGTATTCCATTCTACAAGGAGCATGGACAAACAGCACAGCTAAAAATTAAACCAAATCTGCCCAGGTTCTGTAACAAGGCAGCACTGTCCAGCATGATCAAAAATGTGGCTATAAACTTCTTCAAGCTCAAAAGAGAATTGAACAGAGATCTTTTAGCCCCCGGGCAAGTACTAGATGGGATGGAAGAGAACCTTCTGTCCAGGATTTTGGAAGAATTTATTCCCTGATGTGTTTCACCTTTTCTTCATGCATCATTTACAACAGTGAGTGAGATGCAGACCCATTCCATCTGTGAGCACCAGACATTTACAGGAGATGGATGCTGAGTAACAGACCAAATTGGAAGGCAGCATCTCAGCACATGCAGAACCAGACCTCAGGCAAGCTGGGAATCTGCTGACTTTGGCTGCCAGGCAGAACTGTTGCTTTCTTAGATACTGGATCTTAAATTAGATGCTAGATGTCTCTATTTTGCTGTCAAGTCAAACTTCAACATCTAAATGCCTCTGGGAACTTTGGGAAAAGAAATGCATTTAAGTTGATACAGCTTGCTTGGAACTGATTTGTATAAGATGGTATTAGCCACACTAGATTCCCCTCTGTGCTGTCATTACTATCACTTGCTATCTTGCACAGCTAAGAATTCTTCCTTAGGTAGCTCCACTCTTACAAGCTACTTGGAAATACATACAGGATGCTTTTGATTATTTTTATGCATGTCTGAAGGCTGTTGGTTCTGCAGAAATTTGAAATTATAAGATACTTCACAAGGCAGTGTCAGAGATAACTATACTGTGAGAGATTGAAAATCTGGATCTATCACAAACCATTCAATGGAAATAGCCTGTAAATGGGGGCCTAAGACATGACTGCTCATTTTCTTACAATGTGCTTGTTATTCTGAAAATACTTTAAATGTGACAAAGTAACGTGTTTTGTTTCAGCATCTGTGGAAATGTCTGAGCATTTTCTAACTCCTGCCTAGTTCCTGAAGTCTTTGACAGCCTTTTATCAATACAATTTTTCTTATTTATATTCATGACTTGCTACTGTGGTACCATCTATAAAGTGAAAAAGGTGAAAACTTTCACACTGCAACTATGTCAGTTGCTACAGAAGTAGCAGGTTTGCAAATCCAGCCTTAAATAGCCACAGGGAAGCTGTATGGTTCAGTATAATGCGGAATGTTGGGGCTTTAATAACTTTGCTCCTAACTAGTACTCTCCTGTGACTAAACAGAGCTTATATGTTACAGTTCTAGTAGCCCATCATTAAAAAAGGTCACAGGAGTACGGACTGTCTTTATAAATGATTGCTAAAGTCTCTCAAACTACTGAGATGACCAATTTGCTAATTTAAAAACGTATTTCATAGATACTGCTAAGAAATAGGCTTTTTTTCCCCCTAGAGCTTTTAAAATACAAACATTTAAAATTACTTTTGCCAATTTAAAACAAAATCTTGCTTCAAAAGGAATTCTGAAAGTTTAAAACAAAATATTTCTTACTTCCACAGTTAACACATATCAAATTATTTAATTGCAACCTTATCCAAAATATTAAATTTGAATATGACATTTTTATGCAAGAGTAGATTGGTTAATTTAAAATGCTTAACTAAATCTCTATATACTACAGTGCTACACAACTTTCTCACTTTCCTGGAGTTACAATCAGTCCCTTTGAAGTTTTTCTTCAAGGAGAAAACAAGAATGTTGAAACACTTCTGTGAGACATGAGGTGGACTGATCTAATGCACTAATATGCTTAAAATACACCAAAAGTAAAGTTCTTTCACAACCTAAAGCTTTTATTTGTTGATAAACATACCAAATAGTTCTCATCTTGAAAAGCATAGTGCAACGTAGTAATCCACTGACAATCTCCATTCACCAAGACATTTCTCTCCTCTCGGAAGCAAGCTGTCTAAAGGAAGAGAAGGGGAAAAGCCATTGTCAACATCAACAAATAGTTTTCACAGGATAAATATATATGGATGTTTTATGGGATTATTTCAATTTACTGAACAGAGGTCTCTATTCATTGGAATTCAGTCTGCACAAGTGACAAGCCAGGGAATCTCTGCAGGCTTTAGTGAGGCATTCAGTCACTCTAATCCTGACTGCGACTTTAAGAAAAAAAAACCCAAACCAAAACAAAAAAACTCCACACCAACACACGACACCCCCTCCCAAAACACCAAAAAGCCCACAAGACAACTGAAGTCAACACTAAATCTTTGTTTCATAAAGCATTTTTAAAAGCCAGAAAATGATAACTTGTCACTGCCATCTGTAGCAGAAAGATAATGGCTCTAGGAAAGTAAGTCTGGTTCTTCTGATAAAGACTTTTATGAAAACAGTTTTATGTATACTTTTATTACATTACAGTCTCAGTTCCAGACACTGCTTACATACTATAGGAAATAAGCACATTTTACTATTACCGTCTTATCTTTGTCCAGTTTAATACATTTTCATTTTCAATAATCTTTCCTCTACTTCAAACAGCACACTGCAATACTTCAGAGAAGCAAGCTCTGTGTAACAGGTTTTCTCAGCATCTTTACATGAAACTAACTTTCATAAACTTCAAGCAAGTCTTCCTTAACAAAAATATATTAATGTTTTTATTGGATCAGAACCATCAAGACACAGATCTTGGGACTCTTCCACTACTCTTAATTCAGAGAGGCATTATCAGTATATTTAGTAGCTGTAGAACTGATTTTTTTTTTCCCTGTCATTGCCATTTGTTCTGATGTCTTAGAGTATGTACTATGGAAATGTGTCCAGGAAGCCCAAATCTTAGGGTATACTGATTGCACGTTATAAAGGTATCTTGACCTTTTTTCCCACAAAGGAAGAAAAAATTCAATTTAAATTTCTACTGAAAAAGACCATGCTGTGGTCACATTGTAAAGTTAGTAATCATTGGTGCAAAGAGAAGTAAACTGTAATTAAATGCGAACTGAGTGGTTTAACCGTTTATGAATGCAAGGCCAAAGTATCATTCTACAAAAAAGTTTGGCACCCACAGCAGCTCCAAGTAATACTATCCCCTTCCTGCAGCACCAGAGCACAGCACTTCTCAGATCTTCTGGCACCACGATGTGAGGAGGCTGCCAACACAGAAAACTAGTTTGTTTATTTTCGAAGGCATCAGTTCCTTGATCCAGTTCCCTGTGCAACCTCAAATAGCAAGGGAATGTTATGAATACTGAAAACCCAGTAATGCTGCTGAACACTTTGTGTCATGAATTCAGAGTATAAAACTCTCCTTCCCTGCTTACACTAGCTTAAAAGGCCTTGAGAAGTGACTTGAAGGAGCATGACAGGCTACCTAATCATCCAGTCAGGACTTATTTGGAACTGTCAACAGTAACATGATAATGATTATATGTTTTGCTGTCAGAACAATAAATATAAATGGTCCTTATCAACATAAACGGCATGCCAATTTTGCTTGTAATCCATTTATCAGGTTATGTCAGGTGATATTCACCAATCTTTCCTGTATTTTAGTGGCTTCCAATTGCATGGCTTTTTTCTTGCACCTAGTACATGTATAAGCAGTATTTAGATAACTTATTGCTATGTTTAGTAAGTCACACACAACAAACATACACCAGTATAACAACATGTTTCTCAGACCACTCATACAGTGGATAATAAAACACTCAAAGTCTGCTTTTTTGGTGGAACTGCCCATTTAAGAAGGTACTGTATTATTGCAGGCTTCATTTTAAAAACTAACAAGTTTTACCACATTTGGGAAATTTTAACACACAGATGTTGTGTGAACTTGATATGCAGGTTATAAAGTCTTGTTTATCCAGAAAATCCAAATCAAGCAAGCAAACTGAACAGGAAAAGACAAAGGGCTCCAGCAGAGAAGACAGTTTCTTTATTGTCCTTTGTAGATGTGGAAAATGAGCAGAAAGGTAACTTCTTTAAATGTCACTTATTGTGTGTATTGGGAAAACTATTGCTCATTATACATTTTTCTTGGTGGCCACCAAGGTCTTCCACCTCCTGAGAAGTTAGCTGCATGATTTGAAGACAACTTGTAAACAGCTGTCTTGTCAGGACACCTTTACATGCAAAAGTTGCAGATATTTAGACAGGTCATTTAATGAGTCACTTTAAAAATGACTGATGAACGCCAGCACATGTGTATTTCCATTAGTTTGGGAGACCCCTGCAAACAATTCTCTTTAAAATAATTCTACACTGACCAATGTATAAGCACAGCTGAAATCTGCAAAGAAAGGGCACCAAATTTCCCTCATACAGGGAAAGGCTCAATGCAGAACCGCTGATGCAGCACAGCCCGGAGTGTGAAATCTCCTGACAGCTCAAAGCACAGCAGGGGAGCCGTGGCAGGCGCCGCCTGTGAAGAACTGGATGGATGGATGGATGGATGGAGGAGTGTGACTAAATCAGGCAAAGCCAGTGGTGAAGAAGGACTTAACAGGAGGGAGGAGATTTTATCACAGGAAAAGAGCTGGCACTGACTCACTGAAAGGAAGGGAGGGACTAAGAAGGGCAGGCTGGGGGGGGAGGAGGTGTCAGGAAGGGGGCAGAAGAATGGGACAGGGAAGGGTCAGCCAGCTCAGTCCTCAGCAAAGCAGCTACTGCTCACTCCTTAACAGAACTGCTGCAAGTGCTGAAGCACTGTATATCTTTTGTCCTCAAATCTATTGCTCATTTAATTCCTAATTTATGTAATATTATATTTGTCATAAGGTTTTCCTCTACCATGCAAGAGTAGGTATCCTAGAAATATCTATCCTAGGAAGCTGCTTTGCACTGCATATTCTTAGCAGGTCTTTTCCTAATCTGTGAAGTACCCATTCCCATTTACATTTGCATAATTTGTTGTGACAATGTACATCTCCTTTCATGAAAAAAACCCGTCTTAAACAGATTTACTTTCTTAACACGTTTTGCTTTACAATCTCAATCTTTGATTCCAAACTATTTAGTTATAGTTTCACTAGCTATACAAATCCTGTTACAAACTGTAGGATGCAAAGCTCCTTAATGTATGCTTTCTGAATGGAAGAGAAAAAAGACCTTTTCATAACGTTTTTGTATACAGCTGTGAATGTCATAGTAGCACCAATCTCAGCTTTCACGTAGTCTTTAACTTGCCTTTACTGTAAACAAAAATCTGGCCAATAAATTCAGGGTAAGAACTAGGGCAGACTGTCTGGTAAACGAATACAGAGTAATGCTGAGAACAACAGATGCCTGGAAGGGACTGTTGGACTTGATTGCATTAAAACAGCTTAAGGAAAAAAAAAAGAAAAAAGAATGAAGCTCCTATGCTCATGAAATAATTCTTCCTAATCTGAAAGAGCTTCAATGTAATCTTACTAATGTAATTTAAAAAATTTTCTGCGTTAAAAAAACATATTACTTACCTCTGCCCTTTTAAGCATTTCCCATTTATTTAGTATTTTCATCGCATAAATGCGCTCTGTACACTTCATTTTAACAACTGCAACCTGAAATAATAAGATACCTTTATTTAACAGAAGCATGGTCAGAAAAATACAGTTCTCAAACAGCTTAATGTTCACAAATTAACAAAATAAGTTACTAAGGAGTCATGAGTGATCAACTGACACATTGATAAACTGCAGCTTGAGTCTTTGCTCCTTCTGTATTCCTCCTACATTAATACTATGTGTTTGATGCACCACATGTGGTCAAGTGCTTGTGATGAAGTACATGGGGGATGACACAAGAGGAGCACGAATCTTTTCATATGAAGATGTGTAGTAAAGCTGCATTGTTTCCCAAGAACAAGTGGGGCTTGTAGGCATGCCTGCAGCCAACGAGGCAACATTTAAAAGGGCAGCCTGAGAAAACAAGAAAGGCTGCTGTCAACAGAAATGCACTACATTTGACTAGTTTGTTTTCACATTTCAGGTCTCAGAAACTTGAAAGATATTTGCAAATTAGCATGCTTTTGTGTACTGAATGCGGATACTTTAAAAGAAAAAAACAATATTAATTTATTTATTCACCATTTTGCTTGAAGCATTTTACTATGCATCCTGTGTATTAAACTTGCTTTCACTGATCTGTTATGAACAGTAGCTGTGCACATAGCTGTAACAGTGGAAGAAAAAACAGAAGAATACAAAAACTTCAAGGCTTAGGAATGAAAAGACTTTATTTTGACCAAGAGTTGTATTCTCTGAGACCAAAACTAATTCTTCTTGTGGTAAAGCCATCATTTCCACAGAATTCTTCCAGCTGGCAAAGGAATAACAGGCATCATGACTAAGACAGCAACATTTTCACAGGGCTATACATGGACTGCTTGAATATTTCTACTGCTTCTTGTCTCTATTTCAGAAGCAGTAAACCAATCAGCTGTCATTGCTTCCAAAGGAGCTCTGAACAGCCATCTGAGAAGTAACAGGAATGACATCAGCTCGCCTCTTCTGCTGCTTAAAAACTCTTATCTACAAAGGATTCAGGCTCTACAGCAGCTTTAAGATGATGCTGACTGTAACAAAAGGTCAGGCAGAGCAACACCATACAAAGTCTTGAGGAGGGAAGAGGAAATGTCATACGTCCTGCACCTCACTAGTAAAGAAGCTGCAGATGAGTGGCAGGGGAACTACTGCTTCTGCAGTTACACAAGAATGGGACATTCATATTTAGACAGATACCTCACCCTGCAAGTGAATACCTAAGCCTTCCATCCCTCAGTGAGTGAAGCTGCACTCACCATAATGGACACATAATGGACAACAGCACCTTGTACACGCCTGCACAGAGAGTCACGTAATGGAAATACAGCCCTAAAAAGGACCCACATCAAGAAAGACATGGGAAATCTGGACCTGAACACAGCTGGGAAAGGCACAGCTTCTACAAGTGATGTACAATACCCACAACTACATCACAACCCCAGTGCCTCCTGGCCTACAAGCACCTCCTGCAAACACTTGCTCATGCTGCGGGGGAAGGATGAGCAAGACAAGAAAGTCTCAACCAAACACACGAGGTTCCCTGGTACCTATGAAACTGTTCAGCACTGACCTTCAGCAATGGCTTAAATTGTAAACAGCCTTGCTCCTCGCCTCATCACATCTAAAAGTCATTCTAACAACCACTCTCCATACACTTAATTGTGTCATTACCCTGATCCAGCTGAAGGCACACCGTAAGTCAAATGGCACATTGAAAGGTTTGAGAAACTCCAAGATGCTGACATTATCCACTACACTTTTTAAACTACTCCAGACAGAACATGACCACTCAGGAAAAGCCCCCACCTCCAGAGCAGGAACAACCAGCACTGACCTGCTGCAGAGGAATGAACAAAGGAACCCTCTGGGGCAGATGCAATTTGCAAGTGTAGCTCTGTGAGCCCTGGAGCAGCAACATTCAAGTTTCACTACACCACAACACCAGAACTGCTCAGCCATGTAAGTAAAAATACAGTGCACTAATCAGAACCCAGACAAGCATCCACTGCACTTGATCTAAGGCCACCAGTGTCCAAAAGCACTGCAGGATAGTGTGAGTTTGGAGTGTGCTCAACTGCTGAGGAAGGATGAGAGCTGGGATCGTGGAGGACAGGCACAGCTGAGGAGCTGTGCAAATGTTAGAACAAAGTAGTAAATGAAGCAGGCCTGGAAAAAGAAAAAAAAAAAAAAAAAGAAAGGATGCCAAATCTGTAAATCTGTAGGACCTACTTAGCATTTCCCCAGTTGCTAACTATATTAGTGGTATTTATTTTCAGCTGAAAGAACTACTTAAAAAAAGACCAATTTAAACTTTCTGGAGGAAGATAATTGTCTTCTGAGGAAGAAAAAGTAGATTCATAAAAGGAAAGTTGACTCATATTTTCACATTAGGTGGTTATCAAGTTATGGAATCAGTAAACACACTCTGCTTTAGTTATAAGGGCAACAGTGGGGCAGCTTCCTGTGTCAAAAGAAAAATTAAATGAACCATACAGCAAATCAGGTAATTCCTCATGAATTTTATTTCCAAAAAGAGTCTGGGAGGTGGTGAAGATACCTCACTGAAGTGACAGAATTTCTGCCTGACAAGACTTGACTCCTTAACCAATTCAAATCATTAGGATTTTTTTTTTTTAAGGAAAACAAATAGAAAAGCATGACCCAAACCTCACTGATGCCTGAACTGAAACAGTGAAGCACAAATGAAATTATGCCATGATAAAACTCAGTGCTATTATAAGCATAGTAATGTTACAATATTGCAAAAAATCCTTTCTTCCATAAAACACCTCAGCATTTCCTCAAGTTACCTTTTTTTTTTTTACTTTCTTCATCAGGTGGCATAATTTCTAAGTTTACTTTTGTCATATAATGCTTTGGCTGCTTTTGAGGTGTAATGGAGTTGTTTTTTCTTACTTTTGTATTAATTCCTTTCTCAAATTCAATTGCAATAACCATATTGACCACTTTGCGAGATCAGAGACCTTTTACTGCAGTTGTATTAACCATACCTAGTTTTAAATGTGATAGTTCTTATAGTACATACCAATCCACCACACCTACCAATGTAAGAAAAAAACATTCAGTTGGTGTTCAGAGGTATTCCAAAGGACATGGATTTGTACACTGCTGCAAATGCCTACTTTAAGAACGAAAGTATCACTTCTACTTTCAGAGTTTACAAGGCTACTGGCTGAACCAGTGCTCATGTTATGCACAGACCACTATTTAATTTTGGTCCTCATTTTTCATTTCCAATACAACTCAAACTGTAATAGAAGTTGTTAAAAAAAAAGAAAGAAAAAAAGAAGTATCTTAAGGATAATGAAAGGGAAAAAATGTACAAGCAGAGGTATATTAAAAGAAAAATCTTCTGAAGAAGATTTAATAACCTCAAATATTCCAGGCCTGGAAGAGATAACAGCTATGACGGACATACAAAACCATGAATATCACAGAGAAGACAAACAGTGAACAGTAATTTTGCTGTATCTCATAACACAGAAATTGAAAAGCATCAAATAAAATAAAAAGGTGACAAGGTTAAGGAAGTATTATCATGACACAACAGTTCTGGAACTCAGCCACAGGCTGCTGTGCACATCTAAGTATTCAGAAAGTATTTAAGAATGTACATGCCTAATAGCCAAGTAACACGCACAGCAGTGTGGATCTCAGTGACTATTGACTGCTGAGTTAGAGGTGTAGGTTAGGGAGTCCCTGAACCCTCAGCTGCTGGAAACTGGGAGGGTTCAGCACCTCTGCCCTTGGGTTGTGCTTCCCACACCTCTTTACATGGCTAATGGTCTGGGGATGTGGGTTAATTAATCCTCACACTCTGACCCACAATAACTACCTTTGATACCTGTGCCAAACTAAGAAAATTAAAAAACTTACCCAACTTGCATTGCATAATGCCAGGCTGGGATGCAGGATCAGGGGGTCTGAATAGTCAACAACCACAAAGTGGTTTGGTAGAGAGGTTTAGGTGATTCTGTTTTACTAAGTCTTGAAACAGTGACAAGGAAAAATTGCAGACACAAGGGTTCCCCCACCACTGCAACCCCTCCTTTAGGCATGTCTGTATGGGTTTACTGGCTGATTGATTACTATCTGATTTGATTAGCATCACTCTCAGGCAACATGACACTGCAATATAGCTCAAGTATGTTTCCTCAAGGACTTCAGAGAGGCTAATGAATCTTAGTGTCTACACTTCAACCAACTTTAGATATATTTATGTCAAAAAATATACGAGCATTGGTGCTAAAGCACGAGATCCAGCTATGGTAACTACAGCCCACAACACCCAATCAGATTTGTATTACTTCTTACATCTGTTTTATTCCCATACATTGAGCCTCAAAGATCTGTTTCACTTGTACTGCAATAAAATAAAATAAAGAACCAATATAGCTAAAGTTACCTTTCTAGACTTTGGCAAGAGTTAGTAGTATTTTGCTTCTTGAATTGTTTTATAGAAGTATTTTGCTACATCCTGATCTTCAAAACGCACTCAATACTGACATTTAGGGCAGTGCTGTGCAAAGCCATCCCAGGCCAATTTCCACCTTTCCTCATCCCCCAATGAGACCTAGAGGGTGGGAATCTGAGCCAAATCAGCCTCTGCAAACATTATAGAACTTCCTACCACTGTACTTTGCCCTTTGAGTGACATGATCAGCATTAGGAAGCAGCATCAAGTTACAAATTTTCTTTTATGTAAACAATAACAATGGTGCAATAAAGTACAGAAATCATTTAAACATAAGACTGGCTTTCCAGGAGACAATTAAGATAGTTAAGTAAAATACTTCTTGGAAACCATGCTGGCATTAATTTCAAAGCAAAGATAAAAAAAAGCTCACTAGGACAGTATTCATGCTCATGGCACTTAAATTTTCAGGTAAAACTTATCCTCAAGGACTGGACTTTCAGGAATAAGGTGGAACTCAAGTGCAAAATGTTCTCAGCTGAAGAGGAACATAGACATATAGGTGATAATACTCGTGCAAACATCTCATAATGGCAGGTAGTTAAGAAAAAAGCAAACTCGATTCTGGAATTCACAGGAAGATACATACCACTTGGGATGGGTAAACATTACTGCCTTGTAATACAAACTCACTGGAAACTCCACACAGAGCCACACCTCACAAAAATAAACTTCATCTGGAGCAGGTGTGAAAGAGGACTATTGAGATGATCAAGGAACTAAAGAGCCTCTCATACTGCTGTGGCAGCAGAGGAAGCTTTACTTATAAAAAAAAAAAGTGGATATTATTGGTATTTACAAATAAAATTGGAAGGAAGGACATCAGTAATGTGGATGATAAAAGATCCACTTAGGCTAATGGACAATAAAATTATATGGGTAAAACAGTGTAAAATACCATGAATTAACCTTTGGCAGGAACTTGGAATGGCTTTAGACATTTGAGCAGAGATTTTAGTCAAGCCTTTCAACCGCAAGAAGAGACAAAATGTCATTTCAGATGTAAACAATTTATCCGTAATGTCTTATTACCAGATTCATAATTGAATATCACAGTAATTTCCCTCAGCTAAAGCTTGTGTATGCCACTTCTACTCTACTATTTCTGTCTCATGCTATTGCTAACTTGGATACCAGCTACTGCAAAAACACTGCAGGAACTGCTTTATCCTCCTGATATTCTTGGATATGAAAAGTCTTTGATATAGAGCTCATTAGCTAAGAGTTTTAATACTGCATCTTGGAGGAAAAACTGGTCTGGGCTGCTTTATCAGTTTTTTTATGTCTATTTTACATATAAAATTAACAACCAGGGTGTCTTTTGACAGAGTTCACATGCCATGGGTGTACGTTTCCAAAGCAAAATCATTTTTTTTGAACATGCAGTGTATATCTTCATGTTGTGCAAATAAGAAATCCCTTACAAGTGTGAGCCGGAAAGATTCTACAGAAGAATAAAGGCCCCAAATGGGACCTAAGCTGTCCCTCAGAAACCAGGGGGTTTGCAGAGACAAATGGCTGGTCTCCCAGCAGCCACCACAATGAACTGTGTCTCTCCAGCTCCTTGCAACCTGTCTGTCTCCATAGTTACTTGGTGCTGCCATACAAACACACACGGAGCTGGGGAGGACTAAGATAGCAACCAGCTCTTTTGAAGCATTTTCAAAACAAAGCAGCTTCTTTCTTCATCCATTTCCACAGCAGAAAATAGCTTGCTTTGATTGTTTTTTCTTTTTTGGTGATGAGCATATTGAAGAAAAGCAAAGCTAATTAAATACTTCTGCATCGTGTTCTGAATGCTTTGACTCTTTGAATAGTTCAATGAAAACTGTCATGTTGTGTGCAATACTTAGGAATTCTGTTAATCTACCATGCAGGAAGGTAAAGCCCCTGCTGAGCACCTAACATCAACCACCAAAGTTCCTGAATAGGTAAGAGAGCCTTAATTGCAGTCTGTAGCTCACTGTGCCCCAGGTTAATTTCTAGAAGTACATCAAAACATTGAACTCAGTACCCTACAGCTGTGATTACAAGGTGGAAAGGGCACAGACAGCTCTGCCTCTTGCTGCCAAGCATGACTGACCGCAGGAAGCTTTGGTTTTACATATTCCCTTTTGACTTTCAGTGCAACCTTAGCCAGTATCTCTCATCAGGAACCACATAACTGATCAGAACCTGTGGTACACGGGATCAGTCTTGTTCTCTCAACCACTATTTATTTTCTTGTGGAAATGCATTTTTATGTCTTGTTGATTCCAGTGGAGACTCTGACTAATCATCTCAAGTCGAGGTGACATGTACTATTACTAAACACTACACAGATCAAGTCTGTACACAACAGCACTTATATGAAAAGGTATTTCTAATCCATCCAGAGCAGTAATACTTAGGTGGGGCACATTAAGAGTTTTACTTACTTTTGTGCTAAGCAAGACCAAGCAGTCCCACCCTTCCGCTGGAACCACAGTAAGCATTGCTCATTCAAGAAATCCTTGCTAACAAACAAGGGAAGGAAAACAATTGTTTCAATCCCACGCTGCCAAATTTCCAGGAGGTGTCAGCCACACTGTACAATCCAAGTTCTCAAACAAGGTACATCTCGACACATTCTTCCTTCAACAACTGCTCTTCAACTGAAATGTGTTAACCTACAGCAATGTGTCTGAATGGTCTTTTACACAAAATGAGGACATATACCTTAAAGCCTCAAACTAAGGGATCAGATGAACCTTGCAAAGGAGTACGTGCAAGAGTATTCAGAGCCACAGGCCCCTCACACAGTGTCTTCCTCCTGGCCTGCTCACCATACTGCAAGCAGCAATACTCCCAAGTTCCCTTGGCACGTGGAGGCAAACACCAAGTAGATCGAGGGCATTCTTAGGGTGGCATAAGTTTCTCAGGTAACCACAATCCCACTAAGCACAAGTTGTCAGGACATAATTTCATTTCAAGTAATGGCTCATGGTGTTTCTAGATGGAAGGCAGGCACAGGCAAACTTCAAACCACACGTGGGGATTGGTTTTTTGATTTCTTTTTTGGTGTGGTTTTCTAAAGGTTGTAAAGCTGGAAGAGTTCCATTCTGAGCTCACATTCTTTAAATATTCTAAAGAATGTGTATTTTTGCTTTTGTGTAGTTTGTGCATTTTTTGTGTAGTTCACAAAAAAACTTCATGCTACACAACATACTCATCCTTGTCTACAAACACAGACTTCTACATTCACTTTATTCATACAAGCCAGAATTAACAGAAAGCCATTTTAGTTCTGATTTTATTTCAGCAGGCTTTATACTTATTATTAATTTTATTCCTTGTGGATGTTGCCCCTCTGTACATGACCTATCTGCCTATATGACCCCAAAAACGGAAAGAATGAAAGTAACACTGGGGTACTCACGAAAATGTTCCACTCAGCTGAGTATACACTCAGCTAGGATACAGCTAGGATGGGGAAGAGCCACAAGTAGTTTATCCTCCTTACAGCCAGCATTTCAAATTATATGCTATTCTAACTGTCATGCACTCAAATAACATTTCCAACTTTTCTTCATAACTACGAAATTTTGGAAAAAAATAAATTATGTTTTCAAGCCAGTGCCTCCAGGAGTCAGAGCCTGATATGCTGCTGTAATGGATATTCAGACATTCAGTTCACCCTGCATGCAAAGTGGTTGGCTTTGTTTATGCAAAAATAGAGGTGTGTGTTTTGGCNNNGTACCATCAACTAATTTTTAACATAGTTCCCATGTATGAATGAACGTACTATGGAAAAATTAGTTACAGCTCCTCCATTCAGTTTTATCAAGCGTTGTTTTATACAAGTCAGATGCCACAAGTTCCTCTCAGGAAAGTGTATTTCATTTTCTTATTATGGAATGTCAACTTTTAAATAATTACTATTTTATCATGCCTATAATATTTGGCAGTTGTGGCAGTGTACTGTACACAAAGGTCAAAGGATTCTTTCATAAGCAAAAAGCACAAAATACTCTGTGGAAAGAGAGATTAAAGTATAGTGACTTAAAATCAGTGATTTCTTCATAATTTAAACTGATCAAAAGTTTCAAGCTGCTGCAACTATAAACTAAAACTTTTAGATAAGAGATGAACAAAATGTGATATTAACAGATAATCAACACCAATGACTCTCTNGAATTTAAGAAATATTTTTCCCTCTTGCTTTCTCATATATCTCGTGCCACAAGAACTTGCTACCTCAGGTAGGTTTTGCGTTGGGTTTTGTTCCCACATTGCCAGAAAAAGTGTAAAGAACCAAGCTGAGTTCTGCTGGTTTGAAAAGCAGAAAGAAATAAAAAGGTACTGACATGCCGGTACACATCTGTACTGGGGATTAGATCAATC
>WEIV01001857.1:24389-49628 GCA_013390005.1 Calyptomena viridis
TTACATAATGCCATTTCTATATTTTGAATGCATAGTCAAGGCATCTGAGACTCCTTAGAAGAAGATACAATTTGAAAATAAAACCTAGTATCAACAGTATCTCATCATCACAGAGACTACAACAGAGGTTACACAACAAATCAGAACTCAAAGGAGGCAACAGACAGTAATTCATTTAAACTGGTATTTACTTTACTGGCACATTGAAGTAGAACCCTGTTTACACCAGGATGTGACCTGCTGTATTTAAGTAATGGATTTCACAATTTTTCTCTTAGTAAGTTAAATCAAAAAGTATTTCCAATTTGCTTTCCTGCTCTCCTCCCAGGAGGCTCCTGTTCTTCAGCCCACAAATATCCAGATCAGTAGCATGCACAGATCTGGCAAAACCGAGTAAGCAGAAAGTTTCACTAAAAAGTAACAGAGACAGGCTGCATTTGCTGTGCTTGCCAGAACAATGCCAAGTGATTTATCACTATCTAACTGGTAAAATGTTCCAGCTTCTCTTTTTACATATCACTATTTGATAAATAGGGAACTCAAAGCAAACTTATCTCCATATATTAGAATGAATAATTACACTTTGCTGATTAGTTTTGATCCTAATACTGAAGGCAGAACTTATGATTTAGAGTTGATTTAATACTTAATGAAAGTATTTCATCCTGGCAAACAGAAGCATTAGCTATACTGGGGGTTTTGTTGGCAGTGATTACTGAATTTTGTTATATATACACACTGTTGTCAGGGTAACATTTAGCTGAGAGTAATTCCAAGAGTTTATTTATTCATAGCTGTGAGGATGTAATCAGAATTTGAGATAGACATGCTACATACAATACATTTATATGCATCACTGCCTTTTCTCTCAAGCTGATTTTGCATTATTGCACTTATTCTTGTTCAGAAGAAGGTTGTTCTCCATAAGGCCAGACAACACAAAGTAAAATATCCCCAAACCCCAACCAACAAAACCAAACACCTAATTTTAAGAAGCCAAGTAACGTATGCTGTCAAGAATATAATACAAACCAGTAACAGTTGATGTTTCTATTCATAACAAGAATTGAAATGCCAGCATTTATTTCTTCATTGAAAACTGAAGTACATATGAAAGACACAATTCTCCACACACAATTTCTACTCTGATCATATTTTCCTCTTCCACTGATAGATAGGATTAGGACATTTTATTTACACAAAAAGAAAATATCAATTTGAATAACCTGGGAACACAACTTAAAGCACAGTCACAGGCCAATAGGTTTGTGACTTATGTTTGAGAGCTGGTGCAGCAGAGCTACACTGCAGTCAATTTGTGTTATACCACCTGATAGAAAATATCTGAAGGCTGTTTCAAAATGATAAAAAGCTGCAGGAAATGCCAGTGGAGACGATGTGACACAACAGACTGGGCACACTGCACTGCTACCCCAGGAATGGGCACACACCAGCCTCTGTCAAGGTCAGAAGCATATGTCAAATTTCCTCTCATTTCTGAAGGCAGGTCAGGGATAGACGGCAGTATTGTCAACAGAATCCTCAAAAAATAATAGGTCAACTCTTCCCACCTACAATGTGGTTAAAAATGAGAAGTGTAGAGGTATGTTTTGAATTCAGATTCTGAATCATTCAATTTATGTCAGTAATTTACCATCTGGAATCACAACAGGCTTTACATTACAGTGGGCAAAAGACCACCCACCGGGTTTATGACACCTATGGCTTCAGTGGTGGAGTTACCCAATGCCTTTAATTTGAGGACTCCTCCATATTTTGTTAGGCAGTGCAAGTTTCCAGAAATTCACAAAAATCACTCAGCTGAAGCAGCCAAATGTTCAAGAACATCTGATGTTTTGTATCATTGGCAGCTCCAACTTTTAAACAAATGTGACAACTGCAAGAAAATAATACACAGACTCACAATTCAGGTTGAAAAGGACTAGCTGGTCTCTAATCCAACCTCCTGCTCAAATCACAGTCAATATTGATTTCAGATCAGGTTACTCACAGTTCTGCTTGGTCAGATTTCAAAAGCTTCCACAGATGGAGACTGTGGACTCTCCAGACAACCTGTCCATATACTGGACTGCCCTACACCAGAGTTTCACAGTTCAGAACTGATCCTGTAAGTGATTTGGGGCTTAAGTCATTATACAACATGATACCACCATTGAGATAGATTTACCCTGAAGGTATGTCCAAACTGTCTAGTTGGACAGAAGTTCATCTGCCACCATGCTCCCTTTATCTACTCATCCCCTTTACAAAACATTGTGGTAGGAAACTATGTGAATTGCAAAATATTAATGTCAGGGAAATGAGAAAATGATGCAGATAACTGTCTGTGGAGCCATATTCCCACCAGGCAGATACAATATTTTACTTTGGAGGAAGAACATGAAAGAGCAGCAAATTTTATCATTTCCCTCAACCATCCCTCTTAACTTACATTCTAGAAATCAAGTACCTTGTTTGCCCTTTGTGCACCCTTTTCAAAGAAACAGCATTCCTATGATATTGCTACTAAAACAGGAGGCTGGCAGGTTTAACAAGTTAGTGCTTGTATACATGTCTTGGGAGATACCCACACCCAGGTAGCCCCAACCTGCTCACTAGGGTGATAAATACCTGTTACAACCCACACTTGAGTTTTAAAGAAGTACAATCCCCTTGCTACCCAATTGTGACATTTTCCCTGTTTTCTAGAAATGTAAATTTTTTTATTCTTCCATCCTTTGCTGACTCCAGTTTTAATTTTTCCAAATATAGATTCTTGCCTCCCTTTTCCTGTGTTGGCCTGTTTCCTCTTACTGTCCACCCTGTGAAAGCTTTCTTTCAGTCTGGTTTCCTAAGGAAATAAGGTATGTGTGATCACAATGTTGGGCAGTCTGAGGCCATTCCTCCCACCCAGTACCTTTTGATCCCAGTGAAAATCCTTCATATCCCCTTTACCAAATTTCACTTAAGTTGTTCAATGACACCAAGCTGCTACAAGTTTTATGCCAAAATGTCAGTGAATAGGAGATACCCAAGGTATCACCTCCACTAAGTGAAAGGCTGCAGCAGGAATACAGCAGTTACCTGCTTAGCTGGCAGACAGCACAAACCAACATGCAAAGCATCCATGGTCACGCAGGGACAGACGAGGGAAGAAAAGTGTGCAGCAGATAAGGGAAGGCAGTGCGGTGGGAAGGCCAGGGGGTTATTCCACTAAGCCTAGTAAAGGAGGTAGATACAAATTCTACAGGAAGACAAACTGCACCAAAGTTCTGCTGTTTACAAACCAAAGGTGACGCATTCTCTGTTCTCCGACACATTTTCTGCTGGGCCTTTGACTTCTGCCTGCCCTCCCTCCTGTTTTTATGACATACATACACACTCTGTCTGCCTCTTGCTCAATGATCCGATGCTTTGTCATTCATCAACATCCATTAGACCGGGGCAGTGATGCAAGACTTTAGTTATCACTACAATGACACAAGCTCCACTGGCATAAAAACCAGAGAAGCACAACCTGGTTACCTCTTGCAAAGCGCCTACAGCCCTTGTCTCCTGACACAACACTGCTTCACATGCTGTCAGGGTCCCTTTTTTCCTCAGGCAAGGCTATCCATTTTTACAGTGCCTGGGTAATCAGTATTTCCTAATTTTAAGATATTCTCTTCTAAGAGCATTTATCTAAACTAAAATGCCGGTAGGAACACATATGCTAACACAACAGCAAGGAAGTCTGAATCTTCTTGAGGCTAATTTTTCAAGACTGTAAGTGGCAACCAATTATTAAATTAAACATCATGTTGTTATTCTTTATTTGGTATACAAATGTTAAAAAAATCCTCAAGCTTTTCTGAAGAACTATTGCATGAAGGTATCCATTTCCAGCCACGATATGGATTTTGTTTCATTTTATGAAAGCTTTCTGACATTATAAAAGAGTGTCTGACCACTTTCAATCAAATACCAAATTTGGACAAGACTTGGAATAGGTAATTATATGCAAAACCCTCAAAGGTTTACAGCATACAAACATCATTAGTTTTAGGCATAAACCAAGACTTGAGCGCTCATAGATTCTGCATTTTGATCCATAAGTGGCTTTATCAGTTACAGAAGAACTGAACGTGGTATTTAAAAATCGTACACTAGTCTGTGATAACTGCATGAAAAATTTATCATCAAGCTAAAGGGTAATGGCACTGGGAAATGCTTTGAAGAAAAATATTGAGTAGTAGTCCTGATGTTGATCCCATTAGTGTTGCTAAATTTGGCAGCAGAAGAGCAAGGCATTTTACCTTGCAACACCATCTGCATTTACTGTTTCTCTTTTTGTGTGGCAAGCCCCAAAAGCAAGAGCCACACAGGACTCAATGAGCTGCAATATGCCAGGTCGCTGAGGAGTGTTACCACTAACACCTAATAGCTGGCTACCTGCCTGATTAGCCCATTCACTACTGCTTTTCATGCTTACAATGAAAGGACACCAAAGATAATCTCAGAGTTTGTACAGACTTGTATTGAGGAACACAAAGATGGTTCCCAGCAGTCCAAGTGACAAAAGGCATTGCTAAAATAACTCCTGTCAAAGCCACCATGTCTGTCTTTGAGAACTACACTGCAACAGAGTTCTAGCAAGAGAGAGAAGTAAGTGTTGGCTTACATATCCAAAAAACCACCAAATGACTATTTGCTGTACTCACATACATGCAAAAGCTTAGTTTATCGAAGGAAAAATAATGGTCAGGGAAAATAAAAGCCACATACCAATTAGACCTAAAGATATGCTAATGCTACAAGGGATGCAAGTACAAAGAGAGGAAGTTTGTATTGAACAGAAGGCAAAGCTCACTGCCCAATTTCTCATTTCACTGTCATGTTGCTATCATGGAATGATCCAAATTTAGAGAAGTTCAACTTGGTTTCTAGAACCAATTCAGGCAGGGTTTGTATTTTTTGGTTGGGATCTTTTGTTTATTTTTTTTTTTAAACATTGAAGTTGATCTTGGAAGATCCAACTGTTAGTACTAAGACTGAAGAAAAATGTGACTGAATTTAGCACGTGAGTGTAGCATTTAGTTTGGGAAAGCCAAAAGTGACTTACTACTCACACAAGCCTGGTGAAGCTTCACAACATGTAACAGTTCAGATACATTTCAGCTATCAGGACACACTTTTTTAAGCAGGAAAAAAGACTGAACACTGAACAAGAAAACCTGCACCCTTTGTGAGTATTCTTTGGGGCATTTCAGGAAACACTCAGCAGCCTGAGATGAAGTTCTAGCCAAACTCTCATGAGAGAATGAAGATAGCTCCTAGAGAAACTGTGTCTTTCTAACTTGTCACATGTATTTGGGAGAGGGAAAGCCACTATTCATCTCCAACCTTTCCTTAAGGCTCCCAGCTTCTTCAGCAGACTACACACCAACCATGGATTCCATGGTGGTTCATTAGCCTCTTCAGTTTTAGAGCCTTCACTGACTAATCTACTGAGCAGAAGCCAAACAATTTCTGCAAGTTGTCACTTTCTGAAGAGACTGAAACAAATGGATCTTGCTTCTACTCAAATTTCATATGGTTTTTAAAGGTAGTACTTTCCTTCCTCTGAAGCCTTGCTAAAAAAAAAAGCTAAGAGAAGATTACTATTCCATAACAAAGAAACTTCCCCACTCTTATAAAACTGTTAATATTCAATGCCTTCAATAAGCTTCATCTTCAGTCCTTTTATTTTCCTCACGATGATCATACTCAGTCTGGAAGATACATGTATGTCAAGTCATATACAGGCTCTTTGAATTACAGATCTTCCTTGAAACTGTCTGACATCCCAGACTTTTGAGACAACTGAATAGGGAGCTACATGATCACTTTAATTCATAAAGGAAATTCATCCTGCTGCCAAAAGAGTTCCTCCTTGTTCCTTCCCACTACTCTCCACTCTATTGTTTGGATCAACATTAGCATTCACGTGGTGTATCAAACCAGGAAACATTTCCAGGCGAAAGCTAACTTGTCTGTCCCATTCCACCCCCTCCCACCAAACCATTCACCCCATATGACTCACATACAGCTGCAGTGTTGGCATCCCAGCCCAAGGCAGGGAGAAGGACAAGCCTGGAGAAGGGCAAAATGGCTTTTGGAATTGATGTGAATCTGGCTTGGACTGCAGCAAGCATGGAAGTGCTATGCCAGAGCCTGTTTCTAGTCAACCTACACCACATTAGGACACCATCTTCCAAGACACATCCATTTCTTACAATGTTTTGACATGTAACACACCACAGAATGCAATCTCTTAGCTTTATTTGTACCTCGATTTTTCTGTACTCCTACCTCAGGGCCAGATTTTGCAGGTGTTGGAGAGCCATTTAAACCACAGCAAATGGCAATTGCATACTGAAGCACATGAGTAATGGAAAAATTGTTTCAGGGGTTTACACGAATCACTAGTTCCAAACAGTAAAATTTCAATGATTCCATTTCTTTTATTCCATAACAACACTGTAAATATTGCTAAAATCCACTTATTTTAGTGCATGATGAACAATCTTAAAAACATAGTTAAGAAAGTTTTGTAGAATAGTTTGAGAATTATGACTGCTCAGAAAAAAACCTTTGATACCATCACTTTTTTTCAGATGGTTTCAAAGCAGAGATTAAGAAAATCTCAAATTTGAGCTCACCCAAATTTCAACAACATAGGATGAAACTAAATTTCATCAGACCCAGCACCTCTTGCACACCCTGCTAAGAAATAAAACAAATCCAATTTGATGACCACACTGTGCTGATATAAGCTTACATACACTTATGTTAATTAAGCCACCACTTACATCACCAATGTATGAGCAAGCAAGGTTCTAGTTCCTGACTGCACACTTTCTTTCATCTTAAAGTAAAACTTAGCAAGAAAGCAGCATCAATTGCTTACAATAAGCACACATTGGTTTTTTTGCTCTAGATATATGCAAGATTTTTTGTCAAGTTACTATAAACTTACAACATGAATTATGTAACAGAACAATTTTTACAGAACTGTTTTACACTGGTGCTGTATTTACCATATGTCATCTCCTTTATTTTAGAAGTCAGAGGTTTCTATTAACCCTACACAAATGCACTTAGTGACAGGAGTGAAACCCACATTAGGAGGTGTCCCTTTTAGTTCAATGACACAACTGTAGCAGATCACTGCAACCAGAGCCACAGCTCCACAGACCTCCTCTCTTCCTTGTATCAGTGCCAACAAATCCAGCAGCTCTCACCTCACTGACCTGATTCTACTCACGAAACCAGCGGGATCCCAACCTACGAGACACAACCATCATCCTGGAGTTTAACAAACTGAATCACCCGCACTGAAGTGCTGGGAGAGGCTGCTGTGCCAGCACAAGCAAGAAGGATAAAGGTGCACAGCTCTCCTTCAGGGACCACTGTCCTAAGTGGCACAGGGTGTGGTGAACTGCCCACACATCAGCCCTCACCGCCATCCAGCTGCTAACACACAGGTGGCTCCATGGAAAGCTGGATAAGGGAGCAGAGCCAAGCAACAATTACCTTTTTTCCTGATACTTCAGTTCCCAACCGGACCAACACCATAAAGTAGGAAGCCTAAGACTATGGGGAAGGGACATTAGGTCAGCTTACAGTGCTACAGAACCGCACCTGATTTTTATCTTTTTGATGGCTCAGGGCTGCAACACTACATATAAATACCCTGAGCTGTTTTTCAATTTCAAGAGTCCAGGTAGCAACAGCTACTCTAAGTACAGGTGTGGCACATCTTTCTCTTCACTCCACTTCCTTCTAAATGACAACGGGCAGGAGGACATTTTCTCATACATTACTCACCCAGTTCCAAAACTCGCCTGGAGCCTGAGATCTAATTAAAGGTCACTGAAAGTCAGATTTTTGCCTGCCACGAAGACATAAGACAAGGAATTACTGTAACCAGGCACGAGAACATTTGGAGTAGCTCAGGTTACTCAGAAGCAGAGAAGAGCGGGATTGTCTTCAAATCCACAGAGAATACTAACAAGTCTCATTCTAAGATTTGCTGCACATTATAGAGTGGACAGCTGAGAGTGGCTTCTGTATTATTATAACTACTCTCACTTCTTCAGTTCCCTCTCCAGACTAGGAAATCCAGAGTCAAAGCCCTTCTGTCTTAGTTTACTCATTCCAATGCTACCAGCTGGGAACAAGGAAGTAGAAGACCATTTACTGCACTATTTTCACCAACTACAAGTGATAAAGCCTCTACCAACAAAACACAGGGCAAACATTAGGAGTATGGTCAGCTACCTGTAATAGAAAAATCACTGGGTTTTGGGGTATTCATAAGGTAAGTGCATCTCCAGAGGGCATGTCAAGATGCTTCCTGACAAGTACTTGCTCCGACAAGATGTAAAGAGAGAAAAGGAAGAGAAATACATCTCCTCAGCCTTCCAAGATGTGATGAAAGCTTTATCCAGATAAGGCAACGTGCTTCTAATTTCCCTGTGCAACTTTTCCTCAATGTCTGACATTGACTCAGCATATTTCAAAATTTGTCTACATCTATCCCCAGGCTTCCCACACACTATAGTTAAAATTTAAAACAGATAAGGAGGGTCTTAGTGTTTACCAGGAACGGGGAGAATCTACTGGAAAACTATGAGGAAATCCTAAACCTGGCCTTAGATGCAGATTTCCAAAAATGGAGTCAAATGTGGAACATTAGCAGTACAGATTTTTTTATAAGTGCTCATGGCTCGAAAAAAAAAGTGCCAAAAAAAGTCATTATTAGGAAATAAACCAAGAAATCTGCAGAATTCTGTTTTAGAATATTGCACATTTCAGATATTGGTTTGCTAGCACTAACTAATTATTCTGAAGATTCAAACTCACCAAGATCA
Source organism: Calyptomena viridis (assembly GCA_013390005.1). NCBI lineage: Eukaryota > Metazoa > Chordata > Aves > Passeriformes > Eurylaimidae > Calyptomena > Calyptomena viridis. The sequence goes on from WEIV01001857.1 coordinate 33,284, forward strand.
TAATACCTGCTTATTAAAGAGGGGAAAAAAATCCATTTTAAGCTTGCCTGGAATCAGGGTTTGGTTCTGTAACACACTGAATAGCCTTGAAAGAAAAGTTTGGATAAATTATCATTTAGAGTATTAGATACATGACAGTTTATACATGTTCAAATTTTAAAACTGCCCTTTAAATCAAAAAGTTATCCTTAGGGAAGTCAAATCTTGGAACAGTTAGGAGTGAATTTTTAAAATCTAACTGATTTAGAGCATGACTAAAGAGCTTTAACATTACATATATATGCAAAGCATACGGAACAAGAATCTAAAAATAGAACACTGTGCCTTTTCCTAGAGACATTTCCAAGTCTCCAAGCATTATAAATTCAGCTTTCTCTAGTACAAGCAGGATGAAGTTCTTCCTTCTTCTCTCCCCCTCATTCTGAATTTTTATCACGCTTTCCTATCCAAATTGTTGCTAATTTATGTACAGTACACTGAATAAGCTCTTTCCCCTTATCTCAGTATTTCATGTATCAGAGAAGTTTTGGTTTTGTTTAGTATTTATAGCCCATCTTAACATCTTTGTTGTGTTACCTTTCAGAAATTCTTAAATCCAGTTTCTGGATCATGGTTTTAGAAATGCTCTCACAAGACTGCCAGCCCACATGACACACTGTTTAACAGACATGCTTTTAAGCATTCCCAAACCTCTTGGAGGCTCCCGGAAGCTTATATCCTCCACACTACCATTCCAACCCAGAACATACTCCCATTCCTGCACACTGCAGCATGAGCAGCAGCTGTCCAAGATCCCTGGGTTCTAGACTGTCACTTTTTCTTGTGTATTCTTAAAGCCAGCAGGAGACAAAAATCTGTTCAATCACTACACTCACAGCTGTAAATACCACATCTCACCTTTATCTCTTGCTCCTCAGCTTTTCAAGGCATATCAAGCGAGGATCATCCCAACAGGTTTTTATGGTAGATACAGCATCTGATAGAACATTCTGCTTTTAAGCTTGTTGTTTTAAACACAACTTCGCAGTTTTGAACACTCCTTTTTACTTAAAGATTATCCACATGTCATCTTTATTTAATAAGCACTACATCCATAATCCTTTTGCCCTAGGACTTATTTCCGTGCATTTAGAGGGAGAATTCCTTTTCCTTCCTCATTTACAGCCCATCTAGACAGGTGTGTTGATTTCAAATCAAGTACTAGGACATTCAGAACAAGCTTGTAGTACCCTGGCAATCTCCAATCTTCATCTACACCTCAGGCTCCATCCTGTTGGCTTCCAACCCTTCTTTACTCATACTTGGAAATAACAACCAAACATTTGGAAGCTCCAATGCAGCACCAGGGTGAGCACCTGCATGTCAGTACAGACACAGCTGGAAAACCCTACAGGTATAGATGTGCTTTTACAACTTTCCATTTCCAGAACAGGAACCAGTGCAGATGCATTCACTTCCTTCCAGAAATCTTCTGACATAGTACTCGGCCTCTAAGGAGACCACAAGCAGAAGAACAAGGAATTTCAGTCAACCTTCACAATACTTCAACCTACTTCAATGCAACTGCAAATTAGTATAGTAAATACTGAGTCAGTATTTACACAGAAAAAAGCCCAATGGTTGCCTTTGTACTTCTTTATCCATCATTTTAGCTATATTTCATTCCCTTCACTTTTGTCATACAGAATTTAATATTTTCCTTTACTAATTTGTCTCCAGTGTCATCTAAGTAAATCTTGGCTACTTTGCCCATTCCATGATTCTTTTAGCTCTTAAGTAATATTTTCCACTTGTATTGACTCACTTTAAAAAAAACACTCAGTCCTAAACCACAATTTATAAAGACTGTCAAACTTTTCATCCTTGATATTTTAGTTCAGACAAGCTATTTTCATTTTTCATGCCAGTATTGTGGAGATGAGACTATGTAATCCTTTTCTTCCATAAACTTATTTGGAATTCTCTAATAGGAAAGTCTGGAAGAGATGTAACCTTTAATTTTTTTCTTTTAATTTATAATCTCTTAAGATATCAACATATGCCATTTAGGTTGTCTTTTTTTTTTTTTAATCATCATGAAAAGTGTGTCCAGGACTACTTGTTCAATAACACATTATTCCACCTTTGGGTTGCCTGTGAACCCAGCAGGGATCCTACCAAAAAATGTTTTTAATCTCTCGCAGTTTCAGTCTTCAAAGTAACATGCAAGTTTCAATCTGGTTCTTATGGGCAGGTACACACACAACACAAGTTTGTGGCAATGGTCTGCAAGACACAGATACCGTGCAGCACTGAGGGGAAAGAAGGCTGTGCATATAAACTTGTGCTTTTGTTGGTGAAATTGGCTATGAAGAAGTCTTGAATACTATTTTTGTGGCAACTGTCCTAATGTTTACACCTTAACAACCACAAAACTTTTATAATAATTTCTGGTAGTTTAACTCTTGTTTCCTATATAATTTCACTTTTAAAACCAAGTCCATAGTAGCATCATTTAAAAAAAAAAGAAAAATTTAGATCTATAAAATCTTTATAAAAAGAAGTATCAGGAACAGTCATGTTAAACTATTCCACTGTATTATCTGCATGACAGCAAGTGTCAGTTTGTCACTACTTCTATGACTGTGCTCAGACTGCACCAGCAGTTACTCTTGCACAGTAACAAAAATGTACTGAATTATTTTAAGAAATTTTACAATAGCGCAGTAATTTGTGCAATTGCTGGGAAAAGTTCACTTCTGACTGACTGTTCAGCTGTATTTTAAAGGAAGGAAAGAAGCCAGGAGCATTTACAGCTGTATTATATGAACCCAAAACTTAAAGAATTATTCTTTTCTGAAGAGCCCCTGTATAAAAAATGCATTTTCAAAGAATCAGAAAGTCAATCTGGAGTCTCATCTTTCTTACATGAACATATTTGAAACCCCAAGCCTTGCAAGAATCTTTGTTATCTTGTATGAAAAGTTTTTCTTCAAGTAACATCAATTCATCTCTCCTTCAAAATCTTATAACAGACATTTTAGTAAATAAGATCAACAAAGTTTTCTTTAAAGTACAGGAACTTCTGGAAGTAAAGACATCTGTTTGTAGTATATTGATCAATATTTAGGACTTGAAATGATGTCTTTCCCACTCCTTTCTAATTCACATACTTGTTCATTTTTTATTCCAACACTAAAAATTTTAAATCAAATACTATGACGCCTCAACAATCTATTTCTGGACAAGTGTTAAAAGATTACAAGCAGACAGTGTTGATTTCCTCTTCCACAAATTGTTACACACAGCTAAATTTATTTCCTTGCCAATTAATGTTTTTTATTTTATTATTTTAAACACAAAAGTGATAACCAGCAGTCTCCACCCAAGTCCCTCAGAAAAAGGAGAGGACAAGTTCTTAAGTGTTATATGGGACATGATGGGGGAGGGAGAGATGAGGGCAAGGAGATTGAAGTAAGAAGTAGGTCTTGCCCATGCTTTCCTCTTGCAGAAAGATAATCCATTATCTTTCACCAGCTGTCACCCATTTCAGAGCTCCCCACAGAGCTCCAAAGGTAAATTACTGGAGCACATTTTCTAGTAAAGTCTCTCTATTATTTATTCTGTAGCCATCAAGCAGATACTAGAAGAAAGAGCTATCATTACCAATGGGCACAACACAACGACATATTACAGCCACTGACACAAAAGATTGTTGTTGCAATGTGTGCACAAGTGTGCACTGCTGTTTTAAAGACATCACTGTAAAATGCCTTCTCTAAACACAAACAGGAAATGAGAAGTGAAGAGTCTGAACAATTAAATGAAGGAGGAAATTCAGGATGTGAGAGGCAGGGAATGATAGTTCTCAGTAGTTTTAACCAGTAAGACTCAGTCCACAAAAAGAAGTTATGCCATTAGTTCACTATCTGCTTTTTCTTCCAAGGTACCTACACAGTGTGCAGGTACCAGAGCATCTGCAAATACTACACAACACTTTGAAAAATGTTTCTTCTATAAAACTGGCACACATTATAAACTGCTCACAGACGCAGTCCTTGCCCCAGAAGGGCAGTGAACCATTACATTATATAGTACTGTCAATTAATGCCTTCATGACACAGCTGACAGTATATGTTCTCCGAGAAGGATATCTACCAGACCTCCAGGCATTTAGGAATATGAGAATTTTGAAGAATCTTATTATTTTCCAAGGAGTTTGCTGTAAGCAACATACTCAAAGACACAGATATAATTTCATTGTTGGGAAAGTCAAGTGGCACTCAGGAAACCCTATAGACACAACACACCATTAGTAAAGGATTTAGTTCTTGGGGTTTGTCTCATTTGTACATTGTTACTCTAATCATTGATAGCACTTCCTGTGCTAATTTTACATATATCAGTATGATTTTGAAACACTGAATTTGTTGTGCATCTTGGTTAGCTGAGAGTACTATTGTCAATAAAGAATATCAGCATTAAAACCATTCATGCAAGTCATATGAGCTCTTATTCCACAGAGGAAACAAAAAACCCCAACTATCTCCCATTAGATCTTCAGAACTATGAGGAGTATTTGTTCTACCCTGTTGTTAGCAACTGCTTAGCCAGACTCCCTGTAATGTCAGATATGAGGAACCCTACTAGATAGAGATCCCTTTGTGATATGAGAACATATCTAGCAGAACTGCTAAACCTGTATTTCTCATAAAGAATGATTCAGGCCTGAAGTCATGCAGGGATTGCATGGTCTTCTGACAGCTCCATGGAACAATGCTTTAAAATACTTCAACTGCCATCAAGGCTAACAACCAGACATAAGGAAACCACACTTGAGAAAGAGCACTGACATAAAACATAGGCTCAAAGTTCTTAAAACCTGTTTTGGCAATTCTCTGCCATGTACAAGAAAACTGATGCTTTCTTTAAATACGTGGCAGAACAACATGAACAAAATTTAGTTTCTCTTCATTTACAAGCCTAGTTACAAGCTTGTCAATACTTATGTTGAAACTGTGGTAAAATGTCAACCAATCAAGGTAACCACCTAAGATTATAAAAAAATTAACAGCTAATATACACAAGTTGTGTGAATGACTTTATCTACAACAACAAGAAGATTCTATTTCACAAATTTATTTTCATTCAGAGAAGTACAAAGAACAACTGTTTTCTATTAGAGCAGCCATGATGTTAAACACATTTGCAAACACAGGAAAAAAATATTATAGTGAACCAGAGAGTAAATTTAGGTCGGAAGGTACCTCTGGAGATCAGAGTCCACTCTCCTACTCAAAGCTGAGATAAATCAAAGTTCAATCAAGAGACTCAAGGCCTTGTCCAGATGATGTTTGTCTCCTAGGATGGAGAGACCATCACCTTTATGGGTGACTCTTCCAGCGACAGACCACCCTCAGGAGGAGTATTTTTCCTCCTTACAAATAGTCAGAATCCTCCTTGACATGGCCTGTGTCCACTGTATCTCCTTCTTGGCAGTTCACCCAGGAAGCCTCTGTGTTCTCCCTAACCACACATTTGGCACTTGAGGATCATGATCAGATTCCCCTTCTCCAGGCTGACCAGACCCAGGTATCTCAGGCTTTTCCTGCATACCATGTGTGCCAGGCAGGCCTCCACCCACTGCTAGACTCACTTTAGTTTCACAGTGTTTTTTTCTGTACTGGGAAGCCCAGAAGTACATAAAGTTCTCCAGAAACTACTGCAGAAGTGGTGCAAAGAGAACAAGCACTTCCCTCAGCCTGCTGGTTACACTCTTGCAGATGCAGCCCTGTACACAAGCAGCTTCTGTTTCTACAATGACGCACCACTGACTTTTTCAGCTGTCTACCAAGATCCCCAAATCTTTCTTTGCAAGGCTGTTTTCTAGGTGGTCATTCCCCAACTTTTACAACTCTGTAGCTCAAGACTTCACTCTTGCTATGCTGAACTTTGTGAGGTTTCAGTGTGAAGGAAGTAACTGCTGGTATGCAAAAGGTGAAGGATAGAATGTAATACCTGCTATCCCCACCCTCCAAAAGTGCCTGAAACATGAAACGCAATTTTATGCTGTTTAATACTACCCACCAGAACACACCTAGACAACCTATAGCTCTAGTTCTTTCAGGACCAATCAGAGCATTCTGCTCTGTTTGAGTCTGAGCCACCCAAAACACATGCATACCTTTAACATTGAGGAAAATTAGTGCAAAGCCCTTTCCTAAAGGGCAGTAAAAGCTTCTCTATCACTGAATTTTAATTTTTTTTAATTAAAACTCTCCCCCTTCCCTCTTTCTCAAAAAGTCAGGTCTTTTATCTTTACAATTCACATCAGACAGAATCAACTTCAGAATTCACAAGGACTGATTATTTCTAGCCATGGATGTAGACCTGCCTGGGTCAAGCGTGACCAGTTAACAGTCTGGGTTGGTACAGCTATGCATCCAATCCAGTAAATCCTGCTGGGGCATAATAACAGTGTGATAACCACAGTTCAGCTGCCTTAATAAACAGTAAATATTTCTAAGGGTAAGATAAAGACAGTGTGTGGGCCTGACAGAGACTTCAGTTAGGCATCCCCATCATAGTTGTCCTGTGTTATCTGGAGTACTAGGCCAGCAGGACCACAGTTTAAAAACAATTGTGTGTATATTGTCATTATTCACAACTTAAATATTAACTGTTCAGGAAACCAAAGAGTGAACTTACTGGCAATGGAAATCTTCAGTTACATAACAGAGTAATTTAATGCAGTCAAAATGAACTCCTCTATGCAGCAATACGATGCCATGTGATTAAGGCATTTTACTACAACTAGTTAAAGCTGGTTTGGAAGGAAAATATTTGTGCTTCCTTCGTGTGACACAACTAATATGCAACTTCTCAAAAAATCTGCTCAAAGATGAAGTGTTGTGAGTTTAGGAAAAATACCATATTAGCCATAAAAGGCAGAAAGATTAAATACCACTGACTCCAGCCTTCATTCTCCACTGTAACCCTACATCAAGCAGTTACCAACTACCAGTTACTCCATCAGAACATTTAAATCACTTTTAGCCTCTCGTACATGTAAAACTTTTCTTCTCACAGCCTCCTGTAGGAAGTCACACAGGGTGAGGTTCTGAATCACAAAACTCTAGTTTCCTTTAGGGTGAGTAACTTGAGAGCATTGCAGGGCAACAAAGTCACCTTAAAAGGAACCATGGATAGGGAGAGCACAGTGAAATCCCCTCCTTGAATTAAAGATCATTCAAAGTAATAAAGAAAATGTGGCCAGATATCACATTCCCATTTCACACAGACATAATGCAAATGATCACAGACTAGATATGGAAACCCAAATTCTTAATTTAAAATTTTTAATACAAACTTCTTACTCAAGTACACCTACCTATAGGAAAAATTCATCTGCTACTCTCCCCTGGATCCAGAGTCCAAGAACAGCCAGAAGCCTGCAGAGCAAAGCCTGCAGAGCCTGCACACTGGGCATCCATCCCTCAGGGCTAATAACAGACAAGGAGACCAGAGCCAGCAGACATAGAAATAAGGGTGGAGGGAACAATGACACATGACAACCTAACTAATCCTACCACAAAAAGAGCTAAATTTGAAGACTAAACATGCATCTCAAAAAGCAAACCTTTGGGAGCATATATTTCAAAATGATATAATAGGATCTTCATGCCTGAAGTCACCCTCCTGCTGTTTCTACTCTGCCTTAATTACAGTAAAATAACAAGACACTCAGAACACTCCAGCTTGATTATTGATAATCCAAGTCACACAGGCAGCAATAAAGCCAGCAGCACACAGGAAAGCTCCATGAAGAAGCCAACTCTTGAGGAAGGATGTGCAAAATAAAGATCATAGAAGTCATGTTGTAACAACGGCAGAAATCCAAAGGTGTGCAAGGCAATGGAAAGAACCTCCATCCACCTCCAAGGTAAATATGGATCTCTGCAAGAGGCATGGGGGGAACCAGGGACAGAGGAATTCCTCAAGAGTGGGAAAAAGGTTTCAGATGCCCCACAATTAGAAACCTTGTCCTTCCTCAGATGAATACAGAGATTTCATCTACTCAGGGAAGGCACACAGTTTAATTCTTAGGCTAAGGGACCATTCCTAGCAGGGAAATCATAACGTACAACCTCCTCACACTTCCATAGTGGATGCTATGTTTTGGGTAAAGTTGTACCACCTCTAAAAAGGAATCCACATCCCACGAACTACACGGTCCCAAATTAAAGTACAATATTGGCTGAATAGCAACAACACTCCTTCAAGGCCGACTTCCACATATCTACTTAATGAGTTTAAAACAGGTGTCATCTTATTTGTTACTTTATCTTTCACTGAATTGTTTGATGACAATTAGAACAATACAACCCAGATTTAAGCTGAATTAAAAGTCCAGAAAGAATTTTGTAGAGACTTTTCTAAAACCTTGAACATGCACATCTCAGTAAACTGGCATAAATACATTTCAAATAGAGCTTCACAAAGCAATTATCCATGTTTATTTTTATGCTGGAGAACAATTATAAAAGGTGAAAAGAATTTGGTGCTGCTTCTGATCTTTTCTCTTCTTGGCCTTCTGGGGAAAGGCAGCTATACATATTCAACCCTCAATGGCACTGCGCTTAAGCAAATTAAGAACTATACTCCAGCCTTCATTAATGCATGTCTGATTAATAAATTCCATTAATTTTCAATGATTCAATACTTGGTAAGGATATCCCCATCAGTTTCCAAAGCTCAGACTCCTTTATAGAGGTCTCAGGTTGGGTGTCCAAAGATACTAATCACATTTGAAGCTTCAGGCCATGGTTAAGTAATAACAGGTTTCAGTGTTAAGACCCTGATGACATGAATGATAGAAATTAAGATCTCAGGCACTTCAGGATGCCTAAGGCCTCAGCTGGAAATGATGGATGCACACAATCTGAATGCACTCTAAGTGTATCTACAGACATGATTACTGAGGCCTATGCAAAATCAGGGCTCAAGAAAACAGTGTGTAGTTTCCTACTCAAGAAAGCTACATTCATTACAGTGAACAAGATCTTTACAAATGAAAGCTTGTATCTTGGCAATCTGCATACGGTGATGACAAAAATAGGGTGGAAGATTTTAGCGTTAAAAATGGTTAAAATGAACAGGTCACAATGAACCACAGAGCAAGTGTGCATAAAAAATTGTTAGACCTGGAAAAGCGTTTTAAAATTAAATTCTTCTTCTTAAAAAAACCCCAAAAAACCCCCCAAAAAACCCACTACAAAACCTAGAGCTTCAGAGGGATATATTATTGAGCATGATACAAGCCCTTGGGTAACTATATCAAGAATACATTGGAATTCTCAAGTGTACCTTATGAAAGGCCTAGGAAATTAATCTCAACTCTATTTAAACCATTATCAAAGGCAACAATACAGTAAAAAGCTTTAACAAGCCCCTTTTATTTTTCTAAAACGTTGGTTTGTTGTCCATCATCCTATTAATCTTTTCAGACTTGGGTAATGAAAACGATGAATCCACAAAATTTTTCCTAATCCTAGGTACTATATTCTGTTAATGGTTCAGATAAATTTGCAATTAAGGTAAGTATTATAATTCTTCCTTTTTGTAATGCCCATTCAGAAACAGCTTGCATGAATTGCTTCAAATTACAAGCAAGGGATAAAATATCATTTCTATAAATTTAAAGAATCCATAGTTTAATATTCTCAACTAATCTCAACTACAGATCAACATTTCTAAAACCTGAAGCTTTAATATAGAACCATAAAGTAAAAGCAACTTGCTAAAAAAAGCTAATGAGACAGGTCTCCTCGATTCTGATTCACACAGTTAAAATCATTTGTTCTAGTAGGTGTGGAAGAAACTGACTCACTCCCACATGTGAATTGTTTGCAAAAATAGGTTAGTTCAACTTAATTTGATAAAAAAGTGCATTGTACTGGAGCCATTGACTAAACTGACTTCCAAGCCACTTCCACTGACAATGCATAAACTCTGCCAACCATGAGAGTTATAAGGATATAAATTCAGTAATTTTTTTGCAACCTATTATATCTTTAGATGTGAAAAATCAATTTGAAAATAATTTAGATTTGCAAGTTAAACAAGTCAGAAAAATCATTAGATTCATAGATGCTCATGAAACCTTCTGCATTCTATACCTTATCGTGCATCATCAGTGAGAAGCTCCTAGCTGCACACATTTTTTCCTATACGAAGACAAATTTATCAGTGACTTATTTACTCTTTTCTGAGTTTTCATAGATAAAATTAAAATGTAAAATATAGATCACAGCCTTTAACATACCACATAATTGCTCAAGCCCTCACTTTTATTATCACCTTTATCCACAGCAAAGCAATTCCTTCTACAGGACAAAAGACAAGCTTCACATGGGAGTCTGTCATTTTAACAGCACATGCCAATGGATCTCATCCTCCAGACCACATTACTTTCCCACTACTAAAATATGACTGCACCATTCAGTGTCAATGTTTCACTGCATAAAGTTTACAGAAGAAGTCATTAAAAGATATTGCCTCACTCTAAAAGTAACAGATTAAAACAGATGTACTGTAAAGAGTCCACCACCATGATGACCTCAGAGGTCCCTTCCAACGCAGTTATTCTGTGAATCTGTGAATCCTACAGCAGCAGGGTCTGAACTTCATGCTCTCAGGTTATGAGCCCTGGCTACAATGCTGTCAAAATGGCAGCTTGGGCTACTTCAACATGAATTAACCCTAACATACATTTCTAAAAAGAACAAAACCACTTTAATCAAAGCAGAGAATTTGGATTTGGTGCCATGCAAGCACTGTTCTGCCAGATGACCAAAGACTTCACCAGCAAAGGTGATCCAAGCTGCGGTGCCCCACCTCTGACCACAGGAAAGCCTTCAGGAGCAGGACAGGGTTCCAGCTGCATCCACACTGCACCAAGAAACCACAGTCACCACCACTCACCTTCCCAGAATCTCTGCAAGGCACCGGTAGCTATACCTGCCCTAGTGGGCCCTGATCCACACCCTCCTGCCCCAACCTCTAGTATAAAGGATCATAAAAGGCTTTGGTGGAGAGAGGATGGAAGTAGAGGAAATTTAACCAAAATCTGAAATTCAGTTTTCTTGTTCATCATCTGTCTTTGTTATCCAACCACAGTCATTTTGCCCAACAGGCTTATCACTCACTGCACAGCTTTTGCCTGCACAGGGAAGGACATTATACAAGCTGGCAGAGCCTGAGGGTCCTTCCTGGCTTTTTATGTGTACTTCTGCAAGCAGGGGAGGGGGGAGGAGTGCCAAAGGGAATGAAGAGAGGAATTTAAGCCCTAAAGTCAGGAGCTATGACACGTTATCAAGTGACAGTGTTTCCTGGTGTAACCCCAAAAGGCCAAAGAAAAGATCCTCATAAGCAATGCTCCAAGTCTGACAACTCTAAGGTTATCTCAAAAATACTTAAGGATAGTTCCTGCCTCATATGCTAGCAGCACACTCACCCACAAACTGTGCCCTTGCCCTTACCTACCATTTTTTCTAGTACAGCAATACCTGCAGCAGTCAGAGGACTAATCTACAGCTCATTTTGAAGATGCTCTAATGCAGGTTGGGAAGATCTTTTCTCAGATTCACATCTACACTGCTGAACACAACTGCTTTCATGCTGAGAGAGCAGGCTCTACACTATCCTGACAGAAAGGCCACCCTGCAAGGTTCTCTCTTCCCTCATCAGGTATTTTTTTCATTTGAAAGGTTAACGTGTCTCTGAGTAGAAATGGAAGGAGGAGAAAGTAGGCCTGGGAGTAGACTTGCAAACTTCACAGAGCCCCTACAAGCAGCAAGATCCAAACCTGAAGCAGCAGTCCTGACAGTGACCCAGAGCTGTGAATCACTGCACCAGCATGACAGCAGCCCTTCCTGGTGAACGTTTTATGCATGATTTTTCCATCTATGGTCCAGCCTTAAATGTAACAGATACATACATATCCAAAAGGGACAGCTCAAGACTAGGCTAAAGGTTGCTTTGACCACTCTGCGTGTACATTTTCCTCTCCTCTAGTCCACACTGAGAACATATTACTGTTACTACAACAGCATCCACTGTCTATTACGCCAGACTGTCTTCAAGAACTCAGCAGCAGGTGTCCAGCCAGCCTACTTGTGCTAATCATCTGCAGCCTTCTTCCTCTTCCCCACAGCTTCAGCCTCCTTAAAGTTCCTCTCAGGAAAAATTAAAAACAAACATACAAACAAAAAACACCATCACCACCATTCAAAAGCAGAATACCACTCTAACTGGATAGCAGACCTTGCACAAACTGAGAACACAGAAGTTAAGTCAGTGTTCAAATAGACAGCTCACAACACATCAGGAGAAATAGACCACAGAAGCATCTCATGTACCTGCTTCAAGCAGAAAAACAAACACAGATCAGTCTAAACTACTCTGATACCAGTTTTGAGGAGTTCTCACAGAGAGGACTAACCAGTACAGAGTCTACGAGTGGGACAACACTGGATGAAGTACATGGGGACATGTGCCACCTTGCCCTCTGTAGCAGGCCAGCAGTACAAAACAGGGTCAGAGGAAACAAAGGCTGGAGCAAGAGAGGCTGTGCAACACCAAGATCATTTTGAATACAAACCAGGCCCACTGCCATGAGACTCTTCTCTGAACATGCTTGGCTACTGGCTGTAAACTGTGCCAAGTAGCTGTCCAAAAATGGAGCTGCACCAGTCCCTGCTGACTGCAAGTAAGGGGCAGTGAGCACCAGCCACAGCCAACTAAGATAACTCCTGAAAAACAAGGTGATGTCAGACCAGCACAAAAGTGGTGCCAGCCAGCAAGGTGCCCTGGGAACAGCCACTCTAGCACAGGATTATGCAAGACTCAGATGCCTCAGTATGACAGAAGGAGAGGCTCCATAGGGAGGAACATGTTGTACCTGAAAGCTAAAGGACAGGTGGTGCACGGACACCTGAGCTGCAGCCGTGCTGCTCCAGCACTCCTGTGCTCCTCTCCTTGTCAGGTTAAACAAGGGACAGCATATGTTTTTTGCAGAAAGAGTCCCTGAGGAAGTCCCTCTGCAGGACAAGGACAATACCACCCCACAGCACTCAGGCACTGAAGTGCACCATAGTCTATCAGATAAGTCCAAAGGACACACAGCCTCCCCTGTGCTTGCTGATAGCTTTAGGTAGTCTCTGAGAGAAGAATGAGCAAAACCAACTAGAATAAACAGGACTCCTCACTATTTCTCACTCTTGGAGCAGCAGATGCACCAACAGTTTAAAAGACACTAAGCACAGATATGGGAAATTCTTTCTGAACATGCAGACATGGGTCTGTTACCTAACAGATTTGGATTCAACTCCCACTAAGAATACTAAGCATTATTTTAGTATCTATTATATAAACAATATATACCAACTGGGTGGGATCTTATTCAACAGAAGCTATAAATAAAAATAACTAGAAGAAAAGGACTTTGAACTTGCAGCTCAGCTAGCTCTTCTTCAATGATACCTGCCATAAAGATACGTGAATTATACACCCAGGATAGGGAAAAAATTGTCTATCTGAAAGCTCCATTCACCATGGGAAAGCTAGAATTGCCAAGGTTAAAATGGCAGATTCTTACAACATTTGTAAAGCAATGGAAGCCACAAGCTGCCTCAAGGCAAAGGGCCACTCCCTACACTCTTCTATGGTTAGCAAATAGGAAGATGATTTTGAAGAAGTAAGCCTGTGGCAGGACTGCCAGGAGGCAGCAATGGGATTTATAGAACAGAAGTAATGAGATCCACCATTTGGAGCTCACCAGCCTCTGCAGGTAAGATGTGAGGGTTCCACAGGTGTTGAATAGGAACAAGCTGACCCAAATCTCATAGAATAAACGTGAGGCTTAATTTTTTGGACTCCCTATTTCTCTTCTCCAGCAACCACTGGCTCCAGAATATGATCAGCATCATGCTGCTGTCAGAGAGCAGAGATATCCACATTGAGGAACTACACCACACAACTCCACATCTCCTCTGCACCACACAGGTGGAAAACACCCTGCCTCAACTACCACGCCTGAACTCTCTTTTCTCTTGGCAATTAAGAATGAGAGCAAATCCATCAGCCACACTGAATCATTTCAAGGGAATTTTACGAGTGTGATACTTCACACCCAGCTTTAAACCCAAAATTTTAATGAAACGGTTGTTATACAGCTCAGATTAATGCAAACTTAATACCTATGCAGCTTATTTGCATTGTCAGTGATAAGTCTCCATTTTGTTAAAAGGAAATTCCTTCTGTCTCCAGTTGACAAAGAAACACTGGTCTTCAAAGTATATCCCAAATTTTTAACTACACTCATGCTTCTACAGACACAACAGCATGGAAAACTTGTGCACATCAATCCAGAATATCTTCTAACAGAGAATCAGGCTATAATTAAGACACACCGTGACATAAGGAAGATTAGCATGTTTGGCATGATGTTTTCCTTATTAGCTGGAGGCAGAAACAAGTTCCTTGTCAGTGGAAACATATTGTGAGGGCATTAGGACACAGATAAAAGGTGTCTCGTTGCTGGCATTTATTTGGTTTTAACAGCTTGAAGGAAGGAGCACACGGTATCAACTGTAATTGGTTTTAAGGGTATCCCTTGTTGATGGAACACAAATATACAGCAATCCAGATTTAGGCCCACCCCCTTACCATCAAGAGCCTGGATTATAAACTTTTATCCCTACTCTGCAGTACCAGATGGTAGCTCACATACATTTCAATTATTTATTGAATAGGCACTTTGTTATACCAGGGTAATCCCACACTGCAGTAAGAACTACACACTGTTTTTATTGCGAGCTATACTTTTCATCGAGCCAGTAACCTTTTCACATTCAGTGAACACAATAAATAGAATTAAAGAAGTGATTTTATAAACAATTGGATAATCAGCCTCTCCGTCACACAGAAAATGACAATGCAGGGATCAATCAGTACGACACAACCACCAGCAGTGTTATAGAAAAGGCATATCATTCTCTGGCCTGCCCCAAATCTTTTCCTCAACTTCAGTGCTCAAAGTACCTTTGCAATCTGACCTATCATACTTAACAGTTTGCTGGTGCTCACTCGTTCAAGCCATTAGCTTGAAAACAAAAAACCCTGAATGCACTTTGCAGAAGATGTACAAAGCTCCCAGGACAAAACAAATAATCAATGTTTCCCAGGCTGCAGCCTTGCGGGGCAGATGTGATAAAGTGGTTAATTATTCAGTTGGCAATCGCATTACTGACGTCAACAGAAGAGTCCAGGAAGTGAATCCTCTTAGTTTGTTAGCGTAGGACAAAGAGTGGTGGTCCCCACAGAAATTAAGGAGAACCAGCTGTCCCTTCATGTTAGTGCTCCGGTCTGTAGTGCTGAAGACACACATTTGCATTTACTGAAGTAAATCTGCCCCTCCCTCTCCCTTAGGAAATCCTTTGTTTTGTTGGTTGTTTTTTGTAAGAGTGCTCTTTTAAAGCCTAATTAACTGTACATGCATGGAACAGCAGATAAACGGAACAATGTACTTTTGAGCAATGATCTCTCCTTCCTCCCTTCCAATTCTTATTCCATGGAGAAGTCAAGTCACCTTCATCATATGTTATTATTATTCATAACTTACTCAGCTGAATAAACCAGTCAGCCACCATGGCCGTTTTAACATAAATTCATTTAGACATGCAGCAGGGAAGCATCTCTGCTCTCCACATACCTGTAGTCAATAGCCTTAACTAAACAACACTGAACAGAAAACTTTTATCCTGAGTGTTATCAAAAGTATCCACAGTTCTTTTGTCAGCACTCTCCAGACTATTGGAGGTCTCCCGTTATCAGGCTGCTTAGCAAGTAGGAAACCATTGAACAAAGGTCTTATAAAGGCTGCTTAGAAATGCTGTGTCCTTCGGGGGCATACCGAAAATTTAAAAAGACTGCATGATGAACGGGAACTGTTGTTTCTTTAAGACACACACACATCCTCTCTAAAGCAACGAACCGGCACCAGAGCTGCTTCAAAGCCCGAGCTCGCTGCTCTGCCCTCCTCCCCTCCCCCAGGTAGGAAGCCCTCCGAGGAGCGCTGGATTAGCCTGACATTTCGGGCTAAGCCGAGCAGGGTTTCAGGCCAAGGACACTCCGGTGCTCTTCCTGCTGCCGGCTGCCAAGCGGTTCGCCAGGGACCGAGGGAGGAGACCCGCAGGGTCAAGGCCCGGCTGGCGGCGGGGGTGTTCCCCAGGGAGGCGCCGCATCCAGGGGCGGCGTCTCCGGCCGCTGCCGGGAGCGGCGGTGGGGAGCGCACTACGGGGCCGGG
>WEIV01001857.1:49829-98988 GCA_013390005.1 Calyptomena viridis
CGACGTGGGCAGGGCCGCGCGAAGCCGCGCAGGAAGGTTGGGCCGAGCGGCGGCCCGTAGCGGCAGATTCGCGCCGAGGGTGCGGGGAGCGGCCGGGACTGCGCGTCCGCGTCCGCACTTTCGTGTGTCTGTGTTACCTCGTCAGGAGGTTTTTTCGTGCGACATCTTCGTGTCCTTTCGAGATCTAATCAGTGGAACAGGCAGCACGCAGCATCCCTCACTCAAGGACATGCTCGGACTAACCAGCTTTAAGGATGCAGTGAATCAAGATGTTGGAGTGTGTCTATGTTTACAGAATCCCAGGATCACAGAGTGGGTCAGGTTGGAAGGTACACGGTCCATCATCTGGTTCAATCTCCCTGCTCAAGCAGGGTGATCCCGGAGCACGTGGCACAGGATTGTGTCCAGACGGTTCTTGGATATCTCCACTGAAAGAGGCTCCACACCCTCGCTGGTCAACTTGTTCCAGTGCTCAGTCACAGCACAGTAAAGTTATTCCTCATTTCAGGTGGAACTTCCTGGGCATCAGTTTCTGCCCGTTGCCTCTCGTCTGTTGCTCAGAACCACTGAGGAGAGCCCGGCTCCAGTCTCCCGACACCTTCCCTGCAGATACTGGTACACATTGATAATATCCCCTTCTCAGTCATCTCTTCTCGAGGCTGAACAGGCCCAGCTCCCTCAGCCTTTCCTCACATGAGAGATGCTCCAGTCCCTTAATCATCTTTGTTGCCTTCCACTGGACCTGGTCCAGGAGCTCCAAGTCTCTCTATATATTGCTAACTTGGCAAAATACTCAAGGTCCATGTATCCTGTAGCTGAACTATCATAACTATAGTACTAAAAATCATACATACTGGTCAAAAAGACCCCTGCCCAGGTGAAGACCCTTCCTCTGAACATGCATTGGAGTTAGCTGGGCTTATGTAACTTGTGTGGAAATTACTAACCAATCCTAATAGAGAGGCTGTACTTGGAAAGTTACTAACTCTGAATTCCTGTTTATAAATAATGTATATAAATATAATGTTTATAAATAATGGCATGGCAAGTCCAGTGGTGCATGTTTGATTTGTGAAACTGCACCAAGCACCCAGGCATACACAACTCTGAAATAAATAATCGATGTGAGTGTGCAANCTAACCAATGCTAATGGAGAGGCTGTACTTGGAAAGTTACTAACTCTGAATTCCTGTTTATAAATAACGTATATAAATATAATGTGTATAAATAATGGCATGGCAAGTCCAGTGGTGCATGTTTGATTTGTGGAACAGCACCAAACACCCAGGCATACACAACTCTGAAATAAATAATCGATGTGAGTGTGCAATTATTCATTTGTTGTACACTGGATAAAGCATACGAAATTGTGGACAACGTGTGTCCCAGCCTGCCTGTGTGTGTGTGTGTTCCACAGCCTGTGCCATCTCGACAGGACTCCAGGTCAAAGTCCCCTCCCCACCAGTCAGGCAGGTGCACTGGGGGGGGCAGGCAGTCTGCCCAAGCCACCCAAGTCCACACCTGGCTTCCCACAAAGGATAGGAGTGATTTTGGAGGCCACCATCCCCACAGGCCTTCACTGGGCACTGTGGGTGTTGGGAGACTTCTCCAGTCATGGTTGGAGTCGGACCTTCCCTTTCCCAACCTTGGCCGTGATTCCCTGCTCTGTGGCTGGACTTGCCTTGGTAGCAACAGGTTCTGGCCTGGCAGGGCAGGCATGGTCTCAGAGCAGGACGTGGTGTCTGGAAGCTGTAGCTTGCTCTGCCTTTCAGAACCTCTCTGGTGACAGGGCTTTATTCCCCAGGAGCAGCAGCAGCTTTCCTGGGCTAAGAGAGCCCTGTGTGTTAACAGCTGCTGTCCTTGCTCTGTTGAAGAGAAGGGAGCTGGGTGCAAGGCACTCAAA
Organism: Calyptomena viridis; assembly: GCA_013390005.1. Classification (NCBI taxonomy): domain Eukaryota; kingdom Metazoa; phylum Chordata; class Aves; order Passeriformes; family Eurylaimidae; genus Calyptomena; species Calyptomena viridis. The sequence goes on from WEIV01001857.1 coordinate 51,734, forward strand.
ACTTTCTGCAGTGGTGCTTTTTTTCTCATCACAACTTACTCTGAGAACTGTTCTCTGTGGAGGCTGCAGCACCTCAAGGCAAGATGCTGAGTAGCTTGGGATGGGAGTTTACTTCTGTAGGAATGCAGCCAGTCAGGTCCTGATGCAAAGCTGAACTGGCAAGGATGCCATTTCCTTGCTTGTCTCCCCCAGCAAGTAGCTGGAGTGCTGTGTGCTGAAAATCATCACACTGGAAAGAGGCAGCCTGGGTGCTGGTTCTGTCGGGGCTGGGAACCCCCTGCCTCCAGCAGCAGGAGCGAGGCAGGGGTTTGCAGTTGACAGGGCTCCTTCATGGTCAGATGTGACATGTCAGTCACTGCTGAAAGAACTGATCTTTCTCGTCCATCACCTTCAGGGGCAATGGTGAGGCCAAACCCAGCCAGTGCTGTGCACAGGGAGCTGCCCTTTTCAAAGGGTCAGGAGCATAACCACGCAGAGTTAGATGGATTGTCGTGTAGCAGAGAGTGTTGCTTCCAATGTGACAGAGAGGTCCAGCAGATGATTACAGAAATACTTGTTTCTAGGAGCCCTTTCCCCTCAGGCATGTTTGATACCTCTTTGAGACCCAATACCTGTTATATCTGAGAGCTATTCAGTTTGTGATAATACCATGCTGTGCATTTGGACCTAGTACCTGGATCAAGAAGATACAGGCATGTTGGGACCTGCACATTTCAAAAAATGAAAGTCGATAGAAGATTGTATGAATCATACTTTTACACAGTTTATAATTTTAAAACAAAGGAAACCCACGGTGGACTAAAATAGTTTTGTTTTTCCTGAATAACTTTTATCTCTTTATACTTCCTTCTGCAAACATCCACTCGGAAAAAAAAGCCAAAAACAAACAAACAAACAAAAAAAACATTTCACGGCAGATCTCGAAGTTTTTGTTGTTCTCTCCCTGTGTTCCTCCTTGGTTACAATTGTTTCACCTGACCTCAAACTGTGTGATATCACAGATACATTCATTTAAAGAATCCTTGGCATTTTAACAATCACAATTGTTTTTCTGGTTCTGTTGCTTTATTTAGAAGGAAACCTTAACATTTTCTGCTTATTACACTTTGGAGACTCATTTTCAGGCAGTTGATCAGAGTAACGGCTGGGGAGAACAGAGTTTTAAGGATCCTGTTACAATGTCTATTTTTCCCCTTCTTATCTGTCCCTGCAGGTGTTGATTATCATCACTTCCTTCAGCAAGGAAGAGATAAAGGAGACGGCAGATGGGTGAAGAAATAGCCATTTCTGCCCACCAATTGCTCTATTGTTTCCAGTCTCCTCAGACGGTTTTATATTAGTAGAATTCAAGGGCTACTTGAATTCAAGCTACTCTTGCCTGACACCAGTCACAGGGAAGAACCGGATCCGGTGCTGGGAAGACGACAGATGGGTGACAGATGATATTGGAGCAGCTTTAACAGCTATGGAAGGTTTAGTACATCAGACCAGCACGTGCAGGATTATTTATGAGCAGTACTGTAGGTATTCCAGATTAGTTGAAATTTCATTTAAAAAAATGAAGCCTTGCAAAGAGTTAAATATTGTAAATAATGCCGGGTTTTCACAGCAAGGGTTTCAGCCATAAAAAAACCTACCAAGCTGAAAAGTGACATCCGGTATTCCTACCAGGAAATATATGCAAGCTTGGAAATGAAGCTGAAGGTATTCTGCTTCTGTTACTCATCTGTGCCAATTCCATAGGCTAAAAATAAATGTGATCTGGCTAAAATGAATTAAATGATCCATCTTACAGGTTCCTTTTTTCCTGTGGCATATTTTACTGGAAAACCAGCCCCTTTTTCTGAAATTGATCTAGTTTTTAAAGTCCTCTTTTTTTTTCCCTTTTTTTTTTTTTTTTAAATGCGTGAATGGTTTCTCACTTATTCCACTTATCTGGAATCTTTAATGACCCACAGAATTGAATGTATGAAGTCCATATGGCTACTGAAAATTTTTTTTCTGATCCAATCAACTTAGGTCTCTTTATTACTTTTTTTTGTTTTGTTTTGGCTGTACTCCAAGTAACTTAGTAACTAGTAGAGGGAGAAATTCTGTTACAGAATTTTGATGGCAACAGGAAATAGCTGTGTCACTGCTTTATGACTTCAGGAAAATCCACCCACAGATCATTTTGGAATTGAGGAGACTGAAGAAATATAAAGAGGATGGACAGAAATTGCAAACACAGCTCATTAACAAGGAAGACCCAATGCTCAAAATAAAAAGAAAAAGTGAAGGTGTTGCAAATATCTCCTTTGTCCCATTCAGGCAGATAATTCTAACAAAAGAGAGTCACTGAATAGAAAAAAATCATCAAGTTGCAATGTTTTATTTGCTTTTTGTTTTAATTGTTTTTATATTAACAAGCAAAGGGGAAACTCTAAAGAGCTAGAAAACATAGCTAGAAGACCTAAATATATTCAACTCATTAATGAAATTAGATGAAATTTTTAACTGAGAGAGAAGATGACTAATATGCAACAAGGGAGAAGTTTTCTCAGGATCCAGAATGCAAAATATAATTAAATTGAAATCAGAGAAAGCTCCTAGTAATGAGTTCCAAATATAGAATATAACAAGGAGTTAAATATGCCTAAAAGCAACATGACTGGTTTGTTATCATGGACTTTCCTTCCTGGAATTATTTTTTCGGAAACTGTCACCTTTTCAGCTCTGTCTGTATTTGTCAATATTCTAAAAAATTCCTTCTTACCAAAAGCAATGTAAATCTACAGCTGTCATCCATAATGGGAGCCAAAAATAATCCATCAATGCCTGAACATCGAGCTAATGTACTCAATACTAAAAACAACAGCTAAGTCACCACTGGTACGATGTTAAATGTGGTGGGAAGTACACAGAAAACTTCTCAAAGAAGACAAAGTTTCTGCTTTTTTGGTGATGAATGTTAGAACTCTGCTTCAGCTTCCAGGGAGCTCTGACTGCTTCAGCTCACTGGTAAGGAGCTGGCTGAGCAAGGGAGTTTCACAAATGCTCTGGTCTTTGCACATGATGATGGGTGAAGTGGAAAGAAAGAAAGGGCAGCTGTTCACAGAGAAGTGCTGGGAAGGGCTGAGTGTCTGGTCATGTCCAATTTTCACTAAAATGCTTTCCCATAACAATAATTAAAAAAAAAAAAAAAACAACAGCAAAGCCATTTGGCAGGCTACTTCCTGTTAAGTGCATTCTGGTACTAGGTGCATTTGTTGGCAATGTTTCTGTTTTGCCCTTATAAATATCTAGGTTTTAGTGATGGTATAACCCAACATTTTGAACTGAAGGTGAAGCAAACTGGGATATGAAAAGATTTTGTACTTGGTACATGCTTTCTTAAAGAGAACAAAAATAAGCAAAAAATCATTAGGTGTATTAGTAGAGACTTTAGGAATCCGATCACTTCTGATTGGTTTGCTTTGCAGGATTTAGGGATCAGAGTGCCATAATAGGCAAAGAAACCATGCTAATCTCTCACTTCTTCCAGTCTAGGTACAGCAGGTTCCCAAACACAATATTTTATCCCTCAGTATTTTTTCTTGCTCATATAGTTGTCTTACTCAATAATTTATGCCTATATAAGTTCATCTGAAAGAAGAGAACTTCCCTCCCTGCTGCTTTTTCAGGAAACAGTCAGTCCTATTGATCTATATGTTTCCAGATTATAGGCAGTTTAATACAAGCACCCTGAAAAGGATCCCATCAAATTAACGGGCTTCCCATTCCATTCACGCTTTGAGAGCAGCATTAACTGAAGTGGGCAGCTGCTTTCATCAAAATCATTATGAGATCACTTGTTCTTTTCTTTCTTCTTTTTTTCCTTCTCTCCCCCGCCCCACTCGGGTTTGTCTGAAAATGACTGAAGTGTGGGGAACTAGGGGTTTAGATGAGGTCATTGTCGTGGACATCTGGAACAGAATGTCATCATAATGTTCAGGCAAGACAACAGCTCATTTTTATTTCAGTTCAGATTTCAAGTCCGCTGTATCCTAAGGTAAATATTGGCTCAATGATCCGGCCTGTTTAGGGACATGACAGTGTTGAAAGAGCAACGAAACAAAACACAAACCCCTCCTTAGATTCATGCTTCTTCAGGGGTCTTCAGAAGGTGGAAGCAGTGGTACAGGGATGATGTTAAAAAACCCAAATACTTGTCACCAATTATGACATCGTGCAAATCACAGCACACTGTCTTGCTCTCTGTACAGCTGCCATTTTGTCATTTAATAGTGTTGTGTTATTGCAACTTCACATCTGCCAGACCTGGTCAGATCAATCTTTGTACAAATTGTGAAAAGCATTGTGTTGCTAGAGGCAATTTTTTGCGCCTGGGTTGATGCTAGACTAAGATTATCTGATTTTGTTTTGTGGACTTTTTTATTTTTTACCAGATTCTCTGGCACTGTGGTTCAGCCAAGCTGACTGGCATACTGTTTGTTGCAGAGAATGAGAGGAGTTTTAGGTGAGATGTGCAAAAAAATAGGTAGGAAATACGTTCCTTTTTCTTAACTAATCTGTAGGATTAGTTCTCCTGGGTTGCTGAGAGTAGCAGTGTTATTCATACTGCAGTTTAAATGAATACTGCATTTTATTAGATTTTTTTTATGTCTTGAGAGGAATGATGTGAGATGAAAAATCAAACTTCTCCAGTCTTCTCTCTTGAACCTTTAAAAATCTGTCACTGACTTTAATAGCAGTGTTCCCATGGAGATAAGCACAACTAAGTCTATCTAAAAGGAAAAGAACTAATCTGCTTTGAATGAAATATTTTTGCATTTTAAGTAATGTTACTTTAATACACACTTCATTCTTCTCTGACAAAGTGCTCTTTGATTTTTCAGAAAAAGTGTAATGAAAATAAAGAGCAAGTTCTGTTGTATTCTCTTCCCTGGTTCCCTCTCCACAATGGACAATCCATAGATAATAATTTTGTGGTAATGAGAAGTTGAAATCAGAAAATATTTCAATTTATTTCTAAGATACAGGCAGAGCATAAATAGCATTCAGGAAAAATGCAGTTGTACACTGCCCTAAGAGCAGCAGGAGACATTGTGGAGAAAAATGCTTTTACTTCTTAGGTAATGATGACCTGGCAAACCATTGCCAGGTGATGGTTCTTTATTATAAATTTCTGAGTACTATTCAGAAAGGGACCAAAATGGCTTCAATTCACAATATCCTGGGACAGCAAAAAAATAACTACACCAGCTTCAGCGTCAAATATCCTGAAAGGCTGCTCCTGATAATTCTCACTTTTCTGTACAATAAAACCTCTTCCAAAAACAAAGTGATTTTTCTGACAATGTGTGAAAAAGACATTTTTCTCCTATTCATTTGCTCTGAACAAAGGTTTCAGCCAAGTTTCAGGCTGATCTTGACTGCACCATTACAGATCCAGAGGTCTGGATTTGCAGAGTTACCCTGCCTCAGCACAGACCTGCGCCAAAGCCCTCGGTCTCACACGGTAGCAATTACGAAGATTTGTAACAACGTTGACAGCAATTGAGAAGAGACCTGAACTTCACAGCACTGCAGGCAACTGTGAATGCTACCCCTGCCTGACTTCTCTTCTCCCAGGCACTGCCAGTCCCTCACCCACTGGAAATACTTGATCCCTGACTTCCCACCTCCTTGCTGGAGGCTGCCTCCCTGTCATCCACATGTCAGTACCCTCCTCTTTGGGACTAGCAATGAGCTACTCATCCTCCAATAGCAGATGCTGCAGGAGTGGGTGGTGGCAGACAACTGGACTTCAAAGGTCTGTGGAGGTCATGTTGTCTGAATCAAGGAATCAAGGAGAAAAGCGAACAAAAAGTCAGGGAGGACCCTGAAGAGCTGGATATGCAGGATATGCAGGATATTTGGGGATGGGGGCTGTATGGTGGCTGCAATGCCCCTGATAGGGCATTCCCTTGCCCTTGGAAGGAGTAGCAGCAAGGCTTGGTCTCCACTTTCAGTCAAGAAGGAAAGGACAACTGCTGGTCCTGCCCAGATATCCAGCTGGTTCCATAGTTGCCAGCCCTCAACCAATCCTGGCAACATAAAGTTATCTACAGCCCCTGCTCTTTTATCTTGTTTTCTTTTTAGCGTTCTATAGTTGTCTCCATATTATGTTGAAATGATTCATGCATTTTAGAACAACTTGAGGTTCTGACAATTGAATCTGTGATGAGCTGCCTTATTTGGGATTTCAACTTCAGAGACAAGTCCAAACACCGTGTTCCAGGTGTATGTATGTGATTCCTAACATGGGGTAGAGACTGCATCTACTAGTGTGTATGGCAGTGTCAAATATACATTTTACAGTATCACATATGTCCTATCAAAATTCTGTTTTCAGAGACAAAAGACCAGGCAGTGGTTACCACATGGTGCTAAGAGCCCACAGTCCCAGACAAGGAGGTCTTCCAAGCAGCAAGCACTGTGGGAGGAGCAGCAAGGAAGGAATCCCCAAGTAGCCCTCTGTTTCAGAGCTGCTTCCCTGTTGTGAAATATAAGAGCAGATGTACAGTGTATGAGGAGGAAGCTGCTGTGGTTATCACTTGTTCTGAGTCTGCTATCTGTGATGGGGAAATGGGGACTTTTCTGAATGCAAAACTGAAGACTCTGCAGTGGCCGTTGCCAAAGGCTGAGGGCTTGGGCTGGACAGTAAAGAAGGGCATGAAGTTGTGATCACTCTGAGAGGATCTTCTTGAATAATGTGTGCCATTCTGGTCCCCACAATTTGAGAAGGATGCAAGGTCCTTGAATGTAACCAGAGGAGGGGAAGCTGTATAAGAAACGGCTGAGGTCACTTGGTCTGTTCAGCCTGAAGAAGAGGAGACTGAGGGGAGACCTCATTGCAGTTACAACTTCCTCATGAGGGGAACAGGAGGAGCAGGCACTGATCTCTTCTCTGTAGTGACCAGTGACAAGACTTGAGGGAATGGCCTGAAGTTGTGTCGGGAGGGGGTTAGGCTGGATATTAGGAAAAGGTTCTTCACCCAGAAGGTGGTTGGACACTGGAACAGGCTCCCCAGGGAAGTGGTCACAGCACCAAGCCTGACAGAGTTCCAGAAGCATTTGGACAATATCTTGGGGATTGTCCTGTGCAGGGCCATAAGCAAGACTTGATCCTTGTGGGTCCTTTCCAACTCAGCATATTCTGTGATAGTCTGAACGAAGCTGGTGAAATGGCTGGAAAGAAGGTCCTGTGAGGAGTGGCTAAGGACTTTGGGCTTGTCTAGTTTGGATAAAAGGATGCTGAGGCATGACCTCATTGCTTACCACAGCTTTCTGAGAAGGGGAAGTGGAGAAGGAGGTGCTGGTCTCTTCTCCATGGGATCCAGTGACAGAACACATGAGAATGGTTCAAAGCTAGATCAGGGAGGTTTAGACTGAACATTAGGAAGCATTTCTTTACTGAGAGGGTGGTCAAACACTGGAACAGGCTTCCTTAAGAGGTTACTGATGCCTCAACCCTGTCAGAGTTTAAGAGGAATTTGGACAGTGCCTTTAACAAAATGCTGTAACTTGGTCAGCTCTTGAGTAATCAGGCAGTTGGAATGGATGATTGCTGTAGGTCCCTAATAGATGGAAATATTCTATTCTATTCTATTCTATTCTATTCTATTCTATTCTATTCTATTCTATTCTACTCTACTCCATTCTACTCGGATAGTGCTTCTCTTCCTGATATTAAGTGGGGGGCAGGGCTACAGTAAATTGCCATGACTTCATTGGAGTCAATAGCAAATTGCAGACTCTCACTATGTCAATAACTAAACTCCGCAGGGCTGATAGACTCAGTCATAACTTTATTGAAATCCACTGATGTCCATCTGACCTGGAGGTTATGCTATTGATTATGTTGGGAGTAGGACAAGACCTAAATTTAATTTTGAGATGGTCCAGGAACATTTTAAAGTATTTGTCATTACTGCAGTTAATTGGGGCCTGTCCTGGGCAAGGCTGTCTCTTTCAATCATTAAAATGCTACTTGCCAATCTATGATTTGCCCTGCAGATGTGAAAATCTGCACTGACATAATATATGTAAAGCAGAAGGGGTTTGACTATTTCAGGTTTCGTTTAGGTGTGTAGCCTATGATTGCCTCGGGTAACACCGAGGTACTAATTAATCATGATAACATGATTAAGATGCAAATCCACATGCCTAATTTAAATACATTTGTTCTCTGAACCATCCACCTGGGTGTAGTTTCTAAGAGTAAATGCAAAGTACTCACAGCAGGCTTCAGCTCAAGCAGAATCTCAGGGACAGCTTCCAAATGTAATCAGTCATTGTCATAGTAGAAATTTGAGATTGCCTTTTTTAAAACTCCAGGTGTTACACATGATCCTCACTGTTTGTATTACAGAATCACAGACCACAGAATGCTTGGAGTTGGAAGGGATCTCCAGAGGTCACCTGGTCCCACTTTCCCTGCTCAAGCAGAGCCATCTAGAGCCAGTTGCCCGGGGCTGTGGGCAGTATCTATAGGGATGAGAAAATATTTCCAGGAGTGGAGACTTCATGACGTTGCTGGGCTACCTGTGCCAGTGTTTTGTCACCATCACATGGAAAAAGTGCTTCTTTTATCTTCAGATGGGAACACTCAGGTTTTCGTTGGCGTTCCCTCCTTCTTGTCCTGACACTGGACACCACTGAAAATAGCTTGGCTCCTTTCTTTTTACACTCTCCCTTCAGGTGTTTATAGACATTGATAAGATACCCTCAAGCATTCTCTTTTCTGGGCTGAACAGCCTTCTCTCGTAAAAGCGACGCTCCTGTCCCTTAATCACCTTAGTGCCCCTCCACTGGACTCTCTCCACTGTGTCCATGTCTGCCTTGTACTGAGGACCCCAAAAATGGACACAATGCTCCAGGCAGGACCTCACCAGGGCTAAGTAGAGGGGAAGGATAACCTCCTGCAACCTGCTGCCAACATTCCTTCTAATGCAGCCCAGGATACCCTTGGCCTTCTTTGTCACAAGGACACATTGCTGATTCAGGTAACTGACATTTTTTGGGGGGGAAATGGACTTTGTGAAGGAGTAAGAAGATATCACCCCTGGAGCCAAGCATCACAGTTAGAGAACCTGCAGAGACACTGCTCAGCAGTGCTGACATGGTCTCTCCTCTGAACATAACAAAGAGTGCCCTAAGGTAAGCAATGGATCTACCTTTCCAGGTCCTTTCCCCAAAACCATGTGGTGTGTTACTAATGAGAAAGCCTTCTTGAGGAGCAGCCACCACTGAGCAAGGTGATGTGCAGCTCCCACTGTGGAATCCTGCAGGAGCCCTAGCAAAGCATGAACATGGCATTGGCTGGAGACACACACAGGAATATGGGGAGGTAACCCAAGGTCTGAGCCACACTGAGCCCTGGGTGGACACTTATCCCAGGATTTTGTCCCTGATGGCTTGTAGGCAGGCTCATGTGTCTAAGGTGCATGTGACTGGTGAGACACAGCCTGGTCAGAGTGGCCATCTCCCCTCTAGCTGTGAGTAGCTGTCCTGTCTTATGGGACAGGCTGTGACATTGGTGGTGGACTTGGCAGTGTTAGGTTTACAGTTAGATTTGATGATCTGAAAGATCTTTCCCAGCCTAAATCCTTCTATGATTTTAATGCAGTTGGCATGCAGTCTCTGGTCTGCAGGTCAGGTTAAACACAGATGTACTGCCAGTTTACAGCTTGTCCTGTTCTGCCTGCACCTCCTCCTGCCTACTGCATTTCCCCTTAAGAATAACTCCTGAGGCTCCAGTGAAGGTTTGCTTCACTTTCACTACCCTGAGGCAGGGCTATGGGCCTCATTCATACAAAGTATGAGCTCTAATGGTGTTTTAATGGCCCTTTCTAGCTAGTGTATGACCCTGCAGAAGGGTTTTAGTATTCCCATGGGCACACAACTAATTCTCCAGTAGTTTTGCTTGCAGGTTTCTTCCCCCACCACGCTGAAGGAGAGTGTCCAGGTGAAGAAGCCCGGTTCTTTAGACTTTGGCTGGGCATATGCTGAACATTTGTCCTGCAAAAGCCCTGATTTGTATGAAATTCAAATACACCTTGGGAAGTCACCAGCAATAGTATGTGCAAATGAAACTTGGAATGAGGTATGTTTTGATCCTATGCAGTTCAGGCCACCTGCAAAATATGACATTGCAAACAGAGGAGTATCACTGCCATGCAAAAGTTGAGAGAGCTGGAATACTCTCACTTGAAAATGAGCAAATCCACTGTTTTGTAGCAGAAGCAAGCCAGCTAGATGTGCAGTGTGAGCATGTATTATGATCAGCCTGGGTTATTAGCAGTCACCAGTTTGGAAGCCCTCAGTGAATAAATTTGCTGTTTCAGGACAAAAAAGGGAGCACAGTATCTGCTTTGTCAGTAATCACAGCAGAAGTGAATGATGAAATAACAGGAACAGTCCAAGCAGAACTGTAGAGATACATGCCGGTTTTCTCAAGTTTGTCATAAATGGGCAAGAGAGCTACAGTGCTAAAACAGAGGAAGAAACCAATCACATGTTAAAAGAGTCCTTGGGCTGTGAACAGTTACAAGGGAATGAGACCAGCTAAGTGTCCCACACTTAAAGATATGATGCAGAGATCAGGTCACTGTTAATCAGTGTCAGTAGTTGTCAGTAGTGATCAAGGATGGAGAGTTCTTGAGCTGCTGAGCTAAGGAACATTTTTCCAGTGGATCTGTGCCCTGTGCACTAGCAATCATTCCTCTACTCATCCTCCATGTCATTTCCACAGCAGCATCCTCAGAACTGCTCTGCATCCAGCACTCCAGTCCCATACTTGCCTTTCCCACCCACATTTCCCATGCCTCTGTCCTCCAGGCCTGTAGTATGTCAAAGCATTTGACTTCCATCTGGCTAATGTCAATATTTCCAGTTCTTCTCTTGTTTCCCACCTATCTCTTGTGGGCTCTCAACTGAGTGCCATGAGCATCCTGGCTGTGCTTGTTGCCAGACCTGGCAGGTGAGGGCTGAAGGCAGTCTCACCTTTCTCTCTGGAAGGGTAAAAACACAACTTCTCTCACCTCTGTTAAACCACTCATTTGCCTAGAGCTTGCAGGAAGACATCATCTTTGCTGTTTCTGCACTTTTGACAAATTTGGTAGAGATCGGGTTCTGTAGGTACTGGTGCAGTGAGAACACCAGACATGTAACCAGAAGACGGTTGCTAACAAAATCAGAAACCCAGAACATCAGGCTCCTAAGGAGCTCTGACTGTGATTTGTAAGAATGCCAACAGCAGAAATACCTGCATGATGAAAAAGTAGATGTACAACAACCACAGAAATACCCCAGAGGCTTTGAGAAACCAAAATCTAGAAAGGGACATTAAAGAAATGCTGAGCTTGAGGTTTTGACTGAGTGTTATATAAGAGTTGTGAGAGATGTTGGTATCTACACGATATACCCAACATGGGCAGGATGACACAAAAGCAGCTGAGGATTAATGTGCAATGTGACTGATTGTTTGCATTCAAAATCCAACTCAGTCCCTTGCAGAGGCATGTGATATTGCTGAAAATGGGTACAAAAAGCAGACAGGATGAAGCAAAAGATATTTCTTTTGTGGCTTTCCAGACATGATGGGTCAGAGTAGGAGTCCTAACAGCATGTGAGCATTTTACAAAAGTGTCAGTGAAGGGAAGATAGCAAGTGGGAGTGAGTCCGATAAAGAAGAAAAATGAAAGCTTTTAGTTCTAAAGAATTCAACTTCAGAAAGGCAGAGGAACACTTTAATGAGGTCCTTAACAGAGAGGTGGGCAAAGGTGAAGAGTAAGTGGCCATTTTCCAGACAGCTGAGCTGTTTGCAGAAGGATTTTTGAGGGGGTGAAAAAAAAAAAAAAGATGCAAAAGATGCTTGGATGGCTCAGGGCCAGTGAGAGAACAGGGCACAAAGTGTTCCTGCTGATTTACTAAAAAATAGGTGGTGGAGATAACACGAAAGCCTTTATAAGCTGTTTTTACTGGCTTGGGGGTTTGAAACAATAATGCAAGACTGTGACCTAAATTGCATGCCCAGTTTGGAGAAAGGAGTAATACAAGAGCATGGGAACATCAGAAACTGTTTTTCAAGGCTTATAAAAAGTAACTGTGATGCTTGGGAGAGGCAAACCCCTCATGCCAGTCAGGCTTTCCCAAACACAGGACTCACAGAATCACAGAATTAACTAGGTTGGAAAAGACTTCTGAAATCATCAAGTCCAACCTATTATGTAACACCATCTCAAGACAGTCCGAGTTGGTTTTGCTGCCTACATCCTTGGAGGCCTTTCAGTCAAGTGCCTTGCTCTGAGTGAGCAGCTCTAGATTCAGGCTAGACTGACACAGGGACACTCAAGCCCTGCATTCTCCTCCCAGCTGCTGGGGCTATGCTTTCAATATATCCTCTTCTGTCTGTTTCTGGATGGCCTGTGAGTTTCTTCTCTGTTTCTCAACCCTTGTCACGCAGCCTCAAACATTACCCAGACATAACCACACTTCTCAGAATGGCTGAATTCCTGAGCAGCCTCCTCTATATGAAGCATATGTTTACCGCCTCTTAAAGATTCCTTAAATGGAAGAGCAGCATAGAAACCTACCATAGCTTATGAGATTCAACCTGGCCTAAATCAGCATTTGTGGAACTACTGTGTTTGTTTTGTGTTGTAATCTCAGCAAAATGCACCTACCACAGGCCGTATGGCACAGATTCTGCATTCTGTACCCCCAGAAGTGTTATTTCTCCCAGTTTTATTGTGGCAACATACAATGCTGATGAGCTCAAAACTTTTCTGAATAGGACTCCCAAAAACTTGGCAGTGTATTGCATGACAGTGCTATTTGCAGCTTGGCACTTCTTCCTGATTTATTGCTTCACATTAGTCATCAACATTAAAACCCATTTCTCCTTTATTGGCTTCGGGTCAGAGACTGATGCCCTGATTCACTTTGAGAAGCACCCAACTCTAGAAATATTCCACATGAAGTTCAAGGATCTCCTGTTCAGTCTGCAGAGCAGGTGGTTATGAAACTATCATTTGTTTTACATGAAATACAACCATGTAAAAAAAATTCCAGTATATAATTTTCACAGTCACCTTTCAGAGCAGAGCTGTATTGCACACATACCAGCTCCCTTCCTGCTTATTAAATCCAACTGCTGTCTTAACCTGCAAATTTTGGTAACTAATATTTCATATCCCAACCTAGTAATTTAAACATACAAGATACTACAGATAATTAACGTCTTAAAATCAAATGCTTGCTGGTTTGCTCATGTCCTACCTCCCCTGTAAGCTGTTTTGAGCCAGTTGTCTATCTAACTCAATGCTTTACTGCATTATCATACCACAGCCAATAGTCAATTAATCTCTAACTTTTCTCTTTATGAAATGCTTTTTAAAAATCTTGGCACAAAATATCCTCTCTATTTTCTGTTACTACCATCCCACTAGCAGCTCTGAAATATTGCAGTGAATTAGCTATGCAAGACTTCTTATCATTTCACATCGTCTGTCTCATCATTGCAAAGAAGTCACTGAAGCGCTGATTTACCAAGACCTGTCTCAAATAGATTACTGCATCCTTTGGAAAGAGCAGTATTTTCTTCCTAATATGTGTCTATGTTGGGTTTCCCCCACCCTCGCTCTATTTGTCTGCATTTTCTTTAGGGAATATTGTCTTGCTCTGACAGGAATGGTTTGAGTAGTTTTGAACTCTGCAAATTCTATGCTGATTCGCCTTTTATTGCCTCTGATGTCTTTCACCTCTTTTCCTTGGCTGGATGGCAAGTTCAACCAGCTCCATGTTCCCAGCATAGAGAAAACACAACAGATTCTACAGCTTCTGTAATTATTCCCCTTAGCAGAGTTGCTGAAAGGCTGAGGAACACCAGCCTTCGTCCTGGCAGCATATCATTGCTTAAGCACTTCATAGGTACTTTGACTGCTAGGACATATGGTGCAAAATGTGCTCCGGCAAATCATTTCCAACTGTCATGGTCTTTAAGGCCCTGAGACACCTCCTTTGGCAGCCTAGGCTGTGGCAAGCACATCACTACATCCTGTGGCATCCTCCTTTTCCCTGACTTTTATCCGCTTGAGCAGAAGGAAAACAGTAGCAGCAGATTGATTGCAATATAGTTACCACTTTTCAACACAGAGGGCTTTATTTTAAAATTACGTTTACACTTAATCTTGTATCTTGCTTGCACTTGTCATGTCGATAGTTATCAGGCAGGGAAAGGAAAGAAATGCAACCCCAGATAGCCCAGCTAACAAACATGTGATGGGCTAATTTTTACTGAAGGAGTTTTTCCACTGTGCAATGATTCAGCCGCAGCTGTTATAAAAATTTGAATATTTTAATATATATATATTTAATGACAGTGGAATAAATACCAAGTTATTAAAGCTCAGGATAAAAAAAATAAACCAAAACCCAGAGATTTTCTTCAGCTCACCAATAAACCTGCCACTTTTCTGTTCCAACAAAAGCAATATATCTAGGAAAGCAGTAAGTACAATTTATTCATGCTTGACCTGACTCTAGTATCCAAGGACACAGAATCTGAGTTGCAAGGTAAAAGCAACTTATTTCTTGCTTTTAGAACACTATGAAGCACATGAAGTATCCTGAAATGGCTTTCACAAGCAGGACACAGCCAGGCCTGCTCAGCAGCCACCCATGGCACTTGGCAGGTGGGCATTCCATGAACTTATCCTTCACTTTGGTGTGAGTGCTCCCACTCAGTTCCCTTGAAGGTGACCAGACTTCATCATAGATGGTAGACTGGCAATCCTCTTCTCTCCTGGACTCTGGCACAGCATGCCACACAGCATAATGCTGGCAGACAGCATTTCTGGTGTGCAGACAGCACTTCTGGCACAGTGTGCCAACATGCAGAGGTGGGCTGCAGCCCACTGCTTGCCCGGCTGAGCCCAGACTAGCCCAGCCACCAGAGCCTCTCCTGCCTCCTGATGTGCTGCGTTGGCTGAGGGAGCCTTCTGGTCCTGCTTTGGAGAAGTCTCCCTGAGCATGAGCAAGAGATGCCAGCCCAGCTGCTGCTCCTCATCGCTTGCTGCACTGCAGCAGCAGATCTGGTGCTGCAGGTAGCACCTGAGCTCAGGGGAGCTCAGGATCATGTCCTCAATGGTGCAGACTCATGAATCCTCCCTCCCTATTCCATGCTTTCTACACAGGTGTCTTTTACATCAGCTTGAGAAGGGCAGCAAAGGAAACCAAAGCTAACACAAGCCCCTGGAAGGGAGAAAGAGTGGGTTGAGGTCCCTGTAACACAGTGACTGCTGCAGCCAGCAAGGCAATGCTCACAGCTCTGCTCCTTCCTAGAGAAAACACTACCGAGAACTGGCATGGTCACATGAGCTCATAGCTCCACTCCAGTGGGATCCTTGAGGGCCAGACTGTAACTTGACAGGCATTATAGGTCATTTTTTCCAGTCTGAGGTAAGATGGGTATCTGTGGAGAAGGGAGATGGAAGTCACTCCATGGCCAACTCACCTTGGGAGGACTCATGCCTGTGCATGGGGACAATGGCCAGTGGCTGTAGAAATAGAGGAGGCAGGGCAGCTGTGCCTGGTGTGGCCTGAGTTTAAGACCAAGCTGCAGCCTCAGTCTCATGAGAGTCTTTTTGCTTGCTAGAGAGAGATGGGTTCCCCTGGGGCTCAGTCAGAGCAGAAATCCAACTTGGATGTCCAGATGTGCCCTCTATTTCTCCTCTGTGGGCATGGAGAAATCCTGCAATATGTGCATGTGTAGTGTGCGTGATATGAACAATCCAGTCTCAAGAGATGCTCAGAAACATTTGAAACATGAATCTGAGCAGTCAAAATCTGGAAGTAGACACAGAAATACATAGAAAAAAAAGCAGAAATACATACTAAATCATCATCATGACTAAGCTTCGTGAACAAAGATATGGGAAGGGCTCTACCCACGCTTGCTACAAGCGCGCTGGTGGCTAAAAAGGCTGATGCGGGATAGACAAGTCCGGGAACAAAAGGCACAACTAAAAGTCTCCTTAGGTGGTATTGACGAGGCGCAGGTCTTTCTGTGTTGTCTTTTCTCCTCAAGACTAATTCTACATGAGTTTTCAAAGGAGGCAGCAGCGTTATAGGTAGCATGTCTCCATGATTCCTGACTTGAGGCCAGAGTGAAGCAGTGATGGTGGTCAATATGGCCAAGACTGAGGTGTTGTTTCAAGGAGTCCTTGTATCTCCTCTTTGGGGCTCCTCTATTGCAGCAGCCAGTGGCAAGTTCACCACAAAGCACCGTCTTAGGGAGACAGAGATCCTCCATCCTAGAAATGTGCCCTGCCCAGCACAGTTGTGTTCTCAACAGCATGGCCTCAATACTGGTGACCTCTCCCTGTTAGAGAATGGTAACGTTGGTCACGTAATCAGTCCAGTGGACATTTAGGATTGTACGGAGGCAGCGCTGATGGAAGAAAGCTACAGGTGGAAGTAGGTTTGAACAAAATATCACCTAAGTTGTGATGGTTACTTCAGTCACAAAAGGGCTGCGGCAGTCACAGTGTCCAAGCACATGAGGGATGCTGGGAGTGAGCACATACGATGTACCTGAATCACAATGAGGAGAAAGAAAGAAAAATAGACAGGTGGGCTAAACTCTCAGATTGTGGTTAACAGTACCACACCTCCAGCAGCAAGACCTCCTCCTGCTGCTCGCTCCTGTGTAGGGCTGGCTGCATGGTGCTCTGTCTCTGCACTCCTGCTAGCAAGGTTATTTGCAGCTCCTCCATCCATTTTATGGTAAGACCAGACAGGGACAGGAGTGGAGAGGACAGAAACCCCTGTCATTTCAAGGGGAAGCACATGGGGGCAGGGAGGTACCTGTAAAAGCACCACTGGTGAGGTCAATATGTTCTACATTCTCAGGCTTGATGGGATGGTTTCATAGAGAGGTGAGGCACAACATGTTGGAAAATATCTGGGTTTTCTCCCCCTGGATGACAGAGAACATTTTGGGATTACATTGGAAGAATTCTTTCATAGCAATTGGAGTGACAATTAGTGACAATAGCAGGCAGCTGCTGTACTGTGACCGCGGGTTATTAAGCTAATCATAATTGTCTCCCTGTTACCTTGTGCTCCTCCCTGTCTGTATGGGGCATCCATCTGTTGTCACTCGTTCTGTAATTAAACCGGAAGCTCTTTGGGGCAGGGACCATCTTTTCATTATGTCTTGCACGAGGGGGTCCCAATCAGAGCCTCTAGCTGCTACTCCAGCACAAATAAAGTGGCAATAAATAAGGGAAAATACTACTTCTCTTGGATTTGAACACCAGTTACAGCTTAGGAAGCATTACTGTTAATGAGACGTGGTTTGTGAGACAGAAATGTGCTTCATCAGAGGAGATCAGCACACGTTTTGCTGCTGGCAAAGACCTGATGGTCATGGTGAGACCAATCCTCCTGTGACTGCAGTGTGCCAGCTCCAGCATCCTGTGGGAAGGCAAAGGCTTCATTCCCAGTCTTTAATGGAGGAGGCATCAAGGAATTTGCCTCCTGGTCAGGGAGCTGTAACCATTCGTGTCTCTCTCTGATAGCCTTGCTCCCTTGAGCTGTACCCCATGCCAGCTGCTGACTGCTCCTGGGGCATGTGCCGGTGGTGCCCTGTGTGCTGATGTGTGTGCATGTATGTCTGTGTGTGTGTCTGTTTGTGTGTGTTTGTGTGTGTGTGTGTGCACACGTGCCTGTGAGCAGGATGTGCTGGGCAGGATCTGGTGTGGGGCATCCTGCAGGTGGGGAAGGGCAGAGCATGGCACTGAGCTGAGGTGGCTGGTGCTGCTCCAGCTCAGGACAATGTGTGGGCAGAGGCCGGATCCTCTGATCTGCTGGGGACACCAGAGTCAGAGCAGGACACCAGGAGCCTTAGGGTCAGGTCAAAATAGGGGAAAAACCCCATCCAAATGAGTCATGCAGTACAACCCTTCAGATCACTGCTCACATCTCCTCTTTCCAAAGGATCTTTTCTAGGCCCCTATAGGAGTGTATTAGCACTACTGCATTAGCAATCTGCTTCAGAGGCAGGAAACAAAAGCCCACTCTGCCAGTTCATCCTTCACCAGGCATCAAGTTTCGGATGTGTCAGTGCTCTTACTTTATTTGGAGCTTCAGGAGGTTCGGAGTTTACGCTTTATTGAACACCCTGCGGGGCCAGGACTCCTCCAGCATCACTTCAAAGTGCAGCGGGACGTGGTCACACGTATGGCGGGCACAGCAGCCCCTGTAGCATCCCCTCCAAAAACAGGAGCTGTCTTTGCAATCCCTGTCGCTCCCTGCAAAACAGCTGAAAAAAATTCTCTGCTGCCGTAAGACAATATTGTCAACCCGCCCCAAGAGCGCGGCGCATGTTATGAATATTAATACTCAAGGCTTGGTGGAAAAAATAACCCGAGTGCCCTCTAGTGACACAGAATCGGAGCCATGCCGGGGGGATCGGTGGACTGGGGGCACGGGGGTGGGTGTCAGGATGAGGAGTGGTGGTGGGAGCCCAGAGGGGCCTCGAGAAGAGGTTTCTCCTTAGGGGAGAGACCTTTGCAAGGGTGAGGATTTATTAAAATAACCCGTTGTCTTGTCTTCGTAGCCTGCTGGAAGCCCTGGCTGTCTGTGGCAGCCGTGCAGTCTGGGGTATGAGTGTATGAGCATGCTGACCACGTAGAAAGCCCACCAGTAAGGTACCAGCACAGTTCCTGACCTGTCTTTTCTCAACCCTGTTACCCAGCTTCTCCAATCCTTCAGCTTTTTCCTGCCTTGAATTCCTACTCCCCTGTGACACAATATTTTCCATGGAAACCAGTGATAAAGGCATAGACAAATGTTCCTCACGTTTCTGTCATCAGCTGCCCTTTCAAATAAATGCTCCCTTGCCCCTACAGCTGCAGGGCTCTGAGCCAAAGCCCACTGCCCTGAGCTGGGCATCTCTGCACACAGTAAGGGCAAAGAAATCTCTGTTCCTCCAGCTCTCCCCTGCCTGAGGACTGTATCTATCCCAGGCAACTCCCTAGTTTTTCTCATGGTTTTGGAGTGTCTCTCCATTCATGTTAGTGCAACTGCAGCAGGCTTGGGGAGGAGGCTACTCATTCCTCAGCTTGCAGTTGAAAATCCATTTACTGGGATAAGTGAAGTGAGGAGACAAACAGCTGAGCAAACGGCCAGCATCCTCAGCAGGCAGGCCTTTGCTCCACATGTCAGCTGGACCGGCTCTGCCATTGCTAGGAAGAGGGAGTCAGTTAAAATGGGCAGCTTGATTGCTGATATATCTTCCCAATCCAATGTGGTTGCTTAGAATAGAGAGAAGCTCTCAAGCAATAATGCAAATTATCATCTTAAGTCAAATAACAATAATAAATAGCTAGACCGATAATGCTGATTGTAATTATTTGTTTATTATGGCAAAGCAAAACAAGAACAAAATGCCACCGAGCTGATCTCATAAACTGTCTTTGGCCCGAGTGGGCTGTAAACTCAGCACACAGCCCTGCGACGGAAGGATGAGGACTTTCACATCAGCCAGGCACAGGTCCTTGGGAAAATTTGCAGGTTGTGACCTATTCAGTCAGAGATATTGGGTTGCCTAATGACTCCAAATATTCTGATGATTTTGTTTTAAAAGCAAGCTTGAAATAAGTGAGAGCTGAGTGAATTATTGCTTGGCTTTAGTCTGCTGAAAGATGAGGCTTTTAATATGTATGACCAGTTTGCAGAGCTTTTCTTTTCTACTGCTCTTTTGCAAAGCATTTAAAGATACTGACCTGGAACCATAAAGTAAACACCCAAACATTAATTCCAGACAAAAAGCCTTTTTTCCCTGAGAAGTCTGATTGGGAAGATATAGCTAGTAGATGCACTTGATTTATAAAGGAGCATCCTTGCAGTTCTGACCCCTTGAATATTGCAGCTGCCTTGTGAATATGATTTTTCAAGCCCTGCCTACCTGCTACAGCTGTGACTGTGACTTCTGTGACTGCTGGGCCAGGTGTTATCCCAGAGGATGACTCCAGGGTGGGTCTCTTGGGGGTCAAGGGTGGGAGCCTGTCTCTTCCCAGCCATGGGGACTGCACAGCAGCCCTTTACACCTTTCAGCTGAAGCTAGCTGCAGCCTGCATTGCACTGCAGAGGAACAAGCAATCACTCCTGCATGTCTCAGTCCATAAACCAGATCATAAATCACCCCAGCAGCAGCCCAGGGAGGGAGTTCGTGATAGTATTTCTCCATCATTTCCAGCCAGAACCCTCTTTCTGAAGGGCCATTTTCCCCACTCTTAAATTCAAATTCAGTGCTGCATATCCTGCTTGCTGCAGCAGGAGACCATAACTGTGCCCTCTAACTGTGATGGAGGTGTGAACTGCAGCCCTGTGCTGTAGCTGCAGCAGGAGCAGGAACTGTGTTGGCAGAGCTTCTGGCCCCCCGGTCAGATGCTATGTCCTTCCAGGATGTTTCTTCCTCTGTAAGAGTTAACAAAGAAAAGGAGTGAATGGAGCAGTAAGGTCTCACATTGCTGTCTGTGACTGGGCTTCTCCAGTCTGGCAAACTGCAAACAAATGCTCTAAGTCAGCAGCCCTGAGTCCCTGGGGAGTTAGTCAGAGCTTCCAGCACTCAGGTTTGTTGCAGACAAAGTCACGGTGCC
This sequence comes from Calyptomena viridis, assembly GCA_013390005.1. NCBI lineage: Eukaryota > Metazoa > Chordata > Aves > Passeriformes > Eurylaimidae > Calyptomena > Calyptomena viridis. Next base: position 72,427 of record WEIV01001857.1, read on the forward strand.
ACTCCTGGTTTCATGCAAGCTGACATGTGAGCACAAGCCTGGGTATGAGGATGAGCAGGGAATTAAGCTCACAGACACCAGCTCTCACAAGGAGCCTTCCTCCATTTATTTAATGGTACAGCTTTGAAGCTTGCCACCAAAGGTGTAGGCTGAAACAGTTTAGTTTCCCCACCTTCCCATTGCAAAGTATTAATAAGAAGTAAGTATAAAAAGGAAGGAAAGGTAACTTTTGTGTTGCTTCATGAGACTGCCATAACACTATGGCCATGCCATTTTCCCCCTCGGCTCAGAAGCCTTCCTCCAGCCAGACCCCGGGCTCTACCTTGAAGTCAGGCACCCTGCTGTGTCCTCCCTTGGCCACTTTGCTTCCCCCATGTAGGTAATATTGATGTTTAATTTGTGGTCTTCTGCTGCTTGTGCTTACGTTTCTGTCTACCCCCTCAGCAGCTGCTACAAATCCCTCCTCAAATCTGTCTATCGACTGCAGGGGTCTCTCTTAAGTAATCTCCAAAATTTTCTAACAGAAATTCTGTGGTGAATGAGGACACGTGGAAAGGAATTTAACCATGGGCAGCAAAGAGGATGTTTTTGCTGCTGCTCTCTGCTTTGTGGCCATATTGCCCTGTCCCATCCTTTGGCATGAAGACCCTGGGGGAGGAGAGGACCATTCCTGGAGGGTATTTGCAAAGCACCTCACCCTGCATGTCCCACAAAGGTGCCCCCAAGGAGTCCCTCAAGGGGCAGTTAGGGTGGGTGTCATGCACACCCACCAGTTTCAGAGGTATCACCAAGAGGGGCTCGGTGCAGAGGTCTGGGCACAGCTGCAGGGCAAGGAAAGCATGTGCTTGTGTCTCCCCTGTGTACCAGGGTTGCCTCTCCAGGGCACAGGCTAGTGAGCACTTTGTTCAGCCATTTTTTGTAATATTAAGTTAAAAAATAAGTGCAAAAGAAGTAGAATTAAGCCATCTTCGAACCAGGATCAGTGCTGGTGAATAAAGAGTAATGATCAATGGTGAATAAAAGTAAACACTTGTCCCTGCTNAGTGCAGAGGTCTGGGCACAGTTGTTGACAAAGTTCTGCAGCTGCAGGGCAAGGAAAGCATGTGCTTGTGTCTCCCCTGTGTACCAGCTGATTGCCTCTCCAGGGCACAGGCTTGTGAGCACTTTGTTCAGCCATTTTTTGTAATGTTAAGTTAAAAAATAAGTGCAAAAGAAGTAGAATTAAGCCATCTTCGAACCAGGATCAGTGCTGGTGAATAAAGAGTAATGATCAATGGTGAATAAAAGTAAACACTTGTCCCTGCTTGGGGTACTAGGCAGCTGGTGAGGAATGAGTAAACCTAGGCCCCAAATGAGAAGTGAATGAACTCCATTTACTTGCCTTCACCTTTGACTTTGATGTGTACAATCAAAATCTCTGTCCCTTCCCACAATGATGGGAACAGCAGAGAGATGCCAAGGCTTCCTCAAGACCCCTATGGTCCTGAAACCTCCCCTCCTTCCCCTGCTCTTTGCTCCTTTATCTGCTGATCAAAAATCTGAATTCAAAGAGACTGATCCTGGGCTAAGAACTATGTCCTCACTCATTTCTATTATACATCAAGAGAATATCTGCTCATCTGAAATAAAAACATATCCAACAGCAAAGAATCAAAAGGCAGAGCCCAACTCTGGATGCAGCTTTGCTTCAACTGGGAGAGCAACACCCAGTCCCTCTGCTGCTCCTGGGCAATACATAATTCCTGCTGAAGAGAAAGGAAATGGGGAGAGGCAGACAGAGAGCACATACTGCTTCATTTACCAGCACATCCCCAACTTGAAATGCAACGAGTAGTCAGGCCACTGGCCAGCATTTATCCCTCTGATAAAACAATGGGTCAGGAAGTGGCTTGCAGGCTGCCAGGATGGAGATGGCAGTGGCATGAGTGGCTATTCTCTCTGGCAAACACTGGCAAATGAATGTCACACACTTTTCCCTATGTCTGAGCCACACAGAGCTCTGTGATAGGGGATGGTCTGCAGCAGGAATGAGGGCAAGGAAAGGGGTTTGCTGGCTGCTGGCCTTGCAAGGGGCTGTGTCTCTGTGCATTTGGTCCAGCGAGGGTCAAATCCAGTGTCTGCAGACTGCAATGGGAATCTGGCAGCTGGACTTGGTGGGAGCCAAGCCAATGCTTTAAGGTAGTAACCTGGGTCCCCCTGACACATCCAGCTCCGTGCTGGAGCCCATGCCATCAGCTCTAAGAACACGTCTCACACTGGTGGCAGTGACAGCAGGAGCAGGGTCCTCTTTCCCATCTCATGAGGGCATCTTGTGGGAGATGGGAGGTATCCCATCTCTGATTAAAGAGGAAAGTGGCTAAGCAGTGGGCAGTGGTTGGTGCTGTGCTGCCTGAGGTCAGCTCTCCACTGGTGGTGCTGGTGGTGCTTTGGAAGGATCAGTTGGATAAAAGGCCTTGCACCAAGGGACAGTAAAAGAAAGTTGAGCCTTTCCATTTACCTCTCTTACCTCCTGTTCACCTCTCTTACCTCCTGTGCTTCTTCAGGCTTTGATTGTTCTTTGAGGTAGTTGGAAAGGCAATCTATTCTGCCCTCAGCCCAGCACCTTGCATCATCTCCTTTTTTACAATGAGGTTGGCAAAACACTGGAACAGGTTGCCCAGAGAGGTTGTGGATATCCCATTGCTGGAAACATTCAAGGTCAGGTTGGACAGGGCTCTGAGCAACCTGATCTAGCCCAAGATGCCCCTGTTTATTGCAGGGGCTTGGACTAGATGACCTTTAACGGTCCCTTCCAACACAAACTATTCCATTATCCCAGGACAGCTCATGATGTTGCTGAGACTTGGATGACCAGAATGAAGGGAGACCAAACTAGTCAAAGTAAAAATTATTTTCTCTGTTAGCTGTGAACTACCTTGCTATCTAATAGAGAAATTTCATCTTGATGGGGAAAACCTCCAGTCTGAATGACATCAGTCAGAAACAGCCTTGCTTTGTTTTCTAAAGACTTCAAAGATTTCTAACACACACAATCCTTGCTAAATTTTTCCAAGTAAGTGACATATAAATAGTGATTCTCACAGAGAAAGAACATGTGCTTTCCACTTCACTTACGCCCTTTGTACTGTGAGGCAAAGGAGCTCTTGGACTGATCAGCAGAGCACACTCCTCCTTGCTAAATGCACCAGTGAGCCCAAAGAAACCTAACTAGTGAGAAGGGAAAGGCAGATGCATCACCAAATGGTATAATTCTCCATAAATTTTCAGTACTTAGTAATTTATGTCTCTGAATAAAGCACATCAAGCATATTGGATGGCTCAGTGGCTGTTCTACACCAACACGCTTTCTAGCTCTTTTTTTATATACTGTCACTAAGTCTCACAGAATATCTCACAGGAAAATTAGGTGGAATTGAAATAAATTGTCCTGAAGGCAGCTGCGGGCTCATGGGTGTTTAAAGCGTAAAAGACTAGAAAGCATCACTTCACTTCCAAGATACCCATTGGCCAAATGTTTATTTCACAAATGCTACATGCTAGTGTTATTATTTCTGATGTTATCAGATCTTAGATTCAAATAGAAGATAGGACCTCTTTGAATGTGACACCTTAGCACAAGACAATAAGAAATAGTCGTGCATTGAGCAGTTTATGTTTGAAATACAGAGAACAGATGAAAGGGGGAAAAGCACAGGAAGGTTCATTTACCTTCCCGAGTTCGTGCAGCAAAGCATCAGACCCTAATTCACAGCCCTGCAGCTGCAGGCACATCCTGATCCTCACAGCAGCTCCATGTCCCCAGCACAGCTTTGGGTGGCATGGCTTGTCATTCTTTGCATCTCAGAATGAGTTATGGCTGGAATAAAGGATACAGTTGGGACTGAAACATGAAAACATGAGAGGGGAAAGAATAACAAGAAAGAATGAAGAATTAGGAGCATGTTTTCAGGTGATTTGGCATCACAGGGATGAAAGCAAGAGGTCAGCTGACAGAAACAGACAGCAGTGCTGACAGTGCCCAGGCAGAGAACAGCATAGAAGGTGCCCAGAGAGAAGGAAGAGGGGTGAAAGAGCTGCCAAGCAGGTTCAGGGTCATGGCTAGTGAAGTGGGAGATGAGAGCTGGGGTGAAGGGGGCCAAGAAAGGGCAGAGGAGCTTGCAGACAGTCTTGGAACAGGATGAAGGCGACAGCTCTCTGAAAATGCTGCGAGCTGAAGACTTAGATGAAGATTTAAAACAACTTGCAGGGTAGATGGAAGATGCTACAGAGACAGGAAAGCTCAATCCCACGGGACACGGAGGAGCGGGAGGAGAAGGAAATGCAGCAAGACTGCCAGGGATACAGCCACTGCAGAGTTCAACTTGAGGAAGTGCAGGAAAGGGCAGAGGAGTGACAACTATGGGTGGTCTTTTTGCTTGGCAGAGAGCACATTTGTCCCTAAAACTAGTTGCAAGGTATAAAACCAGGAGCATTAAATGAGGAACCCCCCTGCTGAGGACATGAAGACAGCTGTGAAGCCAACACACCCTGGAAAACTCTAACTACTGCCTTTTGCCTCGCAGCCAGAACGATGTCCCTGGCCGAGTTCCGCAGCCCACACTCCAGTGCTGTATCCCACTCACTCCCGCATCTCCCCGGGCTGAAGGACGGCCAGGTGGCGAAGAGGGCTGCGGGCTGCCGGGGCAGGGGTTCCCCGAGGCAGGAGCTGCGGGGCGGCCGAAGTTGTGCTTTTTGGGGAGGCCCACGAGAGGGAGCCAGGAGTAAAGGAACGGCGGCTGCCTCCGCCACGGAGCCCCGTGTCCCGCCCGGCGGCCGCGGGGAGGATGCGCTGGGGACTCTGCGGGGCACCCGGACCCTCGCACCCCACAGCCCCACTACATCGCGCCAGCTGGGTTGGGCAACAAAGGGTTAACAACATGTTTACATACGTGAGTACCCGCAGAATAGATTTTGTAAGGGACCTTTGCTGTCAAAGGCACACCCGGACGCCTTTCGTGCTCGCTCCTCTTCCTCCTGCGGCTCCGCTTCAGGTGTTCAGAGAAATGGGCCTTTGCCATCTCAAAGCGATGTGATCTCAGCCCCGTCGCCACGGCCCCACTGCCGCTCCAGGAGCCAAAGGGTTGGGGATAGTCCCACTAGCCACCCTAAAGCCAGGATCTTCCCCCTGCTTACACTGTGGAGGGAGGATGAGGAGGTGAGGGTGAGAAAATCCAGCATTGATGGTGTGGATGAAAGCTGCTTTCTTGGCACCTGCTGAAGTCTTCACCTCATAACTTCACTGGGAAATAATTAAATGGGGTTTGGACTTGCCTAGGGATGATCACAAAGCCTGATAGAGTGCAATAAGAGTTTAGATGATACTCTCAGGCACATGGTGTGACTCTCAGAGATGGTCCTGTGCAGGGCTAAGGGTTGGACTCGATGATCCTTGTGGGTCCCTTCCAACTCAGCATATCCTGTAGTTCTGTGATCCTGTGAGCTCTAAGCTCCCGAGAAAGGTGAGCACATGCTTGTGTTAAGCCTCTGTTTAAGCAATTTTCTGAGTCTAGTTATGGAACTCAGTACCTGGCAAGGGGATATCTGGATCCAGAGGAGCTACATCTGCCTACTTGTATTGCTGAAGTCTGTGGGAGAGGTGTGGTGTTGGCCCAGAGAGCAGGAAGGTCAACAGTAACTGTGAACCTCCCTTTGAGGGCTGTGAAACATCTCCTATGCTACGGCAGGGAAGCAGCAGCTCAGTTGACCAGAGTGAGGGAAACTCTTGAGGCTGCACTGGTGAACTGAGACATAGAAATTGCTGTTTCAAAAAGTGGCTAGGAAGGAAAAATACAGTCCCTGTATGAAAGGCAAATTAGTAGCAGGCTGTCTCTAGCGAGTGTTAAGGGAAAGTGTACAGGGCCTGTGTTGTTATTACTCTTCTGAAGCTTCCTACCACACTGAGAGAGGCACAGCCAGGGCTGAATAAATAATACATCATAATTTTCAAGTCCCAGAGAGGTGACTCGGAGGCAGTTCAAAAGTTCAGTGAATTATCAGTTCCCTTTGGGTTCATTATTTCTTTCGCAAAGGATGCTATCAATCTCTATAACTCACTAGCTACCAAAAATAATAATAAGTAAAAGATCATTATGTTGAAATATGTGTTGTAAAGCAGCATAGCAATTTGGAAGATTAATTCAGTCCAGAAGGGGCAATAGCTGCTGGCTAGAAATGGGCTGGACACCAATTACTGCTCTCACTCATTACTTCCATGGATAGAGATTGGGAAAACACCTGCAGTGCATGAATAATTCTCCTTGAGTTAATATGCTTTCATTCAGTGTTGATTAACTCTATTTTTACCTCATCCATGGTGATGCGAGCAATATGATTCATTCCTTTATTTCTGTAACTCTCTGATAAACTGCATTTATTTGCCACCTCTGACCTCCTCATATGCATGGTACCCATTAATCCTTCTCTCAACCCTGGCTGCTACTGCCATCCCAGACCTTCAGTAGCCATCAAACAGCTGCTTCTTATTTGCTTTCCTTCGTTTAAAAGGACCTGCTACAAAAATGTGGGTCAAGGGAGAAAAGAGACTGGAAATTTCACTACAATGATGGAGGAGAGGGGGTGCACACAATATTTGGTTCTGTAAGCCACTTGTCCTATAGGGAAACTCCAAGGTAGTACTGAAGAAATAGCGATCAAATGTGATCTGTTTGAGGTATTCAGTTCTGAGTGACTGACAGCTGCAAGGTAAGGCATCCTGGCCATCCTTCAATAAGCAAGGCATGACCAGCTTGAAATCAAATGTTGCCACTGCTGTCACTGAGGACTAGCCTGTGTCATGAGATTTTTTCCCCCCCACACTTTTATTTTTCAGGTTGTTTTAGTTGTTATTTCCCTAGCTTCTGCTCTAAGTCAGGGTTACAGTGTTCATGACCTGGAGCTGACTCTTAAAACACGGTATGGCAAAAAACTGTCTCCTGAGGCTGGCAGGATACAGTCTGCAAAGAGACCTTGAGTGCAAGAAATGTTTCTGCTTCTCCTCCACCACTTCCCAAAGCAAACACTAAAACTTGTTTTGAGATGGGCTATAAAGTAAAAGCATCTGACTGCTTGTAAGAAGTAGAGATGCTCTTTTGCTCTGTTGGAAGTGAAAATGCATTTCCCAGTATAAATGTTGGCTGGTAAAATCCCTCACATTAACAACAGGAGCACAGACCCAAGTCTGACAGCAAACTGGGGAAGTTTGACTTGGGTTGTTAGAGTCACTCTAGGAGCAGCTCAAGTTTTGCTGAGCTGCAGATGACCTATATTTTCTTGTAAGCTCCCTTCCAGGTCTCTAAGCCCAAGTATTGCAGTGCTTGGGTTCCTAGTACAGCACAAACACATCTTAAAACTTTAACATATTAACCCGAGATCATTTCAGATCATGGAATTACAGAATCATGGAGCAATTTATGTTGGAAGGAACTGTCAGAGATAATTTGGTGCAACTCCCCATTCAAAGCCATATGAACTTCAAGATTATATCAGGTTACCCAGGGCCTTTCCCTTTGAGCTTTGAAAATCACTAAGGATAGAGATTGCACAACCTTTGTAGGTGACCTGTTTCAGCATTTAACCACTGTTGCCACAAAATTTTTTCCTTTACATATAATATCTTATTTTTTTACACATCATTCCATGCCACCTTAGATCTAACACTTGGTATCTAACACTTCCATCTAGGCAGAAGGAAACTTGGCCTATCTGCCATTAAGCCCTGCCTGTGTTCTTCCTGCAGCACAACCCTGCTTTAGTGGTGTGGGACAGGCTGGATTCCCTGGAGGAATTGAAATACTTCTTCTAATACCTGATTCCCACCTCTGAGCTATGAATCTTTTTCCTCTGACTTTCTGAGGGCAGGTTCCTCATTTGCATTTTCCTTTGATCATTGTTTTAAAATCTTGAGGGACTCAGCTGCCTGCTCTGTTTATCTTGCTACCCTTTCTTCTCATTCAAGGTCTCCAAACACCTTCCCCAGGAATGAGATAAAAGCTTGCACTGAGACCCTGGCCATTTTGCCTAATTCCCCAGTCTGCCTGGATCTCCTTACCAGCTTTGTCAGGCTTAAATGTCATTGTACTTTTGTGTAGATGCTTCAAGATAGCTCACTGTCCTCCTTCTCCCCTTTTTTTTAAGTTCCCAGTGTGTCCAAGGTCCTTCCTCATCTTGGTAGAGATCTGTGCTCAGCAGCGCACTCTGCTCTCATGGCACTTCAAAGCCAGGTCACCCTGCTCAAGCCTTTGGTGAAGAATTTGTAGTAAATGGCCTTCTGTCACTGATGGCTGTGATTAAGGTGGTGTCTCTGTCAGAGCTTTTTGTCATCATCTGGTGCCCTTCCAATTATAACTGGAGGATGGTGGTGTCTCATTGTATTTGGTATGTGGGGGAGTTTGGGGAGAAGAGGGTCAGAGCTGGCAAGGGTGGATTAAATCCACCCCTCATCATGACTGTGGCAATTATGGGTGTTCAGCTGCAGGGCTTGCTAGTACCAGAACTACCAGATTTGCTCCCTCCCTGTAGACTAGAAGGGAAGGTCTCCCTTTACTGATGACACCCCTGCCTAAATCTGAAAGGGCCCTTGAGGTGCCAGCTGGCCATTTGGAGAGAATGGAATCAGGCTTCAGTCCCATGGATCAGGATTGTTTTGCCATGACAAACTGCCTTTACCTTCTTTCCAGACTGAACATTTGAGTTAGTCTCTCTTTGGCTTCTCTTGTATTTCAGTGTGACCTCTTCAATTTTGGCTCTCTTTACTGAGGCTTCTCTCACTTACAAGCCATTGCAAAGCTCTCCAGAACCAGCCCTCTCACACCAATAGGGAGAATTAGCTCTGACAACAACATTCCTCACTCCTTGCCATGGGTTCCCAGCACTCCTCTCCCCACAGGCTCCCAATGCTTGACCCGGGCTGCCTGCTCTCAACATGGTCCAAGCGAGGCTGGCAGCAGGTACAGATCAAATGCCATTTGTTTATACCAGTTTGTGGTGGCCAAGACTGGGACTTGCCACCTACTCCTGCCCCGAGTAGCTTAATGTCTCCTACTAGTGCAAAACAGCCCCAAGCCAACCAAGGACATACTGCATCTGGAGATGTTCTCTGCCTCCAGAAGATCAGCAGGATGTCAAAGGCTTAAATAAGAAAGAGGAAGGTCCTTAAAATGAACTTTTATAGCCCCTTTTATAATCCCTTTTTATAGCCCTTTTTTTTTTTGTTGTGTTTTGGCATGTGTTTTTTTGTGTTTTGGTAGAACAATGTTTCAGGTGGAGGTGAGGTCAGATAACTTCTGGCAGAATGTTGGGTGGCCAGGTCAGACTTCATCAAACAACACTGAGATTTGCCCTTGAGCAAAAATGCTGTAATTTGGAAAAATTCATAAAATTTCCTTTTCCCAGACTCGCTGTTGAAGGAAAGTCATCAATACTTGGAGATGGTTAGATCTGAGAGGCAGCACAACAGTCCGCAGATGGACAGACATTGGAGTCAGGCTGTATGTGGATTAATTGCTGCAAGCCCAGAAAATAACCGTAAAGGGATAACACAGCTGCTGCTGGAAAAAGCAAGCCTCTTGGCTTCTCACACCGCCTCACATGCAGGGTTCCCCTCCCCTCTATCCCTCCCCGCTCCCTGTGTGCTGTCATAAGGCACATCCTGGAGCTGTGGTTAATGGAAAAGTGATTTGTCTCATAACTGCAGCTTTACACAGTGTGCTACTGTGGGCGTTACAAATTGCTAAGCAGATTTAAAGTGTTCTTTGAGTTGCAAACTGCAGTATTTCTCCACGTAGTGATTATTATTCATCTTTTCCAGGACGCCGTGGGCCTGATCCTGCAATCTGCACTCCTATTAAAGTCAGTGCTGTGGGAGTACTGCCAGCATACAGACAGCAGGAGTAAGACCCAATTAATATAGCCACAGGGAAGAGTAGGGCAGTAAACCTTTTTTCCTTTCTATGTTTTCCTTTTTCATTTTTTTTCCCCTGTCCATGTACGTGAATTTTCTTGTTCTGTGGCCACTTCCAGAGAGGCGTGTTTGGGTGCAGCTGGTGCAGCACAGGTGTGCTTGCCAACTTCCAGGCTCTGTGGGGGCATGTCCCCTCCCACTCTGCCTCCTTCTTTCCTTCTTTCTGTCTGTCCTTCTATCTGTCTTTCTCTTTGGTCAGATGACCAGTAAGTCTGTCTCAATGTCATCCAGAGTGATTCACAGCCAGCAGAAGTTTTGCTTAGGTGCAGCTAATGTTGTCCAGCACCACTATGTTTGGTTTAAAGCAGGTGCACCTGTTGTGCTGGTGATTCTGGTTCTTCCTCCTTAGCTGTGAGCATAGTGGGAAAGGGTACAGATACTGACCTAAAATGCTATGTCTGTAAGAGCAGGAGGTCTAAAAATGGGATGTACATGTATGCCTTGAGCCCTGACCTCACACCTGTGGAGGCCAGTCCCCTTGAAGAACATCCCCCATGGGATGCTGCAGAGAGAATTTATGGGTCTGTTCCCCACTCAACATCAGGGGCTGTCCACACACAGTCTGGAAAAAGGCTCTGACTCTCATGCACTCTCTTCTTCTGGGGAAGGCAGCTCTCCCTCAATGACCAGCCTGCTGTGCTCTCCCTGCCTGGAGGTGGTGGCACCAAGGTGATGAGCTACTGCTGCACTGCAAGGAGCATAAAACCCAGGATAAAGTCCATAGGCTGTCCCACTGGTCCTTATGTCAAAGGAAGGTGGCTGCTGTAGCAGGACATGACAGCAGAGCGTGATGTCTGTGTCACCCATTACCTCCATCCCAGGACTTTGCTTAGATTCAGTTGATGAGTGTTGAGCCAACAATGAGCCTCGTGGTGTGAGGTGTTCATGGAAACGCATGTTGCTAAGCAAAGAGGATATTATGCTTTGTACCAACTAGAGTGTTTTTAGCTTGTGAGATTGCATGCCTTGAGGAGAGTTGTAACAGCTGAGTCTTGGAGCCACAAATACATGGTCTTGGAGCCAAGAGTCGTCCCACCAGGAGGAGGGTGTTAATGTGTCTGTGTCACTGAGACACTCAGTGTCCTCAGCAAGGGCTTCTCAACTCCTGCTGGGCTTTGGACAAGAGCTTTGACCATGCAGGGAAACCTCTGCCTTCTTGCCCCAGATCACAGCAGCACAGGATGATGCCTGTGTGAAAGCAAGCATCTCCCCCTTGGTTCCTTCTGAAACCTTTCTGAGATTTTTCCTGGTCTCAAAGAAAGTCATGACAAACCTTCTGTCCCCTCCCAGGGAAGCAGTGCCAGACAGGAATACCTTAGGGAGTGAAAAACACTCTGTCAAAAACATAAGGAAAAGCAAGTGGAAAAAGGTCGTGATTAGTTGCTTTTCTGCCATGTGCATGTATAATAATGAACCTTGGGAGCAAGGCCGTGTTAGTCCTAATTACAGCTCTTTAAATATTTATATAGCTTAATCTGCTCGCCTTGCTCTTTGGCATGGTCCAACATATCTGTAGGGCTGACCTTTCCAACTCAGCCCCATTTGTATATTTCACAGGCCCCTGGGTACCTATTACTTTGCTTTCTCTGAGAGGGGGAAAATACATCACACCAGAAGAGTAAACCCCAGGTAATAAGAGTACAATGTTAAATAAAAGTAAGAGATGTGTTGTTTTGCCTGTATAACAGGTTCATACACAATCTTCTCTCTCAAAATCACTTATGCAGATTGTTAACTAATGCAAAACCTGCAGATTTCAGGAAAATCAGGCATTGGACATGCCCTGAAGAATCAACTGAGACAATCATGCTTATTTTCCTTTGTGACCTCCATCAAATTGTAAATTATATCTTCAGCAGTAACAGACTAGTACATTAACCCCCTTTTTCACCTCTCACTGCTTTGTTACAACAGGTCTAATTAGATGTAATAGAAGTGGCTGGGAGATAGCCACGAATATCTCATCTATGATGTAAAATTATTTGTGTAACCAATCCCTTCTTTAGCCCTTTTCTTGAAGTCTTTCTTCAAATACCTTTCTTTCAACAGACCTAGGGATCCCAAGCTGATTTCCAAAGAACTACTCATAAACTAGAGGAGTGAAAATACAAACTAATGTTAGTTAATAGCCTCCAACCTTGGATCATATCCACTCCACATTCTGTGCACTGACCATCTAGGGACTAAATCCATGTAGTAACTGTCTCACAATGAGCCTTTGAGGAATTTGGCAGATCATGGGCAATCTAGAACACCACCACTGAAATGACATTCAATACATACAGAAGAGCTGAGCAGCTCTGAGGATTTTGGTCACCTTGGCAATTTGGAGAACTCTAGTGTTGCATACTTCATCCTGAGCACCCTTACGAGCCTGTTAAATAGGCAAAACAACACAACTGTACCTCTTGCTGCTTCCACAAAGCCTTCATTAAGGAGATGTTACACCAGAGGAACTAAATTAGTTTGCACAAAATGTGCCTGATATCCTCATGCTGCTCACTTCCATACCAAACTTGCTGGCAAGTCTAGGTCTGAAATAAAAAATAAAATCAGGACAGTGACCATTCTCTGGCCATGAAGCCAAGTGGCACAGATTAGCCATTCCCAGTCCATAACACATCTGATTCTGGGTCTCATCTGGTTCCCCTATGCTGCCTCTGTGGCCTTAATACAGTATTACTAGAATTATCTTTTTATTTATTTTTTCTTCTCAGTTCTACGTGTCTGAAATAGTATTGTGGTTGAGCAGGGTGGTATTTTATTTCTGTGAAAATGGGGATATGGAAAAAATGTGCCACTCTATGGGGAGGATGGTACTGAAGCTGATGTTTTTTTGGGAGCAGTCCCCAGTGCTTACTGCCCTCCATGTTGAGCCAGGGCCCCATCTGGCAGAGCATTGCCCTTCACCAGCTGGCACCAGGCCAGGGAGGAAGATAATGATTAAACAGTGTGGACGATGTCCTGCACCTGGGGCCTTTTGTTTGCTCATGCCAAGGGACCCACGAGAAACCTCCATGAACAGGTGCTGCTTGACTTTCCAATGAAGCTGTTTGGTATTCCACAGTTCCTGAAGGCTCATTTCAACCTGTGGTTGGCTGGAAACTTTCCAGCAAATGTTGAGGCCAACAGTTGTTTTCTTCTGGAATCTCATACAAAATGACTTAGGTTCAGCCAACCAAATTTGAGGCCAGGCTCTGGGGTGTCTTACTCTGGATCCCTAACATCCCCACTCTGGGGGCACTGAAAACTGGGAAATCAGAAAGATGTATTTGGAAAGTCTTTTCCTCAGCTAAGAACGTTTGAGGTTATGGGTCTTTGTCTCCAGTTTCCTGAAAGTCAGCGGGAAACAGAGGCAAGAAAAATGTTCTTTTTGGTGAAACAGAATTCCTGATCTTCAGCCAGCTCTGGTACCAACATTGCCACTTATGCTGGGTTGCCAAACATTCACCAAGTGATACTGCTCTTTATCAGGACTGACCTCCTTGGCACCCATGTGAGCACACCACAGGCACACCACAGCTCCAGGAGCACCTTGACTAGATGCCAGTTCTCCAGTGCTATCATTTCCCAGTGCTTGAGAGGAGTGTGTTCATTTAGCAGCACTGCACAGCTCCCCTGAGGACCCTGCAGGGGCCTGACTGGTCCAAAGCAGCACATTTGCTTTCCATCTGAAGAAGCACTACCAGGATGAGGAGAGCCATAGGAAAGAGGTGGCTCTCCTGAAGCCAGTGCAGTGCTGCAGGAAGGCAAGACCACTCTGGCAGGTAGGCAGCACTCCCACTCTTTATTCAGCTTAAGAGGAGCTGGACTACATTTCTGCAGGTAACTTCTCTGATATTACAGGTGTGCTGTACAGATTACACTGCCAGATAGGCCAATGGGTGGGACAGACTGTTTTCCCAGAACCACCCTGTTGCCAGTGAGGAATAAGACAAAAGTAACTGAGGTCTGCTAAGGAAGACATTAGCGGAGGCATCCAGTGATGGGCAAAGGCCTACCAGATTTGAGAGATGCACTCAAATGATTTGAGAAAAGGTTCATTGAACATGGTGCAGAGACAGCCTCTTGTAGTATATATGCATGAATACATGTAAGTTATTCTAAGATTATTCAAATACTGAGACAATATATGAAACCTCTGTTCTCCAGGTATTGACTCTTTATTTGCTTAGCATTCAACCCTCTTCTCTTTATACACAGAATCCTAAAATCGTTAATGTTGGAAAAGACTTCTAAGATCCTTGAGTCCAACCATTAACCCAACACTGCTGTATTCACCACTAAACTATGTCTCCAAGTACCACATCCCATGTTTTTTGAACGCTTCCAGGGATGGTGACTCCACCACTTCACTAGGCAGCCTGCTGCAGTGCTTGACTACCCTCTCCATGAAGAAATGTTTCCTAATATCCAATCTAAACCTCTCCTGGTGGAACTTAAGGCCATTTCCTCTTGTCCTGTTGCTTGTTACCTGGGAGAAGATACTGAATGCATTGCACAACTCAATTAAGTCACCCAAGACTTGGAGGTTTTCTGCCTCCTACCACTACCCTGCAGCCTTTAGCCAGACTCACTGCCTTTGCATCCCATTCCTGTGTAACTGGCAGTTTGCTCAGCACCACACACCCACAACAGCTCACATAATGCAGGGTTCAGCGACCAGCAACACATTAGTTAAATAATTAAGCACACTGTGAACGTCGTATATGTAAAGCAGTAATGCATCCCAGGCAGAAAAACTCTCTAGGAAAGGTTCTCCAGCTCATTATTTCATCCAGCTGATTAAGAAGTTGAGCTATCAATGTTTAGCTCCTCCAAATGAGCTCCTGAGGCGCAAGCAGATTTTAGGGTGCTCTGAAGTGTTTAGGAAGACCTTTGGGAAACTCGGTTAATTTGCAGTGCACTTGTGCTGCTCTATAGGCCCTGAATAAGGGAAATCAAAGCCCAGATGGCACAGCATACCTTTGCAAGGCAAAGATGCTCCTCTGTGAGAGAGTTGGCTCTCTTCTTCCACTCCCTCAGTCATGAGAAGAGCTAGCTTGGCAGACACCAGCTCCTGGTGGGGCCCTGGAGTGACCATGACCCCTTCAAACCAGACCTGTTTGGGTCTTGGGAGTTTGTGCCAAGATGATGTACCACTACCCAGTGCTGCTCCATGCCCTCTAACCTCTGTGCTGAGCTTTTGCCATAGGGGTCTGTCCCTGAGGAAGCAGAGGGGTATGCATTGCCTCCACCTGAAGGGAACTGAAGAGTGTGAAGAAAGGAGGTGAATGGCATTCCTGAAATGTGGGAAAAGAAACATTTTATCATGGTTGCCATGGAAACTGGGAATGGACAATAAGCACTTAGACATTTTATGATTTCCCTTAGCACTTGTAGCACACAACCCATGTGAAAAGCAGCATTATCCAGCCCAGGGAGGCTGACAGATACCTGAATGGGAAAAATTGTGAAAGAATCTGTGCCAAGGCTGACTGAACACATCTCAGCGGTGGGGCTGCGGTGATAGCAAAGAGATGGCACTTCCCGAGGTCCTCCTAAAGAATGGGAATGGGGCACCCTGGAAGGAAGGATTTATGGGCAGCACAGAGTCAAACGTCTGGGGAGACAGGATTTGTCACAGAGAACCCCATGCAGCCAGGGTGCATACCATCCTGGGGCTCTCATTACTGCCAGTCCCACTTTGGCACCTTCCTATAGTCCTTTATGTCCAACCAGGCATCTCATTCACAGCTGTTATGTTTCTGTGCTTCCTTGCTGCAGTTTTTGAGTTTATATTCAACACATCAGGTATTACTTTCCTCACTCAAATTCATTTTGGTGCATTTGACTGGAAAAGGTCACGTAGATCCAGCTCAACCCCTAAATGACAGATCATGCCCACACACCATCAATACTTCGTAGTGGAAGACATTTCCTTGGTTACAATGCATTCATAGGCCAAAAATCACTCTCTGTCCTCAGCACACCAAACATCCAGTATGTTGTGGTCATGACTATTTTGGTCATCTTGCAAAGATGCTTTCCCCATCTGCCTAAAACATTAGATTTCTTCCTCCTGCACCCACTCACATTCCTGCTCAATATTGTCTTCAGGATGTCTCTCTTCTTATGAAGGTGCAAAAAACCTGCAGGCACTTATCACATGAAGTACATCATGATGAGAAACACCCACCCTTCTCATGAAGTATCACCTCCCTCCTATCCATCTTCCTGAAGTACATGCCAGTGATCATCTGCAACCACTCTGCACAAAGCTAAATAATTCTTCCTTCATGCTGAAACCACCAACAAAGAGCCTCCCTGGCCAGGGAAACAGAGCATACACTGAATCCAGATGGTCAGAACAAGAAGAGGAACCATAATGTTTGTATCATCTCTAGAAGAAAATAGTCCCTCTCATTCCAGCACCCAGACCTGTTTTTTGCAACGACACAGCATCACAGACCTTTCTGCTTCCCATGACTCTGACTGTCATCAATCAGCCTCTGCAAACCCATGGAAAATACCTGGTCCTGCTGGCAAAGAGTAGGCATGTATGTCTGTCATTTACAACCCTTAAAGCCAGTTCCAACTCTTGCACATTTCCAGGCTTACAACATGATGGAGCAGAAATCTCCCCATTTCAAATCCCTGTGACAACTTTTGCTTTAGCTGATCTCCCAAGCCCAGCTGGTGAGCTCCTGATCAGCAGTAAGATGCCCGAGGTAATGGTGGCATGGACATTGATGGCTATGCTCTTCTCTTGTAGCTCTGGGCTCTGCTCACATACCTAATTGGTCTTTGTCATCCCTAAGCTTTGCCACTGGCAGTGACCATCCAGTTCTGCACCACTACCTGTATCCCACCAGTTGTTGCTGCCTATGTAAGCCTTGAAACAAAAATTTCATCAAGTAAAACTGCTTCATGTAAGTGCTTCACAAAATTTGATCTAACTTCCTACAGCATCATTTCCTACAGCTGTGACCTCAGTATCCAGTGTCTTCAGAAACCCCAGATGTAAATTCTTCTGCTTGCCCAACTCCAAATGCATGTGCATAATCCCATCCATATTAATGAATCTCATAATCATAGCACTTAGCAGCATGTCCTCCATCTGCTGCCCAACAGTAATTTGAAAAAGGTGCCAGGAATGTTAGTGAATGGCAGGAAAGGATGTGAACCATGGGAGTTTGGTGGTTTAGTACACTTACCCCTCCAGATCAGTATTCCAGTAGTTTTGGAAAGACATTCCACAAAGTACTGCCAGTAAATTTGTAGAACACAGAATAGAACAAGAGATCACCAGACCTCAGAATATCTCCCAAGCACCGAGAAAATAGTGTATGCACAAGGGTTGTGAAGAGGAGCACCTTAGACTGTCATAACGAGGAGGGCAGACCAGGGAGTTTGATGTGTGTGCAATGTACATACATACATACTGAAAAATACCATCCCCCTTTAGACATGGTCAAAGCTCTAAAACAGTTGATGTCTTCTGTAGATAGCCCAAGGACAACCTTCAAAATTTGGAGATATATGTGAATACCAGAGAGGGAGAGAAATGCAACCTGTCTTCCTGATTGGTAGCAGGAATTAAATCTGGAAAAGTTGTTTTTCCCCATTGATCTATATGACTATATTGTGACAGGTGTATCATTTGAATCTACTCTTTCATGATGGGGAGAAACAGTTCAATTGACATTCTGTAAGATAAGGCCTCTCTCTGGCTATATTAAAATACATACTGGCACACAGCAAACACAATTGAAAGCAAAGGTCTGTAGAGAATTAATATTCTAGATAAATGCTTGGGTTTTGCCTGACACAGCACCAGGATGAATGAGCTGTTGTTAGGTTGAATTCTTTTCTTGTTACCAAGACGGTGTCCCAGTAGCACTTGCAAAGATAAGGAGATCAGATCTCCAAATTCAGGGTGAAAGCTGATCACTAAATCATGATGGAAATTATTCTCTTGCTTTCAAGGTATCAGGTAGTGGCCATTACTACAGGCTATTGTGTCAGTCTGGAGACACATAAAATACCCTATTTTCTTCACTCGTAGTATCAAGATTGTTGCCATGCCATTAATATGCCTTTTTTATCTTTTCTCACTTTTCTTCATTTGATAGGTAATGTTACCCTTTGCTTTGCTTGATACTTTGCTGTAACCTCCATCCCAAGGAGAACAGAAGTGACTGCAGGTCGTATTTGTTTGGTAGCAGGTCTGGCAGCTGATTGTCATCCAAATTGTCCATACAGGATATGTGGCTGGTTGGCACATAGTGATCTCTGCCTCGTAAACCTGAGCTCTCCTCCTCTATCACATTGCTTCACAACAGAGATGTGTGTCCTGCAGACACATCTCTGTGCATCTGAATCTTTTTATGGATTTGCTTTGACTGTGTTCCTTCCTTTTTTTGTGTTTGCTTTCCACAGTTATCCTAGGGAACACATTTTCTGGAAGGAATACTCACCAAGTGTGAATTTAGTGTGAAAACACATTTCAAACTCATAATAACAGCCACTTACATTATAAAATAATTCCAGAAAGTTACAGTCACCCACTTGGGAACAGAAACACATCACATCATCAGAATATCAACATCTCCCAAGGAACTGGCCACAAATGAGACACAGAGCACAGATTATTCCAATAATTATTTAGCAAATAAGTCTGAGCAATAAGTCCATATGTAAATATTGTGATCTCCTCTCAGGTAACCTATGAAGATAAATGATTTAGTTATGTGTCAGATGAATTATTCAGCCAAATACTTGGAAAATAAGTGAGGTGCGAAACATTTGCTCTTAAAGAAGTCCTTTTAATCTTGTCAGCTTCTGACATAGGAAAAATGGAAAGAGAATGAAGCAGAACAGTTTCTTCTTGAAGAGCATTGATTATATGTCAGCAACATCCTTGTTTTAAATCTGGAGATGTAGTCTTTGAATGGTAGTAACTTCCTTAAATCTTGCTTCAAGTCTGAAAAGTTATGCATAGCATCCAGACATTACATTTCAAAACTTCTACAGAGATGCTCAAGGTCATGGTCAACATGTTTCTCGAGAGATTCAAGAAATTAGCAAAAAAGGCTTCTCATGCAGTTCCGTTTATTTCCTCTGTTGAATCACAAAATGTATTTCCCCATTCTTGCACCTTTCCTGAGTTATATTACAGCACACCACTAAGGAAAAGATGAATACATCTAGTGACTCTCTCTTTCAAAACCACATTGAAATGCTTCTCCAAGAGAAGCAGCCTGCATCCCCCTTGAGCAATGAAGTCTGCCATCTGGTAAGTTTGTTCTTTATAGTCATTTAGAGGATATTAATCTTCTTTTGTATGCAGAGAATTAGGTGGTGGAGGGACTTGGCATTCTATTGAAGAACAAAAAAAAAAAAAAGAGGAGAAAAAACCAGTTCACAAAGACATTGTGTCCAGAGAAGAATATTAGAGAAGCATTAAGTAGAAAGACAAAAGGCAAGCTAGCATCAGCTCCTTTGAAAGCTGTAAATCATTCTGACTCCTCGGGTGGTTGGTTAAGTCCATTGTTAGTTGGATAATTATTATCCTTCGTTAGAACCTAAGTTTCTAAACATATTTTGAAACAAAATCATCCCAAATGAGCTACCAGACAGACCTAATGGTGTCAAGGGGGATTCATGGGAAAAATATGTTCAAACAGAGCCTTTAAAGAAAACCGTAACTTCTCATTTACATCGCTAAATTGCTTACTTTTGGAAAATTAGGGCTTTTTCAAGCTTTTGTCTTTGGTCACTGAGTAAGTGTTGAAGGTAGCAGGTTCCTAACGGAGAAAACGTCTACAAACAAGGGTTTTGGTATAATTTGGAGACTTTCAATGACCTTCTAACCTGGAGACTAATGGAGCAGGCTAATGCTTCCAAATCTGTTGTTTCAGCAGATGCCAGGAGCATTTGCCTGGGTGGAGGGCTCCTTCTGTGAACTGGAGGCTGTTGACAGATTATTCCAGCTGGAGAGATCAGGTAAACCCCAACAGAGAGCGAAGAGGTAGCAAATCTATGGGCATGCACAACCAGGTTTGTGCAAGGTCTGATAATCTAAAGCAAATGCTTGCAGTGATTGATGTCATGCTATTGATTGATTGATTGCAAAGACATAGATCAGCAGCTTCCAAAACAGGCTTCACAACCCTAGAAGGTTTAAGCAGGGCCATAAATCTAAATTAGATTCAGGTTAATTTTATTTTAATGCTGATAATTGTTGTTGCTTTATGTATTCTGCCTGTAAATGGGGATTCAAAAAAGAAAAAAGTTAAGAACATTGAGCTACACAGTGTCACCATAAAAAAAAATCTCAGGGGAGCCCTGAGATTTAAATCCACTGTAGCACCTGCACTTGGAAAGTAACCAGTGCCACACAGAGCAGCCCTGAGCTAAGTTCTCTTATTAGTAGCAATCAGGAGTGCAATTTTGTGCCATTCCGTCATCTCACACTGCAAACTGATCCAGACTTCCAGGACACAGCTGATCCAAATGCCTACCTGGGACTACATAGTCACCTCGGGGCTCATGTAGGCCAGAAGCTCTTTAAAATGGGAATTCAACCGTTCTTGAATCATGGTAAAAATACAAAAAGCCCTCAGAAAAATACTATACATCCCTGTGAAGTGCTGACCAAGCACAGGGCAGCACCTACACCACAAAGTAGATCCATGTAAGCCAGCTGGAACAAGCAAATGTAAATTGGAGGAGCCCTCTGGCTCACATTGCTACCTGTAGGAAAAAATAACCCTGTAACTAGCAGCAGCAGCAAATCTCCAGATCCCTCTGCTATTTCTCCACATTCACAGTCAGTTTCCTACCAGACTCATGTGTCAGCAGGCCATAAAAAGTTTTAAGTTGTCTTTTCTTTTTCTGGTGTTCTGGAAGAAGTTGTACTAACAATGAGCCACTGCTTGACAGCTCTGAATCCCAAGCTGTTGGGATACAGTGTGACTTCCAACATATTGCTTCCAGCCCCCACCACCCACAGGGAATGGCCTGGCAGGGGGAGCAGCACAGCCTGTTAGGAGGAGCCTTCAACAAAGAGATCCCTTATTCCCTGCACTCATCGGAAGGGCAGCACCCACATCGGGCACTGCAAGGAAGCCAGTTCAGCTTCTGGCAGGTCAGGGGAATGGTGAAAACTTCACACATTTTTTGTGCTGCATGGCCCAAATTAAAGGATGAGGAATGAAAGATACCA
Organism: Calyptomena viridis; assembly: GCA_013390005.1. Taxonomy (NCBI): domain Eukaryota; kingdom Metazoa; phylum Chordata; class Aves; order Passeriformes; family Eurylaimidae; genus Calyptomena; species Calyptomena viridis. The sequence goes on from WEIV01001857.1 coordinate 93,633, forward strand.
CATGGAGAAAGGATGGAGGCTTTTTTCACCTTGAACTGCAGCTTCAAACCCATGCAGGAAAGCTAACCCTAGGGGGCTGTAGGAGGAAAAAAAAAATTAAACGCCACCAACTGCTGTCATTGGATCTGGCTCTGCTCCAAGGTCTGTTGGAGCTGAGATTGATTAGGATATATGGTATCCTGGAAACAGTTGGTACCTTCAGCTGATTATAAAGCCATTTTAATTGTCTTGCTACCTCCATGGCAACCATATTCCCAACCACAGCCTCCAGGAGTGGAGATGGGCTTTTGGAGAATAGTCCTGTGCTTATAGAGCACATCTGATGATGATGCAGTGATTCAGACAGATAAAACCTTGCTCCAACACCAGAAGGGACCAAATCTGGAGAAGGAAATTAAGCCAATATTGTAATATGTAGTAACTCATTATCATAGCCAACATTTAGCATAACAATTTGCATGGACATTTGGTATTAGAGAAAGAGGCCCCTGTTACAGCAATCCCTGCAGATCTTATCCCACGAACAACCCCTGCAGTGTTGCAGACTCACACGTGGGGTAGGCAGGGCCATGTTCCCTGCACAGGCAAGAGATGAAGATGTGTGGCCTCAAAAGCCTATCAGGGAGTGAAGCTTGAAGGAATGCTGAAAGCATAAAAGTAGGAGCTCTGCAGCCAAGGAACAGCAGATGTTTTGATAAAAGTAACTCTCCTTCCAGTAAGTTTTTGATGTTTAATATCAGAATGCTTAGTGTGATTCTTTATTATTTCCCCAGCCTGAAGCCTTGGCACCTGAAGTGATTCCCTGAAGTGATTCACCTTCTGTGATTCCCATGCTTGGTGCATGTTAATACACCTTACCTTCCTTGGTTCAAACAGAACCACAGCATGATCAGATTTCCTGACCCAAAATCCCTTGTATCAGGTGGGAATTGATTCCTTTAGCTGCTGCCTGATTTGTGTGAGAGCTGAGTCTGTCACTAGCCAGCTTGTTCATGCCTCCTTGGATTGAGGAGCCGTCTGCATGGGTTTGCCTTCAGGATATGTAGCCGTGGGACTTTACATATTATGAGCTGCTTCACAAAAACATGTTTTAAAATTATCAAATATCTGCAAATGAATTGGAAACTCTTCTCTTTCCTGTCTCTGCAAGGTCATTACTCAGTCAAATGCAACCAGAAAATTGAAGGACTGAGAATTTTCAATCAGGACTGAATTAATTGTCTTGGAGCACTCACGAGGTGACTTGCACAGCAAACAAGGTATGACATCTTATGATTCACAACAAGAGGTGTGTCCAGGAGGGACAGACATCCACACAGGGGAGATGGGAGAAGAAAGGTCAAATTTACAATGTTAAATTCACAAGGTTAACAATGCCTTAGCATCATGCATATTCATCTGACTTCTTCATGTCAGCTGTCCCTGCTTCTGATGTTACCATACAACAGAGGCAAAAAAAATTGGTTCCTTTTAATCTATAGCAAAAAAGGTTTGTGGTAAGGCACACCATTATATAGATGCTGTGTGGATGGGCAGTTGCCACTGCTCAGCTGATGCACCGACTTGTGCAGGACACACACCAGGAGGAAGCAAGGTGGCAGCTGCATCTCTCAGACACAGCTCCATGGGTAGATATGGAAGATGCACATAGATGTGCAGGCACTGCTGTAGACATCCAGCTGTGGAAATCGCATGTCTAACCTGGGTGCCTTTGGCCATAATAACAAGTCAGATTTTGGCAGAGGCTCAAGGCAGGGGCTTCTCTTATGCAACAGTTCTGCCACTAAGGGCTTGCATATGGTCCCTTCCCAAGAATCTGGAGGTGGCACATGGAGCTGGTGCCACTCTGGGCCTCAGCACTGGCATGTCTCACTGAGCATCTTGACCATGGATTTTCATCTGGATTTGATCTGCAGGATGAGTGCCCTTCCCACATGATGAGTGCCCTACCCACACCAGTCTTACTCCAGATCTGAAAATGCAAACCCCTTCTCTTCAAACCAGTAATTATTTCCATGAGATGTATTTAATAAAGGCACCTATCCAATATTTGTGGTCTCATGGCATAATTAATCATGAAATTAAATTCAGTCTGTGCAGTGTTCAAATCAGTTCCACAGCAATAACACTGGTTGACTGGCACTTACCCTGTTAATCAAGAGAGCCTTTGCCATTACAGCCTAATTTAGAAACTGCAGTGGGCTTCAGAATCTACCAGTATGGAGCTTCTGGGAGCCTACATGGATGATATCCCATCCACATCCCCTGCTTTCCCAACTCATGTCTGATCAACTTGCCTATGGAGAGAAGTGAATTCCCCACTCATGGCCTCAAGGGTTGGAAACACAACTCCAAAGTTCTTCTGGAGAGAACCAGGCACATGTTGGTTGGTTCTTCTGAATGTTTTCTCTAGGTGCCATAGACACATCTTGAGCTGACAGAAACATGAACCATATCACAAGTGTTTGTGAGAAAAGGATTGCATTTCCTCACCAGATACATGGTAAACACACAGCAGAGGTATTGCTACAAGAGCACCATCAAAAGACACCTGGGGATTTCTCATGATCCAAAGAGATCTTAACCATCCCCTCTGGTTGTCTGCATCTTTCTCATTATTGCTGCTGCTCTACCTGGATATTGTCTCAGTTGGCAGCTCTTCATCAGTTTCAGTTAGCAGTTGCCCACTGCCCAGTGACATCCAAAGAAGGGAAGAAAGCCCTTGACTGGTGCCCAACCCTCAAAGGCCTCAGCATGCTGGTGGGAAGGAAGGACAGAAAAGCTCTGAGCTGTACCTGTTACCTGAAAGTCTCTCAAGAGGGACAACTGCTCACTTCCCCACCACAATTGCTGTGATGAGCAGGAACAAAGTCCCACCACACTCTGCAGGTCACCATGGGGGCTGACAGAAGACAGAATGTTCCACAGTCCCCACAGGGCTGGGTGCAGCTCCTCTGTGCCACTGTGGCATATCTGCCACTTAGCACTGAGCAGATCCTGTGCTGGAGACAGAAGCTTGCTTTTTCTTCCTTGGGGCCACACACAAAACCAAAATAAATAGTTCTTGCCACAAAACTCAAAATAGCTTTAAAACATTGTTTTTTTTCTGACAGCAATCACCTCCTGTCTCTGCCCTCCACCTTGCCTTCTGCAGCTCCCGGTGAGGCAGCTCAGGAAAAAGAACAGGCAGGAACCTGCCTGTGGGGAGTAGAAGTAAAAGCAGAGGGAAAAGTTCCTTGGAGGAAAAACACTGTCCCCACCAACCTCCCTGTAAGATTCTGGTGCCCTTAGATATGGGTGGCAGAAGCAATAGCTGCAGTTTCTCTGACACAGTGGAGCAGCTGGTCCAGTCCCATGTCCAGATACTGCCCTGTCCCAGCCAGCACCTGCACTGCACAAGGGGTACTTCCCTGATGGGGTACCCAGGCATCCCAATATCTCCCTGGGGTTCTGGTCCCAGGGACAACTTCTTCTTAAGGATTTCCTGCAATTCCCAATGTTATTGGGAAGTCAGTTTTAGCATCCATGCTATAAACCTCCCCTTGCAGCTGTTCTGTCCTGACACAAGAATAACTCATGAGTCTGGGATCAAAAATGTCAGAAACAACTGGCCAGCCCATTGCCATGTGTTTGTTCTCAGAACACTGGGTCTTTACACACTAAAGCTATACATTGAATATATAGGTTTAAACCACTAGTTATGTTTAATGCACACTTGCAAAAGGAGCATGTAAAAAGCACATAGCATGTGAAAGCTCATAGTTCAGGAGCAGCTCCCAAAGGAGAGCCTACAAAATTCACTCTTGAGTGGATGTTGAGTTGGGGTCCACATCCATAATCCTGGCACTGGAAAATATCCCAGTAGATACACTCCCTGTATAGAGAGGGTACATATATCTATATATAGCCTTTGGAGGGAGGCTGCCTTCAGTCCCAAATGGGTTCACTGACATGAGCACAAATCCCTCCCATCCACCACCCTGAGTGCAAGAAGAGCTAAATGCAGCTGTGCCAGCACTGCCCCACTGCCCTGATTGAATTACCTTCCATCATTTGCCCACAGAAACAGGCAGTCTCTTCCCTTTAATCAACAGCAGCTGACATTTTTTCCCCCACCAGCCAAGCATGAATCACCCTGAAATGGAGGTCGAGATCCTTATTTCCCAACAACTCAATGTTGGATGGAGCTGAGGAGATTGAAGACTATGTTACATATCACCTCCTTTTCCCCTGCTCCAGCACCTATCTGTGTGTCCCCTGGATGCTCCATGCACCCTGTACAATCTATGCATGCTGGCATTCATCTTGCAGGACCTCAGTCAAACCAAATGCTGGAAGGGTCTCCCCTCACTGACATCCATCTCCTCTTTGATGCTCATGATGCTCTATCATGCACTTGTGTGCTTGTGCTGGAAGTGCTGCTCTCAGGAGAGGCACCAAAAGAAAGGCCTATTCTGGCAGCTGGTCCCTCCCTAGAGCCCCATTTCCCCCAGGGCCAAGCAAAGAGGGGACCCCAGGGACTGCAGTGCTGAAGGCTGAACACACAGCACCCATTGCGGGATGTGCAGAGAGAGGAAGGCAAGTCTGGGCCCCCTCATATCCCTCAGCACCTGTGCTCCAGTTGCTTCTCAAGGGGATGCCCAGCAGTGGGGAAGACCATGGGTCCTCTGTACATCCACAATCCTCCACCACTGCTCCCCAAGCTGCTGCCACCAGAGTGGCTTCCCTCCGGTGTTTTCTGTCTCTGTCCTCAGCATCACCAAGACAAGCAGAGTTGTAGATTCCCCGCAACAGCCTCTCTCCAGCAGGTTTGAGGCCTGTCAGGCCCCTGACAGAGGAGAGACCCTTATCACAGCCCTGGCATAGGCTGCTGCCAGCCTCAGCCCTGCAGCCCCTCGGGACGAGGTGGTGGGATGCTGCGCACAGCAAAGCGTGTCCTTGCCGCGGGCAGAGGACGCAGTTGGAAAACTCATCCCGGGATGGGGCACCCGCCCCCCTGCAAAAAAAAAAAGGCACAAACCCTCAAAACTCTCCAAAAAGAACCACTAAGAAGTTTGTGCCTCGTGAATTCGACGTTTTCTCAGAAGGGGTTGCTGCAGAGAGGGCTCGGGAGCCCCGCGTCAGCCCCACGCCCGTGAGGAAAACACGGGGGGGCGGGGAGTGACCCCTCCGGAACCTCAGTCCCGCTCTTGGGGCGCTGCGTGAAATCGGCACCGTGCGGGGCTCGGGGCACGGTGTGGTCGTGTGCTTCCACACCTACCCGGAGAAAGTGCCTGAACCGTAAGGGCCGCCGGCGCCCCCTCGCCGTGGGGCGGCCGAGCCGGGCCGAGCCGAGCAGTGCCGGGGGCCGTGGCTG
>WEIV01001857.1:99049-329956 GCA_013390005.1 Calyptomena viridis
CGGGTCCGGGCGCTGCGGGTCCGTGCGGGTCGGGTCGGCAGCTGGGCGCGGGAGCGCGGACCGGGGAGAAGTGTTTCGGTCCCACGCCCGGCAGCGGGGAGTTACGGGGCAAGGAGAGGCTGAACGCGCGCCTCCGCCGCGGCTTGTTTTTCCGGATGCTTGTTTTTTCGAGTAAGGATGTTAAGGAGAATTCACTGATAAAAAAGAGCTCTCGTTTAAAAAACCACCACCCAACTCGTTCGGCAGCCGAAAGGGCTGTGTGAAGGAATCCTAATGAATGAGCGCAGCGCTGAGGGAGTTGGTTTGTGGGCTGCGATCGCTTCAGCTGTTCGTTTATGCCGGGTTTTTTTTTTTCCAAGGCAACTTTTGAGGCAAGGAAGCGGCTAACAAAGCTCAAGTTTAAGACAATGATGCTTTTGCTTTGCAGCCGAGCTGAACTGAACGCTGAAATCCTGCTTTTCCCATCAGGTAGCGAATACCACACACACGACTACTTTTAGAGAATGAAAGGAGCTACTTTGCTCTGTAAATGAGGACTATGTTTCACTCTGAGCAAGGGATGTGAGTATTTTCCAGCTGCCAAATGAACATACCACAAAAATTTTCTTTTCATCTGGGACAGAGCCGTGTTTGTAGATCTCTGAATATGGCTACAGTCGTGGAGGGGAGTCGGGTTAGCGTGAATGTAGCATTAACCCCTCTAGCCACAATAAGCAATACACAGAGAGAAATTAGTATTTCCATTAGTATTTCCTGACTGAGATCTTTACTGCAGTTGTGCGGCCAATACAGCAATGCAAGCCCTCCTAGCTATATGTTCACATCTTACTGAAGGACCCAGAGCTGGTGTTCACACCTGCCCTGTAGCCTGGCTTGCTGCACAATGCCTCCTTATGAATAGCCTGTAAAGGAAGGTGAAGCGGGGAAATCTGCCTACGCACAACCAGGCTCAAGCCAGTATTTTCCATCTCTTAGTTTTAATGAGCAACAAATTTTGTGCCCAGAAAAGAATCCAGCTCACAGCTCAGGATTTAGGTAATTAATATTCCATTTAAAAAACATGTTTCCAGAGTCAACATTATGATTACAGAGAGAAAACAAGCAAACAGGGAATGATTTGACCTGGTTTCCTTACTTTCCCGATCTAGCCTGACAATTTGTCAATCAGGTGGAATTTCCTCCAACGTCTTTGGTACGTTACTTTAGCAGAAGAAATGAATGTGCAAATTTAGTCACTACTTTCCCTCCCTTCTCACAATGATCTCTTTGTATTAAGGAACAGGCTTTTCCGTAGATCAGGTGCCAACCCCACGGTGTCACAGCTCCTTCTCTCTCACTTCTGAAATTATGTCCCTGCATTTGAGCCTGTTCAAACACATCTGTTTCGGAGGGGTCAGTCAGAGAGCGTTGATCTGGGACAGATCCTATGTCATGCAAGGCAGGAAGAGTTTTGCTGAGACTTCAAGGAAACCAGTATCTACCTCAGCAATGTCCCTCCCCTTTGCTCCTCAAATGTGTACATTTTCCAGAAAACTCTGTAAAATAATTAATTTTCTGCATTTTTAGTCTTCAAGGGAAGGCTTTATTGCAAACCCCAGGAAAGCTGCCAACCAATAGGTTGGCAACAGGTCCTTAAAATCTCATCTCGGTCTTTCTCCCTTCTTGATTGCAAGTCCACAGGGTCTGGTACCACGTCTCCTTCATGGTTTGGAGAGACCAGTCCTCTGCAAACAGATACCAGTGCTGGAAGAAGCTGTGGTCCAGCAGGACAGTCCCCTTCTCTTATCAGGGTTCATTGATTGATCTCCTAGCATTTTACCTCACAATGCTTATGTCCCCATAGGACTAGGAGAAAATAGTCCAAGTCCAGCTCCTCTGTTGAGACCACTGCAACTCGTATAAGATGCAACCTGAATTTTCATCTGAGTTCTGTCTCTGACATGCACACGCACAAACTGCCTCTGTGCAAATATTTAGGAACCTCTAGATCCAGAAGGTGAATGTTAATTGGTTGGCAGGAAGACTCATAGATTTGTTAATGCTTATCAGCTTTCAGTGCTAATGACTCATTAAAAAAAAACAGATTTTTTTTTTTTATGATTTTTTTATTTTTAGCTGTGTTGTCCTCGTTCTCCATCTTGCCTGTTCCTACTGTGATAGGACATGATGTTCTCATATCCTCCATCTTGGGCTGGGGCAACTTCTCATGCTTGGAAATTCAATTTAGGGGGCAGAATTTTAATTCCTGGAGAAAAACAGCTGCATATTTGGTGTTAGGTTGTGATATTGTGACACCTGCGGTTGTGCTGTTAATTGTCAAGGGGGAATATTAATAGTCACTTCATTGTCTTTGTTGTCTTAGGAGTGTCCGGTGGGTTCTTGTTTGCTTGTTGTTTTAAAGCTTAACACTTTTGCTTCATTTGGTTTACTAAATTCTCCACCGAATGCTTGATATTGTATCATGTTACAGCACTGATAGCACTGTATTCTAATTTCCCCAAAGTTACAAGGAAAGAACTAATTTATCTTTTGAGTAAATACTGTTCTATCTGACTGCACCTAACCTCCTATCCTACTCTGTTACCTAGAAATGAGCCCAGTGGTAGACTATCTAGAGTATTCTTTCACAGTGCCAGAAAGACATCAGACATTTCACAATCCATTTCCCGTGACATGTCAATCTAAGAATCATGTACTCTGTGTTGATGCTCTGAGATGGTTTTTCCCCCCTTATCTGCTCGTGGGACTGTGGCATGAATTCAGGACTATTGAGAAATACCTAGGGAATAGTAGAAAGAAGCACAGGAAGCCAATTTTCATGTGTTGCTAATTCCCTGTGCTGCAAGGTTAGGGACAATTGTGGTATGAAATATGAGGAATGAGAGAATCGTCATCTTTCAGAGAAGATCTCAGAAACAAAAACATTTCTCTCTGAGACCCTTTAGTAATGATTGCTCTGAGTTAGAAGGAATTATGTAGTAATTTGTAAGGTGCTAGCTTCTTAAGATTGTTTTGAAAAAATTAAAGCCAACACAAGGTGCACTATGAAAACAAAGCTCAGCATCACACTGCTCAGCATGGGCATTTCCAATTCCAAAAGCAAGTTCTCAGATGAGAGAGTATTTCCACAGCTAGTACCAGAAGAGCTACCTCTAAAAACGTTTAACAGCTTGTTGAGGCTTATCTCTAATTTTGATGGGGCTGTTTTCTTAATGAGGTCCTCTCACATCAATTAGCTGCTGAATCTGTTGTTAAAAAATGGATCCAAACTTTCTCTTGACACACAGTTCCATGTGTGGAGAAATCTCTGTGGAGATTTCCATGATATTGAGGTCTATCAGCATTCAGAGGAGCTGGCTTAGTCATTCTTCCCATCTGCTCTGCTTCTTCCTCTCTCCACTGCTCTACACATGCTTCCTGGCTGTCCGCTCCTCTTCCCCATCTCCAGGCATCCTGGCTGGATGCCCCCCTTCTCCTCCCCTGCCGTACCTATCCCTTGTGGCATCTTCCACAAGGAAACTCAGGTCGTTTCATGTGGAAATAAATGAGCTTCTTTAAAGCAGCCAGGACAAAAGGAAAAAAGAAGAATCCACCAAGGAAGCACCCATAGCAAGCAGCATTGCAAACACCATTTGAAAAAGCTTTGAGTTATCACCCCGCAAATCCTGAGATTGCTTTAAAAATTTTGATAGTTAAATACAGGCACGTTTTATTTCCTTTTAGTTCTTCTTTGACCCTTTATGAGTCAAGTTTTTGCCTCCTTTTTGCCAAGAGGGCCAAGTAGAAACTTGGACAACTACAGCAAACTGGAAGTTGAGGTTTGTGTGTAGTTGTGGCGCTGGAAGAGCTGGGGACATAAGAGGAACAGTGGCTCCCCAATGCCTCACAGTGCAACACCAGGAGTCGAGGAGGCTGGGTTAGAGGGATCTGCTGGTACCGGCCCTTTGCAAGCCTGTGTTTTGTAGCGTTGGTAGTCCACAGATGAGTGTTTGAGAAATTCCCTAGGGTGATATTTACCCCAGTAACTTCTTTGGAGCTGGAACAGTAAAAACTGCAGCTCGCCACAAAGTTAGCAGTGAGAGGCAGCACGGTCTGGAAATAGCAGCCTCCTACCCTTTTTCGCTCTCCCAAACTATGTGCTGTGTCTCATGCTGAAATGCCTGCTCCTCCACTTGGAGAGTCATTTCATCGTGCTGCTTCCTGAGAGAGATCGGCATCTTCTGCGGAGCACACGCTGCCGAGGAGAGGAAGGCAGCTTTGGCCTGCGGAGAGCAGAACTCAAGTACTGCGTGGGTGGCTGAAGACAAGAGCTTCTGAAACGAGGGAACAGAACAGATCTCTAATCTCCAGACTCTGACACATATCGCACTTTTCTCAGTTGCTTAGGAAAAAGATTTGCATCCAAAAAGAAGTGGGAGGTTTAAATAGGAGTTCATGCATTTATCTTCTGTAGTCCATGTGGTGATTTACATTTTGCCAGTTCCATGGAATCCACAACACGTCATAAAGAGCATCCATTACAAATGTGCAACCAGAGGAAACAAAAGCCCTGTCCAAGTTCCTATCTGCAGTGTCCAAAAGCTGAGCTCAGTAGCAGTCATGGGAACTGGAGGCTGTGGGATGTTCCTGAGGTAAGTGCTTGTTTTGGGTTGTGCCAAGATGCTGAAGCTATTGGCCCACCCTTGGCAGAGGTATTGGGCATGGTCCTACCTGTGGATGATCCAGCCTGCCTGTATGAATTTTTCATCCTCTTAGGACACTAGTAGAAGTCTGAGACATAAGAGTTGGATCCACAGAAACACCTGGCCCTTGAGAACTCTGACTGACTTTTCCTTGCAGGGGCATGCACCTTCTTGTACCTTGTGAGCAGCCCTTTCATGGCTTCATCCACCACCACAACTGTAGCTCTGCCCTAGATCACCCGCTCATCCACCCTGGCTGAGCTGATAGCTGCAGCAGAATGGCCCAAATAAGGCAACCTTTCTTCTTCTCAGTGGAAAAACCTCCTTGGACTTGTTTGTTTATTGGGACTTGCTGTGCAGGGTTTACTGTGACCCATGGAAATTTTCCACTCTGCCAAACACAAGCAGCAGACCATTGCTTCTCCCGCTAACAGCATTCTTATGCACGCCCTGTCCCAATTTTCCTTGTAATCAATAGCTGGGGGTTCTTTTTGTAGCACATACAAAGACTCGACTCCTTGAATGAAGAAAAGTTTGCATTTATCCAGAGGCTGTGGTGGGGTGAGGGGGGGGGCCTGGGTACCCAAGGCTGAACTCCTGGGTTGCTTGGGGCAGTATCTGAACAGTGGGAGTTGTGTGTGCTGTGACTGCATGGGCAAGCACCTGGAGCTCCGTCTTTATGGTGCTCCTGTGCACGAGGCTGAGCTGGCAGAGCCACGAGGAGGGCGTCTATCCAGCACGATTTAAGTGTAGGGCTAGTAAAGCCCTTGGGATTGTCCATAAGGAGGGGAGGGCTCCTGTTTCTGCCGTGCCAGGAAAATGATAGATTTGCAAGTGGAGCAGTGGTTCAAGGCCAATTTCTGTCTCCTATCTACACTTATTTGTGAGAAAGTGCACCTTCAACGTGGTATTGTTAGGCCGTTATCATAGTATTTCCATTAGTACTCAGTGAGGGAGTGATTAATTTGGGAAGTCCTGGAGGGGAAGAGGCTGTCCTGCAGACCCTGCTAATGTAGCAGCAGCCCTGGCACCCTCAGGTCATGTCTCCCTCTGCCACCTGGTTGTCTCCAACACTGGGGCACCTCAGGGAGAAGGGGTGATGCTTTCTGTGTAGGAGAAATCTCTAAATAAAAGTGCCCTGATTTTGGTGGTGCTGCTGCCTGCTGGGGAAGAGTTCGGGGCTCTGAGCCTCTGAAACATGTTCCTTTATCAAGTGGACAATCTATGGGCTGCTAGAATTGCAACCTGAGGCCAGTTCCTATTTCTGTTTTGCCCGATGAAGCACACTTGCCTTAAGAACATTACTTTGCAACTCACAGTGGATTTATCCCAGGAAGAGGCCTCTGCTGCTGTGCATGGTGGAGTCCTCTCCCCATATGGCAAGGACAGGCATGGCTGAGGAGAAACAGCCAGGTTGGGCTTCCCACACACCCAAGCTGGCCAGAACTGCTGCCCGACATCACAATTCTGCTCTCTATCACCCACCAGTTGTCCTATGGTGAGTGGTGAGACCACCTCACTGGGACAGACTGTGTCCTTGGGTTGTAGAAACTCCAAACATGCAATATGTTCTAGATGCTTTCCAAAGTGGGAGAGAAGCCCAGAGAGCACCTTTTGGTGCCTGGGCTTGTGATCCACGCCAAGAACCACGGGTGGAAATCCATCCCTTTGTGTGGGCTGGGGGCTCTTGTTCTGGGCAAAAGGGCCACCACTGAAGTGTTGCTTGGTCTCACTGGTGAAAACGGTTCTCTTATGATTCCCTTGCTTGATGCTATAGCTCCTAGAGAGGCAAGACATGACCAGCTCATTGGAGTAGTCCCTAAATAAACTGTTCTTTGCTGGGAGGTGTAGTAAGGTTCTGCATGCCCAGAGGAGGAATGGCCAGGCAATGTCACTGGTCTCTGAGACTTGACTTGGTCACTGTTAATGGCAGCACAGCTGTGTTGATACTCCTGGAGCCAGAGAAGAAGCTGGTTATCACATTGAGGCAAAGGAGGGCAAGTTGTTTTGGTGGCAGAAGATGGGTAGCTTGGGAGAGGGAACATTGAGCAAATGAGCTCCAGGCTGAAAAGCAGCTGATGTGGGTAAAAGTAAGAAGGCACAAGAAGAGATAAGCAAAGAAAGGCTTTACTTGAGTAATTTCCAGACGGTTTCCGTTGCAGTAAAATTTGTTGCATGGTCTCAGTAGCTGTGCCTTGTTTTTAAAAGATTAAGCAGTATCACAGAAGGAAGGGAATGCCCTTTTTATGTTTCCTCTAATGTCAGCCAAAGAAGGTAATCACATCTATTCGGTAGGTAAAGTGAGTATTTTCTCTTCAGAGAGTAAATGCATTCGGGTAGTTCTATAGAATGGAACATTGAACTCTACAACAATCTTGTCTGAGAAGACATTTCTCTATTTTTTAAGTATGGTTGTAGGGCTGGGAGAAGGAACTGTTTTCATGCTGCAGTCGTGAACCGATTTTCTTTTATTACAGCTTTCAAGTGACTGAGCACCAGGCTGATGTCCCCTCTCCAACATGGCATGCACCATAGGACAGAGTTGCCCAAAATGCTAGAGAGGGGTTGGGCTTGAGTCAGTTCAATTCAGAAGTCCTTTGCTGAGACTGGAAAGCAATGGATGTGGGTTTACTTCATTCAGTACTGCATGGACCTTTATATACTACTAACCAGGCATGTGAAGATACCTCTACATAGCAAGGCTTGGATTCCAACCCGTGGCCGTGTGGTGCCTGGTTCATTCTCTCTTACACCCTTTTGTCTCTCATTGACAGGTGACTCAGTTTAATAGTTGTTCTTATTGCTTCCATTCTTTTCTGAAGAAGACATTGAGCAGATGAATTTGTGTTGAATTTTCATAGGTCTGATAACAGCAGTTTTGTAATGGGTAGTGGGATAAAAATCTTCCCAGAGTATTGGATAACACAGTATCGGATGCTCTCTCATTTTCATAAAAGACTAGTATTGAGTGTAGTCATAAATTTTTAAGGGACAAAACATTAGCCTCTCTGAAGCTGGTTTGGTCACTGGTTAAGGAGGAAAATTGCCAGACAAGAATTAAACCCTCTGAATTTAATCCCGGGGATGGGGAAGTGATTTCTTACTTCCCTAATTTGCAATAAGCGTGGCTTGTGGCATGAGAAGAAACTTCAGAATGCAGTGCACAATTTTTTGTCTGTCACTGTTTTTGAATAAAATCAGTATGCAGTTAATCCAGTATTATAAATCTTGATAGGCTTCTGGAGCAGGTAGATTTGTTTAATCATTTGGACTGGAATCCAAACCACTGGAGGATATAAAATACATACACCAGTGCCATTCACTTCACTGAAAACACCTTTTTCCCATCCAAGGAAATAGCTGTGGCTGGCATGAATATATATTTGGAAAGCTGCAGGGCTAAACAAATTTCTCAGAAAATCATCTCTGGCCAAGATACTGACTGTATTTCAGCACTGCAACTCCTCAAGCTTTTCAGCTAAGGCTTTCTGACAGAGAAGTCATCAGAAATCAGTGATTTGCAGTTTGAAATGGTGGGATCCTCACGTCTGCTCAGCAGGCTCCCTGTCCTGATACCAGTCAAAGTACTACTTTCAAATTGGAGTAGACCTTTGCAAAAATCACTTATCTCATAATTTCTGAAAGAACTGCGCAGTAATGTAATCTTAACGTATCCTTCTTACAGCATGTGTTGTCTTCTTTTTGTCTTGACCAGTTGCTTCTTGAGCAGGAGTCTCATTCTTTGATGTTTTGAACCATGTCTCACTAAACAAACTGATCCTGCCAGATAAGGGAATACATTTTTAATTTCCAAGTTCCCAACTGTCATTAACATTTCTGTATGGGAGAGTTTCAGTGTCCCGGTATCAGTATTTTTGTGTAACACACTAAGCAGTAAGGTTTAACATCACAAAAAGAGTCAAAGTTGCTAGGTATTTCACCTAAGAGTTCTGAGTGGTTTTGGGATATTAATTGACTCAGTAATTCACCAGGTGTTCGTCCTTAGTGAGATCAAATCCTTAGTGAGATCAAATCCCGTATTGCATAGAAAATGATACAGACCTTAACAGTAGGGGTTTCTGCAGCAAGGTTTCATAGAATTCTTTCACACCAGCTCCTGCCAGTGTTGTCCCTTTGGTCACAAGCTCTGACTCTCTTGTATTGCTTCTTTCAGGCACTTTCAGGATTTGACAGTTTGCACAACACTTCATCAGCGACGCCACTGCCTGCAGCAAGGACAGTTTTTGGAAGTGACATCAGTTGATGTGATTGAAGGTAAAGTGCTCTCTTCTGTCATTGCTCTGTACTTGCTGTTTATCATTTACAGAGCTTCATGCTCTGGCCAGGATCAAGCGTCAGTTTGGTGCATGTTTGAGAATTCTCCAGAGTGATCCTTGCTTCAGGTAACAGCTCTTTCTAACCATGGCTCAGCTTGTCCCATAAAATGTGTTTGTGCCCATCTCCTTAAGGAAATCTTTGCTTACATCACACAGCCTGCCTACTTTCCATAGCCACATAAGTACCGCACGTTTTCGAGTCCTGAAGCTGGTCTTCATTCAAATACTTCTTTGCCCCCAGGAATTTCACAGGTCAGTTTTGCCCTCTGTTCAAAACTTAAAATAAAAACGAGCACTTTTTCATGGGAGGTGATTTAGCACTTGTCACCCTATATATTGCTCTGTATTTTACTGACCTTGTTAGTACCATTATGAGTAGCAGAAAGTAAGCTGTGCATTTCCTCCACGCCTCTGGAAAAGGACCAGTGTAGTGTGGGTCTGCCACTGTAGCACTTGCATTTAAGATAATCTTCTCTAAATGTAGTTTTCTCACAAAAATGCAAGAACAGATTTTGCTTTTTTTTTTTCCCTAATTGGTATATTTGTGCTTAATGTATCTCTTAATTCACTGCCACAAGAATTTTAAGGTTCAGAGTAGATGACTCATCCACCAGAACAGAATTTATTCTTTGTTTGTAAATGCTGTTTATTGAGGTGTTTTGCGTCACTGTGGCTACTGTATGTCACTGGTGATACCAGCATCTATCATATATAAAAGGAATGCAAGACCAAATTTAAAAGCTGTAGTTATTATAATTGTTTTATCAGCTACTTTTCTGCTGTATGCTAGCATATCTCACATAAAAGCAGCACTAAAAGTGGCTTAATGTTTTCCATCAAAACTGGCAGAAAAGTAAAAAATTCTCCTGCATGTAAACCACATGACAGTTTAAAAAGCCCTAAGCAGCACCACCAAGCCCCTTTTTCAGATTATGTGGCTTTATAAACAATTCAGTGATGTCCTACAGATGATTGTGAAGTTTCAGGTAAACCTATTTGCAGTGACATACTCAATTATTTTGTGTCTAATTATTTTTAGTGTTAAAGACCTAGTTAAGTTTGTTGGAAGCATCACTGTTTTCACAGCCCATATAGATCCTTCTGCTTTCCTTTACTGTCTCTAAGTGGAGATGGAGCAATTAATCTATTCCAGTTAAATCCCAATTATTTTGCCAATTGCATGGCCCTGTGTTCTTTTCTGAAACACATCAAGTACAATCACTTCTGCCATCCTATTCAATCAAAGCCTTAAGTTGCACAGATTTTGTGAAATGGCCTGGGCTTCAACAGCTTGGGAGCTGATTCAGTGGGGCATCTGCTGTAACACTGGCAGGACTGTCACCATTTTTCTAGCCCAAATCATTTGTCTTTGTCATTTAGAAATAATCTGCAGGGTATAGTGTGGTCTCAGGCAAGCACGGAGCCTGTTATTGCTCAATAATAGAATTTTGTGAGGTCTAACATCATCTTGGAGCTCGTACAACACATTTGACAGTGCATGTGTGGATGTATATCTCTAATGTCCCATGGAACAAGGTCAGAGAAATATATTAAACACTTGCTATGTGTTGAAAGGCTGCTAAAATAAACCTGACAGCTATAAGTGACTGCAGGAGTCTGCTGCTGGACCAACCAGCAGGGACCAACCCCCAGGACACACAGCAGTGGTCCATGTCTTATCTGTGGTTGCCAAGACCAAGACTTCATAAATACTAGCCCCCGATAAAGGCTTCAGGATTATTTCCATCTAGACACATGCTTTCTCATTTCCCTTTTCCTGCAATCCAGGAGAGCTGGAAATGAAGCACTGAACCCCAAAATGATGCCAAAAGAAATATGTTCATCTTGGACATTGTCAGAGTGGTGGGCCCAGTGCTCCTTCAGGCTCACAGCTGAGTCTGGCCAACACATGGTGTGAAAGCCCCCCAGACCAATTCTTCCCAAAGAGTTGGGCTGGGAAAGCATGGTCCTGTTATTGTGTACTGTCATCATCCACAAAGGCAACGCTGAAGTGGCAGCAGGAGGGTTGCAATAGGGTCCCTCTGGGACCAAGGAAGAGACCAGGACCAGAATGGGGAAAAAGGCAAGAATGGCATGAGCACCAGGGGTGTTCAGAGGGAGGAGGTATCAGAGGGAGTGCTGTCCTTCTTTTGGTTCAAGGGCACATCTCTATTCTTTTAAGTACTGTCTCAGGTGGCAGGAACAGCTGGGCCCACAGTTACCACCCTGGAAAGTGGTCTCCCATTTCTAGATCACTGCTCCCTCAGTGTTATTGTTCACAGGTGCCCAGTGGTATGGCCTCCTGGATGCTGCAGGAATTAAAGTATGTGTCCAGAAAATCTATGTATTTTACTGATTAGGTGGTTTGTGGTGTCCCTAGGGAGTGACACAGGTCCAAGCAAGGGCAGGGAGTCAAAACTCTCTTCCTAGCAGGCAGAATCTGTCCCTCTTCTACTGTGCCACGGTTGTGGCAGGATTCAGGCTGTATAATCTAGAAGGTGCCCACATCAGGGATTTGGTTCAGCCTTGTGCAAAGTTTCAGAGCCTAGTTCTGCTTTCCTGTTGTGTTTGTACCAGGAAGTGGATTAATGCAGTGTTGGTTGGGTCCAAGGCTGTTGCTTCAGGGCTTTACGCTAAGCTGATGGGTGCCTGTGGGGTTGGGTCCTGTTCCACAGCTGAGCTCAAGTGTCTTCTGGGTCTGCTGTGCTCTTTTTTAAATCTGATGCAGTGGGAGTGAAAATCTCAGCGTTATCATGCTGCTCTGTGCTACAGCTAATTAAAGTCATTGTGAAGGGTTTTGTAGTAATTGCAGACATTGTAAAATTTAGTTTTGTGGGGTAATTGGTAATGTAAGCCTGAAACAAGTTATCCTTAAGATGTTTTAGTTGGCGTTTCTCAGTAGGAGCAGCCTTTACAAAGAAGGCTTTTGTGTGTGAAGCGGGACCAGAATTAATGGCAGCATTTAGTCGTGCCTAAAGGGGTGTTTGCTGTGGCAGGTGGCAGGGCGGTGTAATTGATGATGCCTACATTCTGCATGCTGCAGGAGGCTCCAGCACTAACTGCTCTACCTGATGAATGCCAGCTAAAGAGAGTGAAAGCCCAGTGCCAAATCTATTCAGCGCTGATGTGTTCACATTTAAAATGAAAGTGGCCCTTTCAGCCTCTAGGTCAGAGTGAGTCAGGCTCTGTTTGCTCCTATGAGCTTAATATGCATTCTGATGTTTTCAGGCATCCTCAAATTTTTCGGTAGAATGCTGTATTTATAAATTGCAAATGTGAGGAAAATCCTAATGCCATAGAGACGTGCAGCTGCCCAGCCATGGGCTGAACTGAGCTCCGTGCAGCAAGGGCTGTAGCCAGCTCTGGTCCCTCTGCTCCAGAGTGCTGGAATGCCCAGTGGAAAAAGCAAGCTCAAGCCACTGTAGTGGCTCAGGTGTAAAATGGCAAAGGAGGTGCTAAATGGGCATGTAAGCAGCATGGGTTCCTAAGTCCCACTCAACACCTCTCTGAACACTCATGCGAGTAAAGACTACTGAAAATCTGGTCTTTGGACACCAATACAGCTGGTGTGTCTGGAATTACCAGTTTAAAAAAAAATGCTGGCTCATGACTAAGTGGAACAGACATCTGGGAAGAGCAAATATTGAAGACACTATGAAGAATCAGAACAAGAATTTAATTCAAGGCTGATATTCCCGCCAGTAACTTTTTGGTCAACAGATGCAACATCTGAGCTCATGTATCAGTAATAAGCTGGTTGCTGATAACATTACAGGACTCCCATTTTTTGGCTGATGACTCTGGGACTCTGTGAAGATCCTCTCTGCTGTTCCAGTGGACAGCTGGGGTTGGTGCCCTGGGCAGCTTCACAACACGCAGCAGTAGCAGTTGGCTTGGAGGGCCGAGGAAACACTTCTTGGTGGACTTTTTAGGAAGGAGAGTCTGTAACACAATTATTTTAACTGATATGAAAATCCAACGCCGTTGTTAATTAACTGTGGGACCAAAACTCAGAGCTGAGTTTTCTCATTCTGTTTTGATATTCACAGCATGACAGAGGTGATGAACACACGAGAACCGGTGATGGAGGAATTCACACTCAGCCAGACTCCTGAGGAAGAAGGAGGCCCTTCAAGCCAGGTAACTTTAGCAGAACTAGAAAGTATCCAGAGGTGTTTATCAAAAGCAATTTCATGCAGCCAATAACTGTCATACAGGTAGATGTTGAATTGTAGAGCACAGCTGCCAGAAGAACAAGCCCTGAAATACATGTTCGATCCTACTTAGGTTTTACTATTAAAAGTTAAGAGTTTGGCAAGTGTGTTTTATCAGGTGCCAGGTGTGAGGGGACAGTGACAGCAATGCCTAGATCCTTCAGGGGTGCAAGGAAGGAGGTTGCTTGTCACCTGGAGTTCAGATCAGAGCAACTATTGTACAATGAAAACATGCAGCCAGTACTGTGCCACAGCTTTTCTGCAGCCACCCTTGTAATAAGCTGCGTTTCCTCAGGCTCAGAGGGAGCTCCTTTTTTAGGACAGAGACCATTTGAAATGATGGTGTAATTCACATAAATGGCTGTGGCATCATAGCAGCAGCACTGGTCAGGGCCATTTGCTGGCAGGTGCCAAGAGCATTTTCTGTCCCCAGGCAGTCTCACGCACCCACTCGTGTATCTGCCTGCAGTGCTCATTCCAGCAGGAGGGATCACGATGTCCCAAGCCCTCCTTGTGACAGCCCCCATGTCCCAGTCTGTGGTTGTGCTCATGATTCTGTGTCACTACCAGGGACAAACCACCGAAATATGTGCAGGTGGACCTGAGTTGCTTCTCCACACAAAGTGTAACATTGAAAGCAGACTCAAAGCTACTCTAGGAGCAGCCTATTGCAAGTGAAAAACAAGCATTTGGAAGGGGGGAAGTCAGAACTGAAATTTTGCAAATTCCTTGTAGATGACTTGTGCATGTAATGAAAGGCTTTGTACAATTAAAGAGTGTACCATGGGTTTCCTCATGCCTCAGTGACTGCACAGGATAGATGCTGCTCACTCAAGGAGGACATTTTCAATATTCTCTTTCCTCTTTTTCACCAAGTTCCAGGTTTTCAGTGTTGTGTTAGTGTACGCTGCCCAAACTCTGTCTCAGCCGTGACTCCACCTATGTATTTAGGGCTGTTTTATGGTGTCTCTGATCATATGCTCCGGAGTTTTTTCCCCAGCTCCTTTACCTTTCATCTCTGGGAGAAGGTGCTATCATCCACATTTTAATGATGGCATCCTGAGATAAAAAAAATAAAATAGAAATGAGAGGTAGCACTAAGTCAGTGACTGAGTCAGGGAAAACTAGGTTTTCTTCCAGCAACTTCCAAGCACTTTGTCCAGGAGACTGGTCCTTCTCTTCCTGCAGTCTCCTGCCCACTCATCACACACTCCAGCTTCCGCAGAAAAACACAGCGAGGCCCAACAGGCAGCTCTGCTTCCTGCCAGTCCTGACTCATTCCTGGAGGAACATGGGCTCTGGTGGAAAAAAACATTCTATGACTGGTGTGAGAAAAGACCATATGAGAGTGACACAAACAAAAACAGTCAAGCTCAGGCCACACAGGTGCCTTTCCTAAATTTTGTTGCAGCTGTAAGAATCGGCTTTCAGCACATTTTTAGATCTTTCTGTGCCATTTCCTTGGGCTTCAGAAAGCAGATGAAAACCCAGAATTTTTGTTATATTGGATCCAGGGGTTGCCAGCAGGTCTGGGGAGAGGGTGGCTATCGAGCAGCCCTCTGCCATCTGAGCAGGCTGCACAGCAGCCAGGGGAAGAGGTCACTGTCACCTGCATGTGCAGCTATGGGAGGAAATACAGCAATTTGCCCAAAACTTTATGGCTATTGTCTTCCAGGTGAGCTGTGAGGCTCAGGGAGCTGGGCTCTACCCTGGGTCTGCAGAGGAGGGCACTGCTGCTCAGGAGCATTTGTGGACCTGTCNGTGGGGAGTGAGGGTGTGAGGATGAGCATTATTGTCCTTCCTCATTTCCACAAGTCAGATACCGTCATCACAGCAATGTTAACATGGTACTTGCTGCTTCCTAGATGCACAGCCCTTCCCAAGGGCTTGCCTTCCCATACCAGCTCTGATGCCAAGTGAGACAACTAAACCCTAAGCTCTTAGAGGGTGCAGCTGCTGAGATGAAGAAAGGTTCCAAAAACCATGGAGCAAACACCTCCAGTGGGTTATGACACCCCCAGTTCCCTGTCAGTGTCCTGGGGGATTTGCCCACTCTTAGAGTAATTAGGGAATATCTACATGTTTCTGCCTGTGCTCGTAGCAGGTGCTGTGCTGAGAGTGGCTCACAAAACCAGCAGTGCTTGCTCTACCAGGGACCCTGATTCAGTGGTGAACACGTTGCAGATGTTTGGGGGGAGGTTCCTACCAGCACCAGCAAACCTGTGGCTGCGTCTGAAGTTAAACTGTTCTGTTAAACTGGGATTGTTCTTGTTTTCAACTGCTAGTTCAGTCCCCTAGCATGCCTCTTGGTTTTATTGCTATAAATAAATAAAAATAAAACTTGGCTAGCGCTGAGTATGTGCAGCTTATTAGTGCAGGTATACATAAGTTTGAGAATCCAGGAGATAAGGTTTCAGTGAAGCAACAGAGTTTCATATGGTAATGTTCTGGAGGAGCTGGATGATTTTTTTCCTCAAAAAAAAGGAAAAAACCAATTCAGAACAAAGTACCCTGAGAGATTTAAGTGATGTTGAAAACAGGAAAGCACTTTTATGTGTTACAGTATCCTTCACTAAAAAGACCTAGTTCAGCTTCAAGCTCTAACCACTGCTTAGTGTTTGACCTGCAGCTTCAACGTGACAAATGAAAATAAATAGATGGCACCATCCTCTGTGTAAAGGTGATCTCTAGGACTACCTGTTTTGCATGAATGTGTCATGAAATAGAGTGTTTCACATTACAGAAAGTAGCTCTGTAGAATAGTAGCTTCTTAATAAACTGTCACTGCAAGAAAACTTGAATCAGAGTAAAAGGACAGCAGCCATTTAGATTAGTGTTACAGCAATGACTTCTGTGTCCTAAAACCCCACCAGAACTGAAACATGAGTGTTTGGCAGCATAAGAAATTTTATCTCATAAGTCTCCCATTTTTACTACTCATGCCAGATCACACAAGGCAATCGTCTGCTTGATCCCCAGCAAGCAAAGTGAGTTATTTGCTCAGGAAGGGACAGCATTTGCAGGGGAGAGCATCCTGAGACCTATAGCCCCTCTGCATCCATGCTTGGCTGGCAAGGAGCTGAGTTCTGCTGCTTTTGAAATCCTCCCTATGCAGGGCTGTTTCCCTGCACCAATTTGAAGAGGATTTTCTAATGGACATTTGAGTGCGCATCAAATATAGAAAGGATGTGCTCTGCTTGCTCTGAATATGCATCCCTGAGCCAGGCTTTGACGTACGTGTCCCCAAATGTCTCACCAGGCCTTCCCAGACTCACGTGAGAAGTACCCCAAGCTGTCCAAGAGGCTGCCTTCGATTGTGGTGGAGCCGACTGAGTCCGGGGAGGTGGAGAGCGGGGAGCTGCGCTGGCCTCCCGAGGACCTGAAGTCAGCGGAGGACAAGGGTCTTCATGGTGACCAAAGAGTCTGTGCCCAGCAGCAGCAGCAGCAGATGGATCTGGAAGGTCTGAATGAGTAATCATCCTTGCTCCCCATAGGAAAATAGCTGTTTCAGACCATGCTGTGCACCAGAGTTAACAGTGCACCAAAGAACTGTAGGGACTTGGAGATGCCTGGAAATGCCTGCACTGGAGAACGAGTCCTGTGGACTGAAAATTTCCTTGTAGCTTTTAAGCACGTGGTGTTTTCATCCGCATCAGCCACTCGCATGGCCAACAGTCAGTTCACTGCACATTATCAGTTCACCCTCAGAAGCAGTAATTCTGATCAATAGCACCTATCTACCTCCCTATCTCCTATCCTAGAAAAGCATGTTTAACAGCTGCACGTTTTCAAAGCATAATGGTGTCTCGGGAGTGTGTTAGTGCAGCAGGAGCTCATAAATATGTAGCTATGATTAGCAATGTCACTGTAGGGGTAAATATGGCTAAAGAGTTTGTTGGATTGTAGCTTGCACAGGGAGTGCTCCAGTGTGGAACTGGTCTACTTATTTCCCCTTTTTTTTTTTCATCTCGGTGCTATCCTTTTCTCTTAAAGATTGACCTGGTTTCCGTTTCAGTGTACAAGCATTTGCCACCCAAACACCCAGACACAGCAGCCAGGATGTGGTGCAAGATGCACCTTCCCTTCAAAGGGGTGATGACAAATGATCTTGAAGTGTAAAATCACCTGCTATTCCAGTTGGCGTTTCTTGGTTTGATCATTCAAGAAAAAATATGAGCCAAATCTATTTCCTGACCTCCAGGTTGCACATCATGGCCTCTGTGTTGTGTTTGTGCCTTGATGTTAGACTCATTATGACAGTTTGAGCAGTTTTCAGATAGCAGGTAGTCTTCCCATGGCAGTGGCTGTCCATAGGGATCACCTCATCTCACTAATACCTGACCTCAAGTTCTCTGTAAGGTCAGACTGTGATGCACTCAGAGTTGCCTACTCCATGTTTTAACTACTGGTTTGCAAGCAGAGTAAATTGCTTGTATCAAGTCTGATCACCCTTAATGGATTAACTGCCAGATGGAGCAGGGAATTAAAGTCTGTACCTATATGGGGAAATAAATACTGATGAGCCATTTCTTTGCAGATACTTTAGCACACCCAGCTCAAGCAGTGGAAGACAGTACAGATACTCTGGAAAGCAGAACTGAAGAGGATGAGTAGGAACTTCATGGCCTCAGAAGTGAAACTTCGTTGTGAATGTTGTTGGAAAGCTAACACACTCTGAAGACATGTCAAAGTAATCTGCATTTAAATCTGCAAGGGTTTTATTTAGTTAGTACCTGGTAAGAAGTGTCTGGGCTTTAGAACTGTTCTTTTAGCATTTTGACTTTCAGGCTGGGATTCATATTATTTGTTTAATTTTCCCTTGGAAAACAGTGGGATGTGTTAAGAAATATGAGACTGTCAAGGAAAAGATGCTCCTAATTTCAATTAGCGCACTTCATTGATTTTATCTTTTTCAAGAAAGGCTGCTTTCAGGTATCAACAGCAGGACAAAGGGGTTGTGTTTCTACTGGAGGGATGTCTTAAATCTCAAAACTTTCTTTTTTTAGCCATTTAAAACTAGCACTGTGATATTATGGACAATAGATGTAATATAATGTCACCAGTTGATTTTGTAACTTTTGTATAGAGACACAAGGGCAAGGTTTGCCTCCAGGCTGCTGCCTCAGGGCAGCCCAAAGCAGTTCTCTCCCTTTGGCTAAGCTGTACAAATTTGGATGGACCAGCCTTTCCTTAGCCGCCTTTTCAATAAGGCTGATGTCCTCTGGAAGCGCTTTCTCTCTGTACATTAACGAAGCGATGAGCTAGTCGCTGGTGTTTGTGGAGTGGGGCTGTCTGTGGTGGGCTTGCTTGGGTGGATCATGCTGTTCACCCACTCTTCAGGCCAGGTCCAGCTGTAGTGTGGGGTGCACTTCCCTCCCTTAAAGCCAGTGGGATGGTTTCTGCTCCCCCCAGCACTGGCTTTGTCCCACCTTGTTAATAGAAATTCTTGTGACATTTCTTCTTTGGTATGTTTGGTGTATAATGTAAGTGCAGAGGCACAGCTGTTCCTCCCTCAGCCTGAGCTGGGTGGTGATAGAGGGTTGGTGGCAGGAGCTCCATAGCACATCCCAAACCTCTCCTCCATTTTGCCTAGCTTCAGTAGCCAGCTGCAGTAGGAGGGGGTGGAGGAGAGCCATGGTGGTGGGACAAAGGCCTGCCTCCCTCCTGTCCAAGGGCCACTGCAGGAACACTTGTGCTAAGGACCCCTTGGCTTTGGATGCATAGTCACCTCCTGGACTTCAGAGCTCACAGTGGGACAAGCTGTCTCTGGACACCTCTGGCCTCCAGTGGATTTTCCGTGGGAATTTGGGGGTCGTTTTGACCGGGGTGAACCCCTTCCTACACAGGGACCTTCAAGGGACTCCCTCCCACCATCCCAGGAGAAGCACCTGTCTCAGCCCAACACCCTTTGGGTGGTGCTGGTGGGAGTAGATAATGCATGTACTCAAAGGAGTTTGACTCTGTCAGTGATGAGTGTCCCGTAAGCTGTGAAGTTGGCTTTCTTCATCTCTGCAGGGCTGGATGGGGTTTGTACTTCCAATTAATGTTGCACCCAGAAGAAGCCGCTTGCTGTAGGTGGAATGAAATAACAGGATCTCTTCCAGCATTAACTTCTAAGTTGACTTCCAAGTGCTTTCTTTTCTCCAGTAATAATTTTCTCTAACAGCAATTTTTAATTGTGTGATGGTTAAAATTTACTGGCCAGATGTATTAATAAGTTTATACCTTCTTAGCAACCAAATTTAATATATTTACTTACAAAGAATTCTGTGCAATGAATGTTTAATACAAAGGAAAGAGACTATTTTACTTCAAAGCAACATTAATTTATGTACAAAACTATAGCTTGTTATTTGGGATGTTTGGGATCTAGGACCCTTTTTATAAGCAGTGTAGTACAGTATAATGTGATACTTCAGTTAAACTTTGCTCTCTCAACCTATATAACAATCTGTTTTGCCTTCTTGATGTAGACTTTCCTGCCTACACTGTCACAGAATTATTTTGTTGGGTGAGTGGGATTCTGGTCAGAGCACTGAATTTCACCAGAGTAACTGAAGGTTTCAGGAGCACCTCCTAATTCTGGCTGCTGTCCCCGTCATCCCCTTCACTGGTGACAGTTTTCTGGTAAAGCCAGTGAAGCAAGAAGCTCAAACTACATGCTGGGGTAGCACTGGAGCAGTGAGGGGGGGTCCCCAGCTCAGACCCACCGTGGCAGGAGGAGAGCTGTGCTGGTGAGGCAGTCGGGCTGATGGGAGGTGTTCTTTAAATGCTGCTTTTGCATCGACCGTCAAGAAGTTTTACAAAGCTCTGGGGAGAAAACAACAACGGTGACAACATGTTTTTAGCTGCGTGACTTCCTTCCAATTTGCATCTGCCCAGCTCCGTGAGGAATGACGTTAGACGTATCACTTAATTTGCTTTTTGCTTTATAAAAGGAAAAACAGTTGTTTGAAACACTTCCCCCAATTTTATGTGCTCTCTATCTGCTTTCAGACTCTCCCTCCCTTCCTGCTCTGGATGGCCCTTATCCTATTTCCACCTGAAGTCAATGGCACTTCCCTAAATAAGTTTCCCAAAGAAAAAAAAATTCTACATACACCCTGAAGAAAAGGCCACACAAACATCACTACTTTTTTTCATCCTCTCTGTAAAGCTACAGCCGATACAGAAATCCCAGATTTCCTTCTTCCAGCCTAGTTACTCCTCTCTTTACTTTTCCCTCTTTTGTGTTGCTCCCCTGAAGTATTTTGCCTGAAGCAAGTGGTTGCTTCAAACTAAAATTTTCTCCTAAATCTGTGTGGCCTCAGTTTAACAACCATACAAAGCCAAACTCCTCCCATTTTTATTTTTCTGAACATGGGCCAGAGGCCCTAAAACAGGAGAGGAAGATAGAGACCAAATTGTTTTATACAAGCAAGCCCTATTTATTCAACTTGCAGGTCTATGAATGTCCACTTACTTTGTCTGTGTGCAAGTGTTGTCTCTCTAATAAACTCAATAGTTGTTTTGTATTTTTTTCTGGATTAAAAGCTTTGTAGAAACTAAAAAGAAAAAAAAAAGACAGTCATATTTTTCTAGTCTAGCTTGTAGAATATTTCATGTAGTGCAGAAAGGAAGTTTAATGGAGTAAGACATTGTTGGATTTTGCTCTATTTCAGTTCTTTCTAATTTTGTAAAATGTCACCTGTACATAATACTCGACTAATGTATGTCCTCTAGATGTATTACACCATTTAGCCTATTAAATGCCTATACTAGACCGATGGGAAAAAGTGGTGTATCCACAGTGTCTTGGTTTAAAAAAGCAAAGGGTTATTTGTGGTGGTGTGTGTCATACCACTAATACAGGGAATGAAGCCCACTCTAAGCCTGCCTTTGCCCTGTGGCATGCAAATTCTCACCCAGGCTCTCCAACCCACATGCTCCTACACAGATAAATTCAGATTTACATCAATGGCAGCTGCCATCACCATCTCTTTCCTTCAGGTCCTTCTTAGACCAGGCAGCTCAAAACTCACTGCTTCTGTTTCAGGATTTCCTCTCTGCCCTGCTCAGCCCAGTACCCTGCCTTGCTGTGCTAGCAGTGAGCCAGTTGGCTCATCCTCATTCACCTTTTAATGCAATGCACATTTTTAACATTTTCTGGAAAGGCTATTGTGGAGCCCAGCAGGAACTCACATTACTGAAAACCTATACCCTGTGCAGAGAGAGCAGGGTCATGTGGCAGAGAAGATGTGACACAGAGATAGTCTGCAGCTGAACAACCGATTTTTTCCCAAAATGTCAGGTTCCAAAAAGCAAAAGATCAGATAACTGGAGGGTGAGCCTGCATCTTACCCAGTTCAAAAGCAACTGCTGACCACTGAGATGGGTGAGTCAGCATGGCAAAAGGCACTGCTTGGGGTCAAGGCCAGTTCCCTGCCAGAGCAGGGCTGTGCCTGTTGGGCAGTGGTGCCATGGCAAGGGAAATGTGCTGTGCCCAAGGGTGGAGGCAGTGAGCCCAGCTTTGGCACTGCGGCGCTTGCAAACCTGATGCTTAATGTCACTCAGGATTGGAGTTTCCATGCACCATGCATGGAAAATCTCATGTCCAGGCATACATTACTTTGAGGGGAGGATGACAAAGGGACTGACACTGCCTTCTCACCTCCATAGGAGCTGTCCATTCCATCCGGGGTTTTCCTGTGTGGTATGTGGTGTTCAGCCACAGGAGGATGCAACAGGTGCTACCTGATGGCTCCAAGGGATGCAGTTTCAACTGGTGCCAGTTTTATGTTGCTGTGAGATCTGTGCTGAGTCCTGGGTGTTCTCTTTTCTTGAGTCAGAAGGCAGGGGGAGTTTATCTGTAATTAATTAAATGGGAATGCTGTTGTCTTGCTCCTAACATTTGTATTTTAAACTTATAGCCACTGGATCATCAGGTTAGTCCACTGACATGAGGCATTTTCATTTATTTTTAATCAGATATTTGCTTAGTAATTTTTCTTTTAGATGTATTCTGCTTGACACTTCTGTCTAAAGAAGCAAGTAACATTTTCAGTGGAATTAACTTTTATTTAAACCACCAGTAAGAGATGGAAACTGACTTTTTTATGATGTTAAACTGAAGAATGTCGTGTCTAAATTAAATCAATCCTAATTTGTGTTTTTACATTTTTTTTTCTTTTTTTTCTTTTTTTTTTTTTTCCCATCTGGAGTATTTGTGTGAATTCTTTTGGGAGAAAAGTGATCCCTGTAGCCTCAGGGAGCCATGACTCCCATAGCAAACAGCACATCCCTCACATTCATGTTATAAAAGCTCATGTCGTATGTACTGCTTCCACCACAAACCAGATCAAGGCACCCTTCTTCCTTCTGTGTTTGAAAACACACTATGGCTTTCATTTCAGAGACAGTAACTCTCCATAGTTTAAATTCATTCAGTTCTGGAAAGTAAGGATTTTTACTTTTTTTATTCTGTCTTAAAAAAAATAATAGAAAAATAAATTTGAAACTTTGAAAGTTGCGGTTTTCCTCTAAGAACACTGGTAAAATATTTTCCTTCATTTTCTCTGACATTTCTGCCATGAAGAGGCCAAAAGCTTAACATACAACTTTAGCAGACCTCCCTTCAGGAGACCCTCCCTGAGCCCAGTGAGGAGGGTGGGCAGGAGCTGAGGAGTGGGAACATGGAGCAGGGGCTATTCTCCTTGTGCTCACATTTCAGACCCCAGACCTTACACGAAAAAAGCCAAGGATCTTTTCATCCTGCTTGAAGATTTGCACCCACACTAAAGAAAACCTGTTCAAAATGCCCATGATTGCAGTGAGTTCAGCCATTAAATGGATGTTTGCAATCAAGACAGCATTCAGCTTTGGCATGGCTCCTGGAGTGTGACAAATGCTCTTTATGAATTAGTCATTTAATTTGTGAAACATAGGTTGGATATTGTCACATAGCCACGTGTCCTCCATACCCCTGACAACTGTACCCCCACACTCTACTATTCAGTAGGTGATGAAGCCATGAAAGCCTTTGGGACTGGAATGTTGGGACATACAGCCAGACCCCAGATCTGGGGAAAGCTCCAGATTTCCTGCACTGGAAGCCTCAGAATAATCTATTGTTGCTGTCAGCTATTCACTGATGATGATATGAACAAGAAGTAAAAGCACAGACACCCCTCATCAACTAAGCCTTCCCTTGGCAGTGTTGTATGTCCACCTTCAGGCCGGTGAGGTTTGGCAAGTACAGAACTGCAACCGAACACACAGGGCAGAACAAAATAAACTGAACATGGTGTGAAACCCAGCAACTCTGTTGCCATTTCACTGGTACTGGTCTTTAACTCCCAGCTTGGATGTGTGGTGGGAAACAACTAGCTTTTTTCCCCAGAATTTACAAGTGAGTCAGGACAGTGAACTGGACACAAAAATGGTCTCCACATACCTATGGAATGCACTGGCTCTGGAAGCAGCGTGGTTGGTTTTTTAATTCTAAATGGCCATGACCAGCCACTAGCACTCCTGTTCCCCAGCAGGACACCCATATGGCTGGGGCAGCTCATCCTTCCCCTCCTCATGAACCTGAGGGCTAGGATCTGCTGCAGAAGAGGTTTCTCTAAATCTCAGGTGCTCCAGGTTCAGGTCCATCCTGGTTTTGGTTAATGTGGCCCAAAGGTGTGGTCTGGAGGTGCTGCAACAGTGTCCCTTGGCAGGGCAGGAGCTGACCCCACTCCTGTGAAGGGTCTCTGCACAGAGGGAAGAGCAGCTCCTGGTGTCTTTTCCATCATAAAGCCCTTGAGGTACCACAACAAAAAAAATTAAGCTGGGGTTTGGGATGCTAAATACGAGGAGGACTTGGTGCTTAAAGCACCAAGAAAATGTGAGCAAAAGTAAAGAAGCCTTTTGACTCCTTCTGGCCTCAGCACCTTATTGTTAGCTCAAGGTCTCTCTTTGGACCAAACCCAGTGCCCTCAGTTGCCTTTAATGACCGTTTAGTGCAGGGACACGTCTCAGATTGAAGCTGTGCTCTCAAGTGGGATCGTAACTGAGCACATCTGAATTCCCTAGTTCATGCAAAGGCTAAGGTGCTGCTGCCTATTTATAGCCAGATGGGTTAAATAAAGTGCCTTATTCATCCCTGAGGTTTTAAACAAATTCCAGAGAGGACAAAGGGCCTTGTGTCTTTTTCCCCACCCATTTTTTTTTGGCCCACTGTATACAGGCAGAGCTAAGATTTGTTCCAAGAGTGACTCAAAATAAGACTAGAGAATTATTTGCTGGCTCAGCATGAACCACTGTCCTGTTAGAAATCATCTGTATGGTTTTCATATGCATTCTCTGAAAAAGAAGCTATCAAAAAATGTAAAGTTCTGGTGTGGGGGTACAAACCCTGCTTGCAGATCCACTGATAGTAATCCTCTCCATTTCCTGGCATTGCTTAGGGTCCACTGCAGCTAAGGCATGAGTTTGGGTACCAAGGGGAAGAAAGAAGGAATAAAATGAAAGTATTTTAACCCCCTGCTTTATAGAAGTGATTAGTAATTTATTGAAATAAGCAGAACAAGAGATGGTGATTATCACACTCAGCTGTTGTCCCAAGCAAGGCCAGCTTGCTGAGTCAGTACACTTTATTGCCTTCTCCAAAGTTTTCCTGGTTTCTAACAGTGACATGTGCCCTTCTCATGTGCAGACCCTCGGTGTGTTTGGGCAGGAGTGCTGCTGGCCAGGCCTCACTGTGTGAACAACCCAGCAAACTACATTACTTAGGTGCTTGCATCTCATTCCAGCAAATAGGAAAGAATTGATTCAGCTCACAAATAACCCAGACGTGTAATTACCTTGTTTTTGCAATAGGTGATTTTGTCACAACCCAGCATCTGGCTCAGGTCTCGATAATCACTAATGTAACTGAGCCAAAGCTTCCCTTCCAAGTGATTCAATTTTAAACTCTTTGGGGTAGCAACTGCCTTTTTGTTGTTTTGTACTGGAAATACCTTAGGAGCACAGTGCTTACGGCAGTGGGCTCCAGTCTGCAAGCAGGAGGTTTGGCAGGAAGGCAGCAGGAGATGCCTGCAGTGTATTACCCACATGGATGTGGTTGGGTCATACCTTGTCTGAGGCTCAAAATATGTCTACCCACTTTGGGGTGCCTTTTTGCACATTGCCCCTCTCCCTTCTGCTGCCAGCCCTGCTCCCCCCTACAGCCCACATGAGGAGCCCAGCTGTGTGGGTGAGCTGGCTCTGGCAAGGACAAAACCAGCAGGGTTCAGCTGCATTCACCACAGCAGGTGCCCAGGGCCAAACCAAGAGTGGGCTGAGATGAAAGGAATCAGGTGAAATGGTCCAAGAAATGCCCAATATTTGCCTAAAAGTAGATTAAAAGCAACAGCTCTGAGTCTCTGCAATTATCTTTCCTGGGTACTCGAGTTGCCAGAAAAACTGTAGACAAATTAACTAATTTGGTTTTTTGTTGGTTTTTTTTCCCCCTCCAGAAAAGCTCGCATGCATTTATTTGAAGACATAAAGTGTTTCTGCCATGCAGAACTCTGCCAAAAGCTGTGCTTGTTATTCCAGATTTACAATAAAAATGTTGTGCAAATGACCTAGATACATAGAGTACAGTGCTTAAGTGGGATTTGGCTAAATCCAGCACACATACCTAATCAGAAAACATCTACAGGCTTGGGAAAACACCATAATGGGATCTTACAGAGTCTTAATATATAGGTGGGTATAGATTACATCAGAAGAGATAGCAATACTGCATTAATGCTGGAAACTCTCTTGTATCATTCTGTAACATCTGCTGGCCAAAGGAGAGAATGAAGAGCATCTTGAGATGTAAATCAACCTGATCCACCAACTCCATGTCTGAACTGAAGTAATTTTACCTCTGGAGTATCACTTTTAGAAAATTGGATAAATGGCTGATTCCCAAAATGAAAACCAGATGCTGCTACATTTTAGCAAAATCTTCCTGCTTGTAGAACTATTCTTACTT
Source organism: Calyptomena viridis (assembly GCA_013390005.1). NCBI lineage: Eukaryota > Metazoa > Chordata > Aves > Passeriformes > Eurylaimidae > Calyptomena > Calyptomena viridis. The sequence continues at coordinate 125,271 of WEIV01001857.1, forward strand.
AGAAAGAAAACTCTACAGGTAAAAATTTTGTGCCTTGAACACAAGATGAAGTGAGCTCTTAGTAGATGTATCACTGCACATGGCAGGATAAGGCCCATGCTTTACATCAGAGCACAAAACAGCTCTTGCTATAATGTGATCATGCCTGGAGTGTTCATAAAGAAGAGAGTTTCTGTAGCAACATATGCTATAGGCATTGCATCGCAGTAGGCAGTTTCGTAAATACTGCACCACTGCAGAGTGCTGAATTTACACAAGCTAAACACACATGAAGTGAATGAAATATATTGGCACAGAGCATATGATGCCAAACATCACATACTGAACATTCCTAGACTGACCATCAGCTCTGAACCAGAGAAAGATTTCAGAAGAAACCTGAAGAGCTCGTTTGCCCTCCAGATTTACTGTGGTTAGCACTGCGTTCAAGATACTCACATTGATATTTCAGGCTTTACAAGGCACCACTATTTATTCTGCTTTACACTGTCACCCATCTTTTCAGTGCATTGTAATAAATGCAAAGGTCATGACTAGGATTCACAAGTTGAATTTTATCAAGACTACCAGCACTAACTCAGAAGACTTGCATATGCCAGTCTTCCCACAGCCAACCAGGAACACCCTGCGTACATGCAATTATCCCATAGTTAAGCTAGATCTTCTCTTTGTGGGTTTATTTTTTTTATTTAGAAGGATACCATTACCTTCTGAGTAGTGGTTTTCTACCAACTCAAAGCAAAATACTCTACACACAATATACATGGAAGAGCAGGAATCTTGAGTATCTAACGTGAAAACAGCTAACACATGCCCAACTTTTATCACAGAGGCATAAACCAGCCCCAGCTCTGTCCATGCTGCTTGGCCAGGTCTGGTGAAGTTGGGCTCATGAACCTCCAAAATGATGCTTCTCTGAGATCAGGTATGTGCAGAGGTAATTCCTTTGACCTTGTAGATGTGATTCTGCACAGGTAATACACCAAACCTGGACATTTAAACTGTTACTGAATCTTACTTTTGAAGTGGTTGTGCCCCTGATCATCTGGTGTACATTTCTTGGCAACTTTGCTGGATTTCCACTGAGGACTTTCCTTATGTGTCTTCTTGGAGAGATCAGTCACTTCAGCCAAATAAAGGATTAAAAAACATAGGATGGGATCCCTTAGAGTGCTGGCATGTTTCCCTCTCCATTTTGGAAACTTTTGCAAAAGAGAATGTTAGTCCAACCCAATCTCTTGGCCCACAGCCTGGAGAAGAAGTCAGCTAATATGCCCCATCTTTGCTAAGCAACTTAGCTTCTGTCTGAATTCCTACACGACTACTGGCACACAGACCACATATTAAAGATTAATGCAAAAGTCCCTGCAGATTGGAGCTTCCTGAAAAGGCATCACACAGCAGGTCTTCGTTAGCACACGAGAGCAGATGGACACACCGCCGGGGGGCTGACAGCACATGCAACGCCTCTCTGCACTCTCTTCTTTAGCCTAATGTCTCTGAACTTCATAAGCAGCCTCGAAACATCCATGAATTATTCAGAAAACAATGGATTAACCAAGGGGGAGAAGTGTCTCTTGCTGGGTTGTAGAAGACCCTAGATCTCTCTTCTGGTTCTTGTTCCACCACAAACATAGGTGTAGCCACTTGAACTGTCTGAGCTGAAGTTACACGAGAAGATTTATATGCTCAGTCCCCAAATTTTGAATCCTCCATCTCTACTGTCCTGAGAGTATCTACTTTTCCCCAGTAAAGTGTTCTGCATTTCTACATCTATATCCATAGTTGCATACACCTATGGGACTGACAAACTTACTCATCATTGGGGTCTGGGCCAGGAGACAGTGTCCTCACAGACAGATTCTGGCTGCCTCTTCATGAGGCAGGAAAAGGGTTGCTGAGCAGTTTTTAAGTGTCCCCTGCTAAGAGCATGACATTGAGATGATACATTGGTTAAAAGCAGTGGTACTCCTATTTTTTATGCCTTTTCGCCTCAAACTTAAAAACAGTAATTTATATGCCTAGCATTTCAGAAATATTTAAACTTACAAAAGACTTCCAAATAATGCCCACACAATGTGATATTTTACACTGCTGCTTAGCAAATTGGACAAGAATCATACATGATGCAAGAGCATGAGTTTAACAACAATATTTTCACTTGCAGCTTCTGAAGACAGTAACGTTTGCGTAAAATATACTGTCGAGGCTGACATGATTTAGGGATTACATCTTCAAACTAATGAGTGGAAACATGCATGTAGTTACCAGAAGCTGTTACTCTTTAGTCCTTGACTCTTCTCCTTTTTGACATTTGCTTTTGTGTTGAATTTCTGGTGCTGACACTGAGGTTTATACACAAAAAGTGAAATAGCTAAAATATTCTACGTTCCTATCAGCACTCGCCTGATGTTGCTACACACCCATCTCTCCTCTCCAGGCACAGCTGCCTCTGCTGGACATGAAACACTGAGAGAGCTGAGGAGCCAAACCTGCAGCTGTAGTGATGCTAATAGTCAGCCAAGCCCTGTGACTGACATTAACCTTGCTGCCCATCCTGAGCAGATTCCAGTGCTCAGCCCTCTCTAAGTGCCACCACGCCTACACCTATAAACTGAATTATCGGCCTTTTGCAGCCCACGTGTATCTAACACCTTTCTGCTCTGCCTTCTCTTCATCCCCATCTGCTGGAGGGGCTGACACAACAACATTCACCCACTACCACAGTTACTGGCAGATGCTGCGACACCTCTGGGACCCCTCTGGAGTTGGCTTGAGCTGCAGAGTAAAGAACAGAGGAACAGACAGCAAACTTTTTTGTTGGAGTTATCAATAGGACATGCCTCTCTGCTCTATTTCATGTGAAGGGACCTGGTGAAGGGTCTAGAAGAAAAGCCGTACAAGGAGTGGCTGAGGTCACTTTGTTCAGCCTGGAGAAGAGGAGACTGAGGGGAGACCTCTTCATGGTCTACAGCTTCCTTATAAGAGGAAGCAGAGAGCTTTCTCTCTGGTGGCCAGTGACAGAACCTGAGGGAACGGCATGAAGCTGTGTCAGAGGAGGTTTAGGTTGGATATTAGGAAAAGGTTCTTCACCCAAAGGGTTGTTGGTCACTGGAACTGGCTCCCCAGCAAAGTGACACCGAGCCTGACATTGTTTAAGAGGCTTTTGGACTACTCTCTCAGGCACGTGGTACGATCCTTTGGGCTCTTCTGTGCAGAACCAGGAGTTGGAGTTGATGATCCTTATGAGTCCTTTCCAGCTGCAGTTATTCTATGATTCTGTGCTTAATACTGAGATTTGCATCATATGGCATTCAGTCCCAGCACTGCCCAGCATCCTGTGTGCCACAAGCTCTTCAATTCCTCTGCTCTGTGATGACTCATTGATCTGCAAACTTGGGCAATGACAGATTGTTTTCTAAACCTGCATCTGGTTTTAGCAACTCCATATCTTCCTAAATAATCATTCAGCCATCTAGTTTAGTCTACACCCTGTAACATCATGCAAATTAATTTTTATTATCAATTGTTCAAAAGGGAACTTTTTTTGCAGAAGAACATGTTTCAAAACATCTAACGATCTCCACTTTCTTCAACACAATGTTTCCAAGTGGAGGAAAAAAAATGTACCCAGCCCAGCTTCCAGAAACACGCTGCTCACCATAGAAACTATAAAGTAAAACAATCCTAGTAGTTATTGCAGCTCAATGGAGCATTTTACTTAATAGGTTATTTGAGTAAGAGGGATATTTGCAAAATAGCACTGCTAATCCTGCCGTTTGCTATATGTGGAAGGGCTCCAGCTGATTCCAGTGAAACCCCACCCATGTGGAGTAGAGAGCAGAACAAGGGACACAACTAGCCCTTGCTTTTTTCACCAAAATAACCTGTCAGCAGCCATATTTCAATGTAAACTAATCAGGAATATACATGGGACTGTTTCTCCCTAGCAGTTTAACTTTTTCTCCCTCTTTCTGTCCCAGCAGAGCTGATCGGGATTTGTTTTCAGATCAGCTGCACTGGAAGACCATCATTGACTATGGAGTAGCCAAAACTGGGTGTGAGTCATGGGGTAATGAGCCTCTTGTGTTGCCCCAAACCAACTTATCCTGCTCTTTCCCTTGAATAGTGCTGGGAAAACTCTCTGTCTTTCTTGGCACAGTTGGAAAATTATGAGAGTGCTCCAAGCAAGGGTTTTTTAGCCTGAATCTTCTCTGCAAGCTGACTCTGCTCTTAGTCACACCAGCTCACCTGGCTGAATGTGCCACCGAACTCATGCCAGAGGGTCTTGTGTGCACAGATGAGTGAAATGGCAACACTGGGTTAAAGCTCAGCTTAACTCCACTACAAAGAGCATGTTCTTTGCACCAGATTTCTCTTTCTGAAGTCTTACTCATTCCATTTAGCACAGGTTGATTTATACCTACCCTCTGTTTCCCACAAGAAGTCACAAGCTGAGTTTTAAAGGCAAACATCTAAGTAAATTTATAGGCTACATCAGGATTTTCATCTTGGAAGAAGCAAAGCCATAAATTTCCCATACAAGTTCTTCGAAAATCATGCCCTTTGTGATTCATTGTGCTTGAAAGCCTTTCTGAGCCAGAAAACACAGACCTTTCTGAGATACTAATTTTGAAAGTTGAACAAAGGATAGAGGCATCATTTAGGAAGTCTGTTCAACACTGCAGAAGACGAACAACCCAAATATGCAACTGCATATATTATCTTCCTTCTGACTGAGTGACAGCAGCCTCTCCATCACACAGACAAAAAGCACATGAATACTTCAAAAGAGGCCAGTGCTCGGGAATGTGAATGTTCAAGATATCAAGTGCCTGTTTTAGGCAATTGGAACAGCTTTTGCAAAATACATTACAAATTGAAGACACATGTATCTGTGCAGATATTTATGAAGACTGGGTGGTCCAAGCACAAGGACCTCTGGGCTGTAGAATTGTCAGCTCCAGGTGTCCTAAAGTTCTACAGTTTTGGCTTAAAATTGCAAGATTTAGAACAAGTGTATCTGGGCTCCCTAACCTGCTTTTTACAGCAGAAGAAGAGGAGAGGTATTGCATTTTTAGTCATTACTCTGCAGCACAAAGGGCTGAAAACAACCTTTAGGAAATCCCCAAATTGAGACTTTCTGATAGTCTCATGACTCCAGGTGCTAGATTTCCCAAGGGAAACTATGATCTAGTGAGCAATATAACCTAGTCAGTGATACTGCCTTGGAAACCCATGTTCTGCCACCATTTCATGCTGACTGTGTAATGCTGGACCAGTTGCTGAGTCCCTCCGAGCTAAACCCACACAAGTACATCGGCCTCAGGGGCAGATTCCTGAGCATCCTGCAAACTCATCAAAAGAGTCATGGCAGCTCCCTAGGAGGCACAAAGGAAGATGCAGTGCCTGGGAAGCAGGACTCATTACAGACAGCCTGATACATTCTGGGAAACTCAAGTTATGCTACAGGAAATCCTCAGGAAGGAGGTGTTTCTAGTCCAACCTCTCCCAGCAACTTACACACTGGTGTCAAGGGATGTTTGCCCGTGCTCAGCACTCGCAGCCAGGAGCCTTCCTGGGGCTACTCCAGCCTTCCCCTCCTCCCATCACAACAGAGGGACAACCCCATTGGCAGGGAAAGGGATTTTAGGGCCTCTCCTCCACCAGGTCAGTTGGAAAGCACACAGCTCAAGGGCTGGTGTCTGAGGAGATCTGGGGACAAGGGAAAGTGAGAGTCCAGGATTTCAACCTTTGCTGTAGGGAATCCTCATTCTGAAATATTTTTTAATTGCCATTTACCTTCCAGCTGGGTGCCTTGAGCAGCATCATAAGGGATCTTTCTTTTTTCCCTTTGCAGACAAAGAGCTCTTTGATGTTGCGTGCAAAGTGTAGCAGGGTTTTTGCTTTTTAAGGTATTGAAAATAAACTGCAGCCTTACAACTCCCTAATGCTTTACAGAGCAATCACCTCTGAGGCAGGAAATGAGGTCAAATCCCTCAGGCAGACATGAAAACTCCTGAGGCTCTCTCTCATCCCTCTGTGTGCACCAGACAGCTGAGTCCTCGGGTCTAAAAGTAATGGCTTCATCCTGATGCTGCCTCCTGAGGACAACACTGAGCCACTCAAGCAGGATGGGGAGCATGCCAGTGACCTTTTTCAACTCAGAAAAACTGCAGAATACTTTACATTAGGAAGGATCTACAGACTTTATTTGGTCCAATGCTGCTCAAAGAAGGTTTGGTGGTAGAGCAGGCTGCTCATGACTGTGTCTCATTAAATCCTGAACAGCTTCAAGGATGGAACTAGCACGTGAGGATGTGGTTCCTGCTATCCTGCTTGATCATCCTCTTGGAGAATTTTTTTCCCTTATGTCCCATCCCTTTCACAATATGCAATTGTTACCTTCTGCCCTTTCACTGCACACACCTGAGAAGAGTTTTTTTAATCCACTGCTGATTAGACAAGACATTTCTCTTTAGCCTTCTGAGGATTGGAAAGGTGGCTTTAATAGAAAGATGAACCATTGTTCCATGCCTGGTGCTCAGGATGTTTTGCCTTAGTGACTCATCCAACACCAGCTTCCCTGACACCATCGTCAGTTAGTCAGAGGAACATGGTGCCAAAGCATCCAGCTCTCACACCCTGTGTTTCTAGAGGAGGTCAGTTTCTCACTGCTACCATCTGGGCACTTTGAAGTAGATTTTTTTTCTGTGTGGTAATCACCTTCCACAAAGATTATGCTTGAAAATACATGTGTTTCTTTGATATCTAAATAGCAATTAAAAAAAACCAGCACCGGATCTGATATGTGTGGAGTAAATGGTCTGTGAGGTCTCTATGCTTAACCTCTTCAGCCATAAACTGGACATTATAAGACTTCTTTCTCTTCACTTTATCTGTCTTCTTCAGGGCTTCTTTTCTGAGCCCATACAGCAAATAGCAACGCTGCTTCTATTTGGGTCTTGTGTGATACAAACCATAGAAAGTAAGAAGGTGGGACTTTCTTCATTCTGTAGCAGTGCTACTGCTACAGCAGTGCCGATGACTCACAAATCAATATGCTCCACTTCCACCGGGCTTTTCATGGGTAAAGGAGGTGTTTCCACAACACAGATGTGGAGGAAGCCATGGTGACAGTGTATGTGGGAGTGGGGCTCTACAGGCGCCTCAGCTGCTCCTTGTCACACCAGTCACATTGTGCACTGGCATTGCTAAAAAGTAGTGGATGACAATAGCTACTGCTATTTTCTTCTGTTGGGACAAGTACCCCCTTGTTTAAGAATCCACACCTCTGTGCACACCTACACAATACTCCAAATCATTGCAATATGTGGACTGCAATGATATGAATAATATAAATATTCTTTTGTACTTGTTAAAAGATTTAAACTCTCCCCTCCACCCACTCACCCCATGTGCCTCTATATATCTGATAATATGGGTTTATAAAACAGTGCTATTATTCCTGTGGGGTTTGGTTATTTAACATTGTACTGAGCAAAGTTATCAGAGCAATCCTGACAGACCAAAATAACTCTTTGTTTCTGATGTGGTGTTTGCAAAATGGGAGCCAAAAATAGCTATTGGCTGGTTGACTTGAAACAGTGCTGACCTTTCAGCACACCCAGCAGAATCTGCCAGCACAGAAATCCCTTTGCTCTGGGTGTGCAAGCAAACCAGCCTCCACTCATTTTTCAGCATTTGACTCCTACTAAACTTGAGTCACCCAGGTCCAGTCCCATTTGCTTTAAGTCCCCTTGGGTCATGGGCTGAAGGGGAGAGAGGTGTCAGTTCTACCTGCAAAGACTGTGGGCACCTGTGCCAATTCTGTGACATCTTTGGGTGACCCTGAGCCAACCACAACTCTAAATGTCTTTTTAAATGTTTCCTCCTTCATGCACAGAAACAGTCCTGAACCTGGATGCCAGATGGAAGTCAAGAGACCATTCCTGGTTCTTCTTGGGCAGGGTGTCCAGCTTTGTGCCCTGTGTGCCCCTTTTTCCTGTCTGGTTTGCACTTCTCTATCCTGCTCAGGACTTTGCTGGCCAATGCATTGATAAACATCTAACACCCCTGAAGAGGCAAAGTCTGTTTGTCAAAGGTATTCACCAAAGGACCATGAAGCCCCAATCTCTACAACTATTTTATTCCTGTATAACCAATACTTTACTCTTCTGTTTCCCCCATGGATTAAGAGCCTCCCTTGATCAGGAACCATTTTATCATCTGTCTCACTCTGTACCTACAGTCCCACTGACTTCATAAATTCCTGCACAGGTCTCATGCTGTCTTCTCCTCAGCCATGCAGATGACTGTGAGACAGTTGCCTCCTGCTCATCTCTACTTCTTCTCACAGTGTCTTCTGTCCATTACTATTCCTTCTCACCATTCTCCCATCTGCTTAGCTGAGCAAAAAATCCCAGGGCACATAGGAATGAAGGCGCCTCATAAATCAGAGAGACAACTGAATGTGCAGAGACATCAGGAGCAAGTTCAGACATTAACCAAGGAAAAGAGGAGATGTGCTCCTTGTCAAGGGGTCTATTTCTGCCTTGACCTATGGAGTCACCAGTGGGAAAGTCCAACAGGCAGAGACGATCCTGCCAGGGCTGAGTCACACTTGCAAGAGAAGCCTTGTGAAAAGCAGCTGCAACTTTTCCCTAACCACCCTTCCTTGACTTGCCACAAGGCACACGACTTGGTTTGCAGGATATAAAGTGATATAAGACAGGGCATCAAGTGAAAATCTAATTGCTGACTATAATTGAAGAAAACATCTGCTCATGCTGGATCTTGAGGGAAGCTCCAGACTGTACTCAGAGCTCTCAAGATGTGCAGGAGTGACTGTGGGGAACCGAGAGTGCAATGCTGCTTTGATAGTTTTGAGGCAACTTTCCCTCCAATGAACAGAACTTGTGGAAAGGAGAGGCCTGAAGAAATCACCTGTGAAATTCCTGAAAGCCTTTCCTGTAGAAACTGTGAATATTTTGAAGGTTCACATATCTAGCTCCACTTAGGGAAATTTTAATGGAGTAAGACGGTCTTGATACAACACACCCATCAAATTTCAAACCACTTCATAAAACGGGCAAAACACTATGCTTTCTTATGCTTTATTCTTAGAAACTGCTACTTTAGGTTAACGTTTTTAGGTATACAGCAAATATATTCTGACCTGTCTCAGTCAGAATGCTCTTAATGTTACATTTTAGCCCAAACAGGAAAAAGCTGCAAACTAAACAAAAGGAAAAATGGGTCTTATAATCAGAAGTTTCAGGCAAGCAGCTTGAATTACAGGTAGAGTTAGCAGGACAGCCCATAGCAGAATGCTGATGGACCTTTCCAAAGATGATGCTGTCAGCAAAATTTTCCTTAACCTGCTGTAGAAGTACAAGAGAAACAGCAAAAAGGAGGAACCTGAAAATATTAATAAATTCTACTGGTTTGGATATTATATACTCTTCCTATATATTGGAGGAGATGCTTAGGTACTGTTTAGACACTGCAAAAAATATCTTACTATGAACCTGCTGGAAAGGGACTAGTCCTACTTTTAAATAATTTTGTAATGGTGCTGGGATCAGACTGGTTGTATAATGGATGTTCCATGCAAGCACCAACCTCACTACCCTACCTCGAATTTGTTTTTATGTAAAAGAGACAAAACTTGTGTGAAGAGAGGCTGAAAGCAGAAATAGATCAGCATCTAACCTTAGAAACTCAACCAATTTCAAACCTGGTTTGATTCACATCAGTGATCCCAGTGGATCACTGTGGCAAAGTTGATACTCCCCATCTGACAATCCTGCTGACACCAGTAGGGATTTCACTTGCAGAATATGAGCAAGAGTGGGCAGTAGATAGGTACTTCAATACAGACTGGATCTTCTATTAACCCTTTCAGTGATGATGACAAATTCTTGCCTTACTACTTGGTCACAAGATGTTTTCAGGAATTATCGACAATGGAATCTGGATCAGGCAACACCAATCTCAGATTTGTCTTCTGTTGCTTCACATCCTTATTTTATCACTCTTCAAAGACAAGTGTATTTTCCCCATAACAAGACCATCTTGTAGAGGGTTAGCATACAAAGGGCAGATTATTGCAGAATCAAGAGCAAAGCCCTTTGAGACACTTGTGCAAATTGCAGCTGAAGCAGATGGTATTTAAACAGAACGTCTGGGCACAATTAGGGGGAAGAGAGAAGCCGCAGAGGACCTGAAAGGCAGACTGACAAGATCTCGTAGCCTTGGCAACACCTTCTCCTGATTGCCCACATCAAATGCAGAGGATAGGGCATGAAGGGGATCGCTAATCAAGTGCCAACTTTGACGAGCTTCTTAATTTCTGCCATTCTGTTCTGAAGGGCTCCTGCCTTTCTCCCAGCCCATAGAGAAGTGGCGTGGATTTGCCCAAAGGAGCAGTGAGCAGCTTAACTCCCACAAGAAGTAACTCGGGACCTCCAAGTTTCTCCACGAAACAGAATAGACACATGAAAGACAAACCAAAAAGTTTTCACACGTACCTGTGGGCAGGGAAGGCTCTCTTTGCACACCATGTTTGCTCACTCCCTGACCCATGGTGACATGCCTCAGCAGCACACAGGAACCTGGCCACCAACTGAGCTGGAACCTACTGACAGGCAGACACACAGCAGATGGGAAGAGGCTGCTGCCAGACCTGCTGCTCAGGCATGGATGGGTTGGAAAGCTGGAAATAACAAATCAAGGTGAGCTTTGCCTTCAGTAACTGCCTAGGGATGGACAGGAATAAGCTACTGAAAGTCCAAGTGCATTCAAACTGGTTTCCCAAAAGAGATGGCCTCAAAACACACACATAGGAAAGCGGAGTCAACCTCCCTTTAGTGCTTTGGCAAAACTGATGGTCGAGATATGGATCAAGCTCTTGGAAAGCAGGCAAAGAGAAGCCCAGAGAGGGTAGGTGTTTGGCCAGCATGCAGGTCCCCTGCACTAACTGTAGTGATTTGCACATACCAAGCTATTCTCGTTTTAGTTAATGGAAAACAACAGACATTTCTAGAGAAAGATTCATCTCATTTTTGAGTAGATGTTTAAAATTAGGGGAGACAAAGAGTCACACTGCATAAGATACAAAGAAAACTGCATGCAAAACTTGTGACTTCAGGGTCTTGAGGGATTTCCAAGAAAACTGAAAAGAACATAGAAATATTTTCTCTCTACCCTCTGTGGTCTAATCACATTGGGCATTACATGGAAGATTCATTTAGATGACAGAGAGATGATGTTTTTAATTTAACATCTCTAAATTTCAGAATAAAACTTTCTGCGTCAGGTGCCAACTTACCTAAACTATGCAGCTTCAGTATTTTACCTACTAAAGTGTTTATGAGGCTTTGTCTGCTAAAGAAAGTGAATAAACAACCTGAACTCTAATGTAAGCAGGTCTTATTACCCTGGGATTGTAGGAGGAGTAAATAGACAAGGAATATCTACTGCAAGGGTAAGCATTTGAGGGAAAAAATGGGTAAATACGGAGCTGAAAAACCTGAAAGAAAAACAAAAAAAGACTCAGTTGTTTTCTAAATCCTCTTCAACTTACAAAAATCAGTTGCAGAGGATGTGAATTCAACTCACTTTTGCAGGGAGCAGTCCCCACAGGACAAAGCAGACACTGCTCTTCACCTCTAATCTGGTACATATGGTCCAGAACCTTCTGGCCAGCACAAGGATAAACCTCTCGCATGAGATATCCCCAGATATTTGTCTTTCTTCTTTCAGTAACATCTGCCCCAACCTGCTCCTTTTCCTCCATAAGCAGCACTTTATCAGCAGCATAAATGAGCACCTTTCGCATTCAAAAAGTCTCAGTTGGGAAATCTTGATTGGCATCTGAGCTCTGATCTTCATTGACACTTTGGCCTCACCTTTTAGGACTTTCCTGCTGCTCACTTTTGTGTGTGCCTTACAGTGGCTGGGGGATGCTCTGAGCACATTTGCATTCCCCACCCCCTCAATATTTAATGCTGGAACCACACAGAGCTTTGAGCAAGGTCTGTGAGCATTCTCTAAGAGCCAATATGGTTATAAACAACTCTTCTTCCCTTCCATTATGGACTATTGACACAGCTGTTCTCTTTCATCACTCAGCCTATGGAGAAGAAGTATAATTTCAACATAAAAAGAATGCTAAAAAAATTTTCACTGCTCCTCACTAAACTGCTCTTCCATGTTAATGATCTGTAGTGTTACATTTGAACATGTCAGTCCTTGCAGCCTCTGGAGTTAATGCAGGGATCCCTCCATAGGCAGCAGAGAAGGTGATGGGCAGGACAGCAAGGGCAGAGGAGGACACTCTGGGAACATCTCCTACAGCTCAGGCCTGGTAGCACACGGCTTTTTGTGGCTTAAGATCCAGGGGTGAACTGGGGATTTGTGCAAGCAGACACTTGGTCCCCGTGTACTGCTTGACTTGTTTTGGGAGGTCAGCTTCCTCCTTTGCAGCAGTGGCCTGAGACCATCTATGTAGAAGCAGGATAAGGACGAGTGATATCAGAAAGGGGTGTTTTGTTAACAGGATGAGTTGCACCAGGCAGCTAGAACATGATGGTCACCATTATGAGGCCAAGCCACAGCTCTGTTTCTGCAGATGGAGGATCCAAGAGCCCCCAGAGCCCCCACACATCCTACTCTACCTTCATTCTGACAGCAGCTCCCTGGCAGAGAGCTTTGGTTCATTCCCTGGGCACCTGCACTGCCATACCCAGCACAACATCTGTGTCTCTGTCCCCCAAAGTGGGGTAATGCACTGGGTGCCCCGGGAGCAGGAGGAGGGCTGAGCCAGCACCATTTTCTTGATATCTTATCAGACTTTTTATTTTTAAAATGGGAGAATAATATTTCTCTTTGCCTGTGTCGTGAGTGTTCAGGGTGGGTTTGCAGCACTGCTTCTGGGAGAGCATCCAATGTCCTCTGCCGTGTTTGGAAAGGGTGGCTCCCACCCCACCACCGGCCCTGTCCTTGATGACATTGGCAGCTGCGGCAGATTTGGCCATGAACCTTGCTCTCTTGGTTGGTTTTCATCCCATCTCTCGTGTTTTTTTTCACTCACCCTCCTCCCTCTGGGACAAAGATAATAGTCTCCCTGGCTGCTCCTTGCGGTTGCCCTCACTGTCCCCCCAGCAGCTGGTGCCACGTATGTGTCCCCACTGGAGGCACCACAGCCCCTGTTTTCCAGCGCAGCCACCAGCTGTGGGATGCAACCTGAAACCCCACAGGAAGCTCACACCCATTCCCATCCCTCTCTAGCCGGGAGTTGCCTGTTTTTAGCAGCTTTCTGCACCACTGTGCTGTGGAGGTAAAGAACAGACTCTCCCCAGCTCCGGACTGGTTCAGGATTCCCACATCCCTCTGTTCATAATAGTGTGAAAATGTTGATTAAGTGAAGGTTCGCAGCAGCCAGAGCAGCCCCATTCGGGCAGTGGCCAGGCAGGTAGAGAGCATCCCTAAGGCTCTGGGAGGAGGCAGAGAGCAAACTCTGGTGAAGAGACCTGTCCAGTCTGCCCAGGACAAGGAGAAGCAGGAAGGGAGGGAGACACTGCAGGGAGGAAAACCAGAAAAAGTAATTTAGCTTCTACACTGATTGATCTGCAAGCCACCTGTGAAAGCATGGACATCCTGCCTTCCCAAGGGACTGGAGCTGTGTCCAAGTAAGGACAGGTTGTCCAAGCAAGCCCCAAGCACATCTATGCTAGTGGCACAAGTGTCCTTGCAGTCTGGTTGCCCATAGGGCTCCCAGCCACCCCCAGCAGACCAGCCCCCAGGGGTGTCAGCGCCTCTCATGGCAGACACAAGTCAGATGAATCTTCAAGGGATACTCCTGGCCTTTTCCCCCGCCTGAGCTCTCCAAATAAACAAAATTCAAAAACCAGGTTTTGTGAGCAAAAGAGAACAGAAACCCCCTTGGCATAGAAAAGAATCAGAATTAGTCAGAATAGAAATGAACTATGTTTTCAGTTCAGACTGCTGCTGCAAAGATGGTTTTTCTCCCTAGATTACCCCAGCCCAGCAGCTGTGTCTCCCTGCATGGAGACCAGTCCTTTCTGCAGACCATCTCTCTCTCTCTCCATCACCTCCAAGGCTTGGCTGTGTATCATTCCTGTCTGTACCAAACAAACAGAAAGAATTCTGCTCTGTGTCCTCCCTCACAGACTTTATAGAAATACAATATAGGAACAGACAATTCCATGTGAAAAGATCATAAATCTCCTGTCATATCTTTGGTGCACCTCAGCACAGATTCAGTCTGATACCTGCTGATGGCCGATCCCCCTCACCAGTCTAAGCAGTTACCTGTGTTTGCTGCTTCTTTGAAACCATCTAATTCTCAGATGTTTGCATTTCCCATGATAGCAAACCCAGCTCATTTCTTTCCCCACTTTGGCACTCAAAGCTGAACCAATATATGGTCCAAAGAGGTGAAATCAGCATTGCTGTCTCTGCATTTAATGGGCAGCCACTTCTTGCCATCTTCCAGATGTGACCACAAGTGCTCAGAGCAGCTCAGCTCCTCCAGGCTCATTCTCATCTGATGTGCAACATCAGCAACATTGAAAGTTCCAAATCTATCCTTCAGAATTGAGGAAGCAGTTTGAAAAACTCAAGGTATGGTACACAGGGTGTGATTCAAAGATACATTTAAGTTCTTTTTAATTTCTTTTAAAAAGAAGTGAAGTTTCTGCATCTAGGATCTGAGATTTTAACAATAAATATTAAAATCATAAGACTTATCAAAGCCCTCATCAGTAACAGCAGTTTTATGAAAACACCAAATGGTTGGGCAGCCAAAGGCCAGATTATGAGATCTACGTTACAAAGGCATCACCCTACTCAAAAAAACACACGTCTTCCATAATTCTTTTTTGTGTGCCAGTTGGAAGAATGCTCTTTTAAGGAAGATACTTACCTAGATTTCTCAACAGCTCAGGATCTGATTTGCAGCTCTTCTGCAGTTTTTCTCCTTGAGCTCAAAGAACTGATGTTCAAAGTTTCTCTGCTTCATTTCATTTGAAAACTAAAGAAACTAGCTATCTTTCAAAATGGCCAAGACTCTAAAACTATGTCTTCTTTCATTCAAGTTTCCAAAGAACTTACAAAAGTCACATAGAGAGAACTATAAATTACAAAGCATTATTTTTCACATGAACTTCATCTTGAACCAAACTCTTCTCTTCGACTCACAGTCCTTAATTGACACTGGAGCGTTCTTTCCTTCATGCCTTTAATTGCTTCAACATAAATTAATTAAACTGTAAATTAAATGATAGCTTGCGGGGAGATTGCAATTACCATGATTTCATCTTTAACTGTTGCATCCTGTGGTACCAGCAGGTCTGTGTAACAGGTATGCCAATTAATAGCAGACAATAAAGATGTCTGCAATCACTTACCTTTCTGCTTCAGGTTATTCAGTAAATGTTGTCTTGCACAATTAGTATATGAATACCTCTCCTCAGTCTCCAGCTCCATCAGATTGAGAGGTGAAAGAATGAGGTCTTCATTCAACAAGAAAAAAAAAAGAGAAAGATGCCCAAAATGTTGGATAAAACTTTAAGGAACCTTACAAAATATTTTTCATGTGGTAAACAGATGGTTGCTGAAATAGTTAATGGAAGCAGCATATTTAGTTTTCTTTTGTCACTGTGTCTCCACCTTAGTCTAGCTGAGAATGGATTGGCTTTTCCATTCTACCTCTGTATTCAGAGCCGTTGAGTTCAACATGTCTTTAGGCTGAAATTACCAAGTATCATAAAGAATTTCAGTAATTAACCTTATATCAAATCTGACAACAGAGTTGGGGAAGTCGTGTTTTTTCTTGTTTCCCTAGAGATGGAAAATAAAACATCTCCAACAGGGACACGAAGAAAAAAATCACCAGAGCATTTCCAACAACTCTGAAATAAGTACAGTTTATCAACCGTCGTCATAAAATCTATCAGTTTGTTCAAAAAAAGGTGGCAGAAACGCAAGTTGTTTAGCATCAGAAAAACCCAGAGCTTGTGATTTTCACTGTCTGACAAGCCATAGAAACAGCCACAGAGCTGGCATCATGCCTTCAGCAGAGCAATAGCCACAGCCAGGGCACCAAAAGCGTGTTGCTCAGGGCCAGTCAGGTTTTGGGAGCTTCAAGGCAGGAGACACCACAACCTCCCTGAGCAACCTCTTCTGGTGTTCAGTCACAGTCAAAGCTGAGCTCATGAAAGAGTGGGAAGAAACAGCTGCCTTGTGTTCAAGACATCTTTTGATAGAAATGTACTAATATAGAGTCAAAATTTCCTGTTTGTTGGGTGTGGAGAAATGGAGGCTCTGTGGGGATTTTGACTGCAACACGGGCACTGAAGGGAACACGCTGTCCTGGAGATGCAATAGTGAGACTAGAGGAGGTGACAGTATAGCTTTTGGTCATACTGGGAAAGGCTGCAGAGAAATAAAGAGGCAGAATATGCAACAGAGTTAAAACTAGCTGAGGCTTATTATTTTAGGGAATGATTGTCTACCAGGGCTGTGTTGGGCCCCTACTTAAACTCACCTGGTCAAGAACAAATACTGCTGCAATACCATGCAGAAATGTGCTGAAAGAGTCATATCACTGTGGGAGGCTCTACTGCCCCAGCAGCAACCTGGACAGCAAATGCAACTGGTGATGATACTGCTGATGGTCATGGCTCAGAAACCAGTGAGGACTGCCAAGAACCAGGCTGAGTTACTTAAACTTGCAGGAAATAATAATACAGAGGTCATTCAGGTACATAAATGAAAGGGAATAAAGACAGAGCTGTTTTGTTATGTGCTGAGAGAGTGGTAGATTAAAGGTAACTGAGGTACCTTCCCAAAACCCCATAGGAGTCTATGATAGACCTCACCTGAGAACAAGTGTTTGAGGCCGTGGGCTGGGGTAGGAGGTGGCTCTGTACAAAACACTGTTCACAAGTTCAAACATGCAGTTCTGCACCTTGGCACTTGTGGAGAAGAAAGAGAAAAGCCATTCTATTTATGTACTCCCCTCTGAGCAAAACAGGGTCTTCAAAGAAGCTGACAATGAGTCAGGATAAAAGCCATTATATGTTCCCTTCCCTCTTTCACTCCTGCACACGAGGAGCTACCTCTTTGCTTCCCATTTGGCAGAACAAGGAAGGGATTCGCATCTGTCAAAGTGATGGAGATCCTTGGTTTGCCTTTTTTTAAGAGCAAAGCTTGAGATGTGGCTTCTCAGTTCACATTCATCTTAAATTTTTAACCAGAAAATGTTTCTAGATAAGATATCCTCTAAGAAGCAAACAAGGAAGGAAGAGGAAGAAAAATAGCCCATAAACGGCCTCTACATGAACCAGAGGAAGGGTAGAGAGCATGGGGACATGAAGAATCGTAGAACAGTTTGGATTGGAAAAGATCTTGAAGATCATTTAGCTTCAGCCCCCTGCCACGGGAAGGGACACCTTCCACTAGACCAGGTTGCTCCAAGCCCCATCTAACCTGGCCTTGAACACTTCCAGGGATGGGGCACCCACAGCTTTTCTGGGCAACCTGTTCCAGTGCCTCACCACCCTCACTGGGAAGAATTTCTTCCTGTTTCAAGGTGGCATGAGGAGCCTTGAAATCCTGCCACCCCCTACAGTCATCCTTGCAGCCAGAGATGCATGGTGACTGTTCCTTGTGGGAGTGTGGGCTTTAGGTACAGCTGCAGCCTTCAGGGCAGGGTATGCAGGAAGCTCTGGCCACATTTCCAGCAAGTCTCCCAGAATAAACCCTCGATGTCTTTGGGTGCACGTGAAAAATCAGTATTTGTGCCATGGTGCTGTCTACGTATGCTGCAATTTCTCCAGTTCCTGCAGTCAAACAAGACTATTTTTGTAGGGCTGCTGAAAACATGGCCCTTAATTACTGCCTTCAGCAGGGAGTGGGATTATCTAGTGGATGAGATTAGCAGCCTTGCTGTTCTCAGGGATGACACATTGGCCGGCTGAACTCCAGTCAGCAGTCCTAGTCTGAGTCACATTTTGTGCCCTCTCCAAAAGTAATAGTGCTGTTTTTTAAATTTAAGGAAGAGTTTATCCCTTGTAGTTTTGTAATCAGTTCTTTCTTAGCTCTTTGCATGAAATGTTAAAAGAAGGATTGGCTTTCATGCTGTGGTGTGGTCACTGAAAATGCTTACTGCTGCTGTGGCATGAAACTGATTTATCTAGTTCTACTGAGAAGGGAGAGAAAGGGACAGCGTGCCTGAGACCTGTCTCTGCCACAGGCACTCTCATGGGAGGCAGAACCAGACTGAGGAGACACAGCCCATAAGAAGAACCTGCTCAAGGCAAAGAAAGGTGGGGAGAGGAGAGAATATCAACCCTCTTCAAATGGTGAATGTGTTTAGGCATTGTCAGGTCAGAGCAAAACACCTCCCCTTTCCTGCCTTTTAATGTGTTTTACTTTTACATTGCTTTCCCTTCTTCCCTCTTGCTTGCTCTTGACCACTGAGTGATATTAATGTTAGTTTTTTCTTACCTAGGACTCTCTTACTTGTGTCTCTGCACAAGAATGGCTCCGCAGATGTCTTAGAAAAATCTGCAATTTTGTTTTCATGGATTTTTTTCCATTCTTTAGCTTCTCCAAATCGAAGTTTTGAAAGGTTAGACAGTGGAAAAAGGGAGATTTGGAAAGAATATCTGAACATTGTACTTTCCCTGGCAAGCAGATGGAGGAAAAGTTGAGGGGAGGTGGTGATGAGGGTAGGGAGTGGAAAAGAAAAACTTGACTGAAAAGAAAAAAAAAAGAGAGAATTTTTTATTTTGAAAATTGACAAGTGGAGACAAAATCAATATTTTCACATTTCCTGAAATTTCTCATGCAATTGTGGTTTTGCCAAAAATTAAATCCTTCAATGAGTTCCTCCCCTCTTGTCACAGTAAAGTATATTTCCATTGGAACATACATATGTGTTGAATCCAGGCTGAAGAACAAACTGATGCTGGAGTGCAGGGCAAGGGGTGGGTGCAGTGGGGAGCTGGGCTGCTGCCATGCCCACAGACATTGCTGGTGACTCACACCTTTCCTATCCAGGTTGGTGGTGCTGGGGTCTAGGAGACACCCTCCACATTAGGAAACAGTGCAGAGTAACCAAACAGCTGTAAATAAAAGGTACAACAGTACTCAGTGACTGTACTCAACTGTACTCAGTGATGAGGCACTCAGGATGAGACTGGAGATATTTACAGTCCAAAAAGCAGAGACCTACATCCTTCACTATCTTCATCACTAGCATTAATCATGGGATAGAAAAGATGCTTATTATATTTGCAAATAGCTCCAGCATGGAGCAGGCTGCTTCATGCTGGATCACAAGTGAATGTAAAGTAACCCCAAAAAATCAGAGAAATATTGTGAAGAAAGGTAGGATGAAATTCAACAAGGACAAATTCAAAGTCTCAGCTGTAGGAAGGAACAGGCATTCTTGTTTATGGGAGATAAGAAGCTACTTTGGTATCAGCTGGGTAGGAAAGGAGCTGAGGGTTTTAGTGGGTCATGAATGCAAATCAACATTGCTGTTGCAAAAAAGTCAGATTCTATACTGTGACATACAAACAGGATTGCTGCTGATAAGACACATGAAATAATTCAAGTCTGTTCAAGTTCTCACTACTGACGAGTAAGATTTTAGCTTCAGCTACTGTGTTCAGCTTGGACACATTTTAAGGTCTTGAATTCACTGCAGGGAGTTCAGAGGAGACAACAGTTGGGGTGAGCAAGGACACAAAACCACATCTTGACCTTGGAAAGGTCAGAAGTGGGTCTATTGTTCCTGGAGAAGCAAGGAAAAATTCAAAGGGCATAAAGAAAAGAAGATATCTTTTTCACCATTTCAACTGTGGTAGGACAAAAAAAAAGTGCTCAGGTTACAGCAGGGAGATTCAGACAAAACCCAGCAGGGCTTTGGGTTGGTGGAGCTGGAGCTGCTGAGCAGAGGCACATGGGTCTCAGTCTCTGGATATTTAAGAAGAGATTGGACAAGTACTTTGAGAAATGGCACAGGTATGCCATCCAAGGTAACACTTTGTCAATGCCCTTCCACCCAGTTTTCTGTGATTTTCAGCAGTTCAGCAAGTAATGATTTTTAAAGACTCCCAAAAGACTTGAAGCTTCCTGAAGACGCCCAAACCTTCTCTCCTTCTGCAAGCTTTTCCCACTGCCTTATATTTCTACTGGCTTCAGTGAAACGAGGGCTTGCTGGCTGCAGCTCTTGGACCACATCAATGACTGCTCACAGTCAAACATTTAATTTACCTCCCAGCCACACTCGGAGCCTCGGGAGCAAACAGCTATTTTTAAAGCCACCATCCTGCCACATTGGAACGTTTGCTCGGCAGTAGAGAGTGTGCTCGAAGAAATAATGACTGCCTTTTTATCCAAAGACTATTATAGCTTATGTTTAAAGTACACTAAAAAGCATGTTTCTGTATATTTGTATGGAAGGTATATTTAAGGCAAATGTCCCTTCAATTCTACTCAATAAGCAAAGAGCACACAGCAATACTCCACTCTTGACATTTTAAAAAGCTCTCTGATGTTCTTTTCTTCCTTTAACAATGGGGCCAATTTTCCTTTCCTGGCTGCCAGTTTGCCCTCTTTTTCTTTTAGCACCTCTTGAAATTACCTTGACTTCACCTTTAAGCACTCCCTTCTCCAGGACACTGAGCTCAGTGTGGGAGGTGTTGCTGATGGAGGAATGAAAGAGCAAACATCAGCATAGGAATATTATCAGCACTTGTTCTAAGGAGGACCCAGCAACTCCCTGGGACCACCATTAACAATGATCATGGGCCTTGCCTCTGCCCTGCTCTTCCCAGGGCTGCAAATCTCTGATGCTCTCTGGCCATCCTTCTCCATGAAGGACTGACTGACTGCACTCATGTTTGGGAGGGGGAGGAGTATGGACCAAATTCAGTCTTTCCAGCCGTCATCTTCATGACACAGCTCGGTCCCTTGCTGTTCAACCTGACAGAAACAGATGTTGGCTGCTGCTGCCACACACTCATCCTCACCAGGCAGAAGTTTCTCTCACAGCTGCAAAATAAGCAGTCTTCTCATCTCACCTAGAGGTTTAAACAAAAAAAAATTATAAGCCTCCCCTTTATAAAAATAGCAAAGTCATCTACCAGGCCCAAAACTTGCCTCCCCAATTCATAAGCACAGGGCCACCATGGCTCTCCAGCTGCATCTGCCAGGACTAATACAGGTTTATCACTGTACAGGAACACATGGGTGAGGGACTTTGAGACCAAGAGCAACCAGCCATGCTCTACCCATAACTGCTTCAATAAATCCTTGCAGTGAGGTCATCCCCTCCTCAGTAAGCCCTGCCACATCTAAAAAGGAAAATTGGCTTCTGAAAAAAAATGGCACAGCCCTGAGGCTGGTGAAAGAATTCTCCTTCACCCTCACTATGAATGTAATGCTCTATTCATCCCTCTGACACCAAATACCACTGATCTAACCCCATCAGCACAGCCTAGTCCTGCTACAGCTAAAGCTTCCCTCTAGGGTAACTGTCTCCACTGATTACTCGCATGTTTTTTGGGCCATGCCTACACTTGAAAGGAAGTCAGATTCAAGTACGGTGTTAATTGTAAGTGCAATCCCCATTCTTAAATATCTCAACTCATTCCAAGTGTGTTATTATAAAACATTAAAGGGCATTCAACCCAGAGTAAAATGGCTCATGCATGAAAACAGACAGCTTCTATAGGAAAAGCCAGTCCTGGCTAACTCCAAACAGACCAGCTCTGAGCAAGCCAGTGAGCTCAGAAAATGGCACATTCATGAGAATATATTCCCAGAATATATATTCTCCAGAAAGGAGATCCAAGTGATATCCACGAGACAGAAGAAACTTTGTAGGACCGGAGGAGCAAGGTTCTGAACCCTGTTAGCACAGTCAGTGTACTTCTGAGGGTACTCTCCTCATAGTAATTGGCAATTCTCACCTTGCCAAGGCTCAGGCAAATGAGTTACCCAATTGTTTTAACACCCTGGTCCTTCTGACCTAGGGACATTGTCTACAGATAACTCCTACAGCTGGTTCATGGTGGGGTGCTTCTCCCCACCAAACACAGTAAAACATTAATTGAACATGCTAATGAAGCCCTAATGAGTTACCTTTTGGCATAGGTGACTCATGCTCCATTGCAAGCCCCATATGTTGTCCCAGGGCCTCGCAGCCTCTCTATAGTCCTGGTCCTACCCCTGTGGTGTGCTCTTACCCAAATTTTTTACATGCCACAATGGATTCTGTCACCACCGGGTGGTGGGATGAGCAGCCCCAGGGAAGGTGCTGATACTCACACAGCTCCTCCCACATCCCAAGGCAGTGGACCAGATTCCCCTTCTCCAGTGCAAATCTCCACTGCTTTGGCTGCAAGAACCCAATGGCCTGTGTG
Source organism: Calyptomena viridis (assembly GCA_013390005.1). Classification (NCBI taxonomy): domain Eukaryota; kingdom Metazoa; phylum Chordata; class Aves; order Passeriformes; family Eurylaimidae; genus Calyptomena; species Calyptomena viridis. The sequence goes on from WEIV01001857.1 coordinate 147,737, forward strand.
ATGCTGTGGTCCTACCACAGTGCTGTAGATCCCTGTGACCCTCTCACTGATTTCTCACCAAGAACTATCAACTTTTTTTTGTTTATTTATCTCTAAATTTTCTGGGCAACCAGAAGTTCTGTTATTTTGGTTTGTAGCTGTGGGCTACTTGCTGTATAAAAGAAGGGAGGAGGAAGGTCCAGCCTGAATGTGACACAAGGGCAAAGAGCTCGTAGAAATTGCAAGGAGAAGTGAGTGTGCCTGCTTATCACCTTTCAGTTGATTCCAATGAGCAAGGAAAGCTGAAAAGTAGAAAAGTACCCTGCTTCAGCTGGTTCTGCAACAGTGGTGTGCAAGTAGTGGGACCAAGGGTAACAATCTCCTTTCTAGGGAGAACTCCCTGCACATGTGGCTGCCACTGGTTTTGGGCAGCCTTTTTGAGCCAAGTCAGCTTCAGAGGGTTAATATTTTTGCTCCCAGAAGGTAAGTGCCAGAAGTTAGCACAGCCACCAGCAGCATGGGTTGAGCTGGGCCATGAGACTACAGAAGATGACGGGAAAAGCTGAGGAGAGAGGACAGACCTAGAGATCCAGACAAGATTTTCACAGCTGCACAGTCACTTTACCATGCCCTCAGCTCTCATGAGGTTCTCAAGATGCAAACATGAATACAGGGCAACCTGTACAGGGTCAATGGTCTCACAGATATGAAGGAGGCAGAAGACCTTGAGAGATTACCCAATGCCACACATCGCATGTGGATCTGCCAATGTTATGCTATTTGTGAGAGCAGAGACATGTTACGAGGATATTTGAGCAATGAGACTTCTGTAGCTTGATGAATCATCTCTCTTTCCAGTAGACAGAGGCAACACCCCACTCCAGAGAGCTCAAGTAAGGCCCATGGAAATAGCTGAGCTTTTTTGTCTTTAATCCCAAACCAAAATATTTTAAGAAACAAGAATCAGAATAATCTGACAAAAAAGTTGTTATTCTTTTGGGCTAAGTAGACTGGTTTGAGCCACCCATCCCTCTCCTTCTCTCTAGTGATACAGCAGAAATATTTCTGTATGGAAGCACTTATTTAGGGCCATTTGAAGAAAAAGGAAAAAAAAAAGAAAAGAAATAAAGAGAGGGCTGCCTCCCCCTGTGCTGCAAATAACTGCAGGAGACTTCCCTCCCTGAGCAATTCATGGCAAGTGGTCGGTGTCTAGGTGCTCTTGACCTCATCAAGATTTTACCACCTTGTGGATCAGGGTCAGGAACACTAGAGCCAGGGCTAAACTCACAAGCACATAGAAGGTAATGGCAACCTTGTATGGTTCTCCCTCCTAGAGAGAGGGAGAAATCAAGACTGAGCCCATGTTTTTGAAAGGAGTCCCTTGTCTCACTAGTCCAAAGACCAATGAGGTTTGTACTGATGTGACCTAGGAGTCATGACTGGGTGATTATATAGGAGTACTGGTGGGAAGAAGTCACCACACTGGTGGGAAGAGGTGGCCACCTGAGGAAGAGAGCTTGTCAGTACTGGGAAGAAAAGCAAAATTCTGCTTTACAGCAAATTTTTAATTTAAAAATCTCAAGAACAGACCAGATTTAAATCAAAAATTTGAGTGAAAATACCTAAGAAAGAGTTTCAGAGCATCCACTTTGGTATAAAATCCAAATATGAGAACAAAGACTTTCTGAACTATTCTCCATCCTCAGCAACTCCATTCCAGTAATATCAGTTAGGTTATAAAATATTGTCATTAAAATAATTCTTGCAAAAGAATTCATTTTTTCTGGTGGAAAATCATCTACTTGTATTTTTTTCATCTGGTTTAGTGCTGGGAGTTATTTGGTGTTCTCTGTGGTGAACTGGGAACCCATGACAAATGCATGCATATGACCTAGCCAACAGGAAAATATTACTAGGAAGAGGGAAAAACACTTATAAATTTTATTTGTATTATCATGAGTTGTCATTATTTTTTTGATGGGGACCTGATTTTTTTTACATTGTTAAAGAAAAATTCAGAACCCCTTGACTCACATTTATTAAAACTTGTGTTAATCTTCTCCTTTTAAAACATAGCTGAGTTTTCACTTCCTCTGAAGGTCTGCAAGAATCTTGAGCATGGGAAAAACCAAGCTGTGAAGAGAACTGCACCCACTGCAGCTATGTGCAAAAATACAGACTGAAAAATAGAAAACCCTTCCTTATTTGAACTGACTCTTCAGTTCTAGTCAGACTGAAACAAGAAAATAAACACTGACCTCTTTCATAAAGATCTTTGAGGTCTCCCAAAGAGGCAAAAAACTCTATAAAAACTATTTACACTGTTTTCAGTGAAGTGCAATTTCTACCTTGTCAGCAGGCCCTTATGCTCCAGCTGGAGCTTTGCAGTCCTGTCACTTGGGAGTTGGAAAGGGACAGATTCTTCCCTTCTTACTGTTCAAGTTATGGCAATGTATGCTTAAGACTAAGGGAACAAAATATTTTTTTTTTCCAAAAATCATTGCACTCTGGTGCAGGAGAATGTTGTGAGGAGCACAAACAGCTTCACGCCTCCCCACAAAGCAGTCCTTTTGCATTGGTCACATTTTGCATTGGTCACATCCTCAGGGCTCTTTTTAATTGCGCATCCACCACCCTCTCTTCTCCCAAGCATTCCCCTCAGATGTCTCGAAAGGTCCATGTACCTTCTCTCTGGGCAGCAAAGCTCCTTCCTGGCCCTAACTTTCCTCACCTGGGACCTGCATCCACACTCTGCCTGGACCTGGCCCATCACTTGCTGTGTTTGGGACTGTCCACAAACCCCACAGCCATGTCTCAGAATATTTTGAGCTGGAAGGGACACGAGGACCCACAAGGATTGAGTCCAACTCTTAAGTGAATGGCCCGTACAGGGATCAAACCTACAACCTTGTTATTATTAACACTGTGTTCTAAACAACTGAGCTCACCTCTGGGTCCATTCCTTTGTCCTTAGGGAATCATGCTGATAGGGGAGGCACATCCCACCTGGGGCCATCTCAGCTCCTGGCTCCATTCTCCTCACAGGCAGCCCGGCCCTGGCTGCTCCCTAACACAGTGAGCACATTAGGAATGCCTTTCTGTTAGGAGACTGCCATACATAGCACCAGCACAGTCTGAGTTACAGACAATTTTCAACTGGAGGGGAAAGAAAAATATTTAGCAAAATTATGTAACTGAAGTTCAAAAATAGCCAATTGCCATCTGGTTGTGCTATTTTGACAACCAAAAACCCCTCAAGTCTTTTTAGAGCTAGCCATACTGTTTGCAAACTCAGCCAAATTTTTTACAAAATCTCGAATTTCACATGCTTGATTTACCTCTGGAGTTTTTTGAACCAGCTTTGCCCGCACACAAGCCATACCCAGTCACATCACTCCATTTCACGTCTGCCATTAATATTCTAAAAGCCCTGTCACATTCCTGTAAAAGCGGGTGAATTATGCCAGGAGACTGCAGAAAAAAATCTCAAGTAAAATAAAAATAAAATATAAAATAATTTTTTAAACACTGTGGATTAACCCCCAACCTGCTGCCTTGCCTCCATTGGGCATCAGGAGACACCTATTTTTGCAGCCCAAGTTGTAATTGAAACATCACCCCCAAGCTGTTCTGTTTTCCTAAAGTAACAGAGAGCCTGAAACGGTGCCCAGGCATGACCTTCCCTATTGAACAGAGGACAACTTCATGCCATTTGCACCCAGTTGAAATGTCAGCATGGAAGGGAGTGTCCTCCAGGCCAGCAATGGGGACAGAGCCGAGCACCCAGTGGTGTAACAACGTTCCAGAAAGTGCCAGCCTGCCCTAGATCAGCCACACATCATCACTTCTTAGGTCTAGTACTCAAATATCCCCACTGACTACTAACCTTACCAAAAAATCTCAGGAAACCACACTCCTACAACTGCAATTGAGTCTCAAAAGATATGCATCAGTGAGAGCAAGTTGAATGGAAACCTCTAGCATTCCATATCAGCTATGCATCATTCTCTATTATATAGAAGAAAATAAAACAATGCTTTCAAGTGGATTCCTCCATCATCTTTCCTGAATCTGACCCCTGAAGCAGGAAAGCACCTACCTGCTCATCTCTCAGATTTGCCACCACAGCACTGAACTAATGACTGCCACAGCCAACATACCAGGGAAAGACTGTTTTCCTTCAGCAGTTTTATGTGTATTGCCTCTCAGCCTCATTACATAAGGTTAATTATCTCTGACTTGCTTCCTCTGTACATGTTGGCATTACACACCTATTGCCTGCCCTGATGCTTTGCAGTCCTGACCCCTTTTCACACTTGCCTTCTGAAATAGGGACATGGGGTAGCCTCCCAGCATAGCCTTTCCTCACCTACAGAGACATTATCCACCTCCACTGATGCTCACAAGCGCCCAAATCTGGAGAGAAACCCGGCCTGAAGCAAAGCCTGGGACCATCCCATTGACCTCCAGGAGCCTGGTTGATGTGCTCCCGCAGGAACAATGGTCACAGGGCTGCACACCCTCTGTTAAGTGAACACTGAAAGCAAGTTATTTAATAGTGTTATTACAGTCTTACTCTCCTGGAGTGAACTATTAGCTAAGTCAGGACTTCATAGGGTTGTTTCTCCACTGGAAAAATTGAGAATCCAATTAAGATATTTCCAGGTGCAATTCTGTTTATTTATGGCAACTGAGTACAAAGCCTTGTTTTGTCAAGTGTGAAAGAACAAAAAAAGGCAAAAACAACAACAAAAAGAGCCGTTTTCTTGCTCTCATTTGCCTAAGGTACTATTTGCCATGGCAGCTTACAGCTTTCTAATAGGAGGCTGCTGCCTCCCCCAGTCCTTTGCCCTTGGCTCTGTGGGGCTGCCTCACTTGTCTAGGACAAGCAGAATCTGATCAGACTGCCAAGGGGATCATGAAGGAGGTAGAAGAGATGACAGGATAGATGTCAAGATGCCACAGAAGTATCAGCCTCAGCTGTCTGAAGCTGCACTACACTAGCAGGTCTGGGTTTCCAACAAGCTCTATCCCTGATGAACAGCAGAAATATTTCTTTCCCTTTCTGTCTCAAACCACGTGATGCTGTGACCAATTAATCCCTCTGACCTTGTGACTGCAATCCCAAAGAAAAGCCCTACCACTCACTGCTCCCCAGACAAGGCTCCTGCTGGTCTGGGCTTGACTTGCAAGGCCATGCTTGCTGGTCATGTTGGCCATTGAGTGACAGCACCTGGCCATGCCAGGCTCTCGGAGGGGAAAGATGTGCTCAGCACATCTGTCACCCCTGCCAGCCTGTGAATAAAGATCACATATATTATAAAGTCCCGCAGTTGGTGGTTTTTCAGCCTCATTTTTCCATGTCTCCTGGGCAGCCTAACACCTTGCTTGCTGTACCCCCAGAGCTGGCTATCTGCAAAAACACACTGGTTGGTTTTCTCCTTGGGCTGTCATAGTTAATTGGGAAACAATAGAGTACAAACACTTCAAATCAATTTTCTGAAGAGTTGAACTCAATGCTGAATTTCATCTGAGTCTTATTTGGTCCCTCACTAACCCAGGTGCAGAGCTTTGGCAGCTTTATCCTCATCCTCCCTTGGTGGTCACGCATCAAGGGGATGACACCTGTGAGACACCTCCTCTCACACCCATCACCCTGAGCTTGTCACAGTGGTGTGCTCTGCCTTGCTGTGCTCCCACTCTGGCTGTCCCAGAGGCAGGGCTGCTTTCCTGTCTCATTGCCTCTCGGAGCAGGTCAGAAAAACTTCATCCAGTGAATTGTAAGTTTGACATATAGTGCTGCTCTAAATGAAAACATGCTGAGTTCAAGGCAATAATTCTGACTGAAAAAAAGGTTTAAAAAAGAAGAAGGCTCTATACTGGCATTTCTGACAAAAAACACTAAACAGACTTTTTTGTTTGAAACTGACTTTTTTTTTTCTTGAAAAGTGAAAATCAACAGGTGAAGAACCACATGGTCAGACAGAATTTTCCCTCCCTCCATTTTCCCCACGTCATGCAGTCTCCACAGTACAACACCCTACAGGAGGAAAAGAGGATAATCTGAGTTATCCAATAAAATAATAAAATTACACAACAAAAAACTGACAAGGCACTTATTGTGCTCATGGAACTCCATCTTCCCAGCAAATGTTCTACTGCTAGTTGGGGCTATTAAAGTACTTGACTAAGTTTCTACTTCAGGCCAGTACAAAATCTCCCATCAAAGCCAGACAGATTGGCTACTTTCAGAGCTTTCCAGTCCCCTCTGTTTTCAAAGGGCTTGATTTTGTTTCAGAAGGGAATCACCTTTTAATTCTAGTTTCATGCTAGATGAAGCACACATCAGCTTTGTGAGCATTGCTTCCCCCTCTATAAAGCAGCATCACCTCTTCTGCATGTAATTAAGACAGAGGAGCAGCAGTTAACAGAGCAGAGGTTAATGGCAATTCAATTCACAGCACACCATGGCTAGTGCAGTGGCAGTGGATGGATGTAGTCATGCACTCATCTGTCATCTCCTCCACCCAGCAGTGTGCTCCCAGTGAAGGAGCAGTGATGCCATCTTCCCTTATCTGCTTCCAGTGCTGTGGGATAGGTGCTGAGCAGGGTGTCCCAGACAGAGTTATGCCTGATTTATACCTCCTCAGGGCTTAGCATGGGGGAATCCCTCTCTCTCTTAACCAGCTATACAAGGAACCCTGCTCCTACCTTTGAAACCACAGATTGGTGCCTAATATTAGGCAGGATGACCCCAAACTGTACATGAGGTTCAGTCTGCTCTCTCTCTGTTCTCCAGAGTAGTTCAGGAAAGCCAGCCTCTACACCTGCAAGCTGTCAAATTTTACTTTCCAGGCTACGCAGAAAGTTAAATAGGACAGGTCTCCAGGACTGTCACCCTAAAGTAGTTACCAGAATCGTTTCCAGAGAACAGTCAGTTCAGGAAGAGAGCAGCCACCACCTCCAACCTACAAACTCAGAGAAAGCATTGCTGAAGAGGGGCTCTTTATACAGCCCTTATGATGGGGAAGAAGGGTCCCACCACTGGTGTAAGCTGTCAGTGACTGGAGGAGTTTTTGCCCATGCTTCCTAAAGTAATGAAATTTCTGTAAAGATTCATATGTGTAACCTGTAAGAATTAGAGTGGCATCTGAGTTGTCCTGGGACAGATCTGAGTGATGTGGGATGTTTGGCAGGTTGTACTATTGCTTATGGAAAGGTTGCAGAAAAAGTCAAGCTTGAAGCAGGTTTCACATAGTGGGATCAAGAGATATGTGAGGAGAAAGAGGAGGAGCAGGAGGTGCTTACATTTCATTTTCCAGAAGTAGCACGGTGAATTGGACATGTGTTCAATTCAGAGATGCACCAAGACTCTGCATTCCCTTGGTTACCATATGCTGAAGCTTTCATTTTACTTTGCAGCACCTGATGAGTGTCTCATGGGTGTTTGATGAATTCACGCCACTTTGTTAAGAGTTAACTGGAAGTATTGGTATTTCTTGACCATCAGTCAAACTATGGTTGCAGCTACCCTGTGAGGGAACGACCGTGCATCAGAGATTTCTCATGCAAGAAAGCATCCAATGACATCCTTCAGGATGTCTAGAGACTGGAAACAAGGTAGGGATGAGCCTTCCAAGCAGATCTGCTTTGAGTAGTCCAAGACTGTCCCTGCAAATTTGGCTGAGTATGAGCGAGATGCCAGAGCTGTTGCTCACTGTGACTGGTAAAGACTGGAAAGAGGTAACAGCCTTCCTGGAAGGTGTGGTATTGTAGGTAAAGAAACTTTTGGAGGTCTTCTTGGAATTAACATTGCCTACCTGTCAAGGGGAACAGGATTTAACTTCTCATCCACGGCATCAAAAAAAGATAACCCAGCTGGTATTAGGTGTTAGGAACCTGCAGTGAAGTTTTCCAGCTGATCAGCAGGTTTTAAGGAAAAGAGTTTCTAGACAGTAAAAAGAAGCTCTTTAAAAAAGTCTTTTAAAAAGACTGTTATTCCTGTCTTCTGCCACCAGCTCTGGCCTGGCATGTGCAGGCTGCTGCCCTGCAGACTGCCCAGTGGCCCACAAAACCTCATTGCCCCATGCCAGTCAGGGTCTAATTACACAATTGTTCAGTTGTCCCAACTGAGACCTCACCCACAGGCTGGCTGGGAGCCTCTTCCATTTCCTTCATGCAGACTTCACCCACAGTCAAGCGAGGAGGCCAAGTCCTGGGCACAGCCCATTTCACCCCAGTACAGACTCTCTCTGATGCCATTGGGAGACTATGGGGCAGATGCTCTTTACCTGTCAGCTCCTGGGAAAGCCCTTGCTCTCCTTCAAAAAAAAAAAAAACACAAAACCTCTACACCCACAAATTGCACAAGAAATTGGCTGTGGAAACAACTACAAAGAAGAACCAGAGTCTTTGCTGTAGACTGGTGTCATTGCTGACAAGGTCATCCCAAGGTGACAAAGACAGGATCTCCTTTGTGCCAAATGCTCAGAAGCCTGGGAAAGTCTCTGCTTTGATGCCCACCCTGGAGAACAGGGTCACACTGAAGATATCCTTGATATAGCTCCTGCCAGAGAGCTGTAGCAAGGCTGGTGGCTACAGCATGTAGCAGAGCGCCTTGGTTGTCTCTGTGAGAGTACATGTTCAGGAAATATAGGAAGGGAAACAAATTGGACTTGTGCCCTGTTCTGATTCTTTGTGTATGAAAAGCTGGAAGCGTTTTGTTTTCTGCTTTTTCTTACTGAAAAAAAAATATCAAACATCAAGTTGTGTTTTGGCAGAGGTCTCCTCAGAAGATCTAGAGAAGTGGAGTGGGAGGTTTTGCAGTTTCTACTGAAATGGGGAGAGGAGGAGGTGTGGAACTGCAAAGATTTTTTTCTTCCAACTGTTGGTTAGGAGTGGAGTTAGATAAATGTTAGCTAAATACAGACTGCTCAAAACATTTGTAGGAAAAGCAATTCTACTCGAAATTCATCAGCTTTTACTTCTACTGTCATAATACTATTAGTTCTCCAGTGAAGGAAAAACAAATAGAGTAGACAAAACCTGAATTGCTAATGTGAAAACAAAAAACAAAACAACTTTTGTACCATCTTCACACAACAAAGAAGTTGAATGAGTTACACATTTGTTGCTACTTCTTCTACCATAAGCATAAGAGAAAGGGTCACATGGGACTCACACTTTAATTCATTGCAGCAAAACATGCCTCACTCTCTTTGTATTCCCAGCCCACAGGATCAAGGGGATTTCAGACCTTGACGGTGATATAGAAGATACAAATATATAGGCCAGGCAAAACTGGTTTCTGGGGTCTAGAAACAGAGATGAGAATTGGAGGCTCTAGATGGAGGACAGGGTTGACAACAGCCTGTCAGAAGGTATTTATTAAGTGGAGGAAACAGCATGTTCATGGCTATTTAGGATCCTTGAACCAGTTAGTGGTCATCTACTAACTGACCCTAAACAAACTGTCTTGGCCAGAAGTCAGTATCACAGAGAGCAAGCCTGGAGAAACAGATTGATTACAGAGAGGTTTCCACTGTGTACCTATGGAGACACCAGCTGGAAAAGCAGCTCAAGTCATAGGCAAGATGGAGAGAGCAGTGACCTGCTGAGCATGAGTGAGCACAGACAGCCAGGAGCAGGTTGCATCAAACTGAAGGACAAAAAAATGATGAACCTCTGAGAACCCTGGCTGGAGGAAGGTGGGACACTGCCCTGCCTCTGAGCGATACCGAGACAAAAAGACAAGAGATAGGGACAAGATTCTAGACTTGGATTATGCAGTTGGGAATCATCCAGCACTACCCCTAAACAAGAAGGGTGCAGTGAAGAAAATGGAGACAAGTGCTGTCATGTCATCAAAGACTTTGTTAGAGCAAGGTTCTAATACCACCTTTCATGGACAAGGTGACTGTGCAAATAAGGAGAGAGAACAATGAAGAAAGTAACCTATGTGAGCTACAGGGAATTGTTTCACATATTAGAAAAAAGACGGGCATTTTCCAAAAAAATCACTGGGAATTTCTTACTTTTCTCCCCAAGAAAAATTAAAAGTGAAATATGTATTATCAGGAAATTTTTCTCATCCTTACAAAGAGCTTGTATGAGTGTCCAAGGCAGCTCTGGACAATATTGCCAGGAACCCAAATGCTTTCCCTGCCTCCCAAGTAATTGTATAAAAAACAAATATGTAAAACTTCTAAGACACACAAGAAAATGTGAACTCCAGACCTCAAACAACTTATTCACATGGGATCCAGTTCTCAATAATGTAAGCCAGGCACATACATATGAATATTGCAGAGTTTTGTGATTTCCTGAGGATAGGAGGTAAAAGGCAAAAATTACGTCAAAATACCATAGAAGAGATCCTCATGAAAACAAACAGGCTGCTCTGAATGCTATCACTATTAATAGAGAGGAAAAATACATGTTCGAAATATATGTTCCAGACTGAATCTGTAAAAGATCAGCTAGAGAAAAACATTATTGACAGCTTTGCCCAGGAGCATGAGGTGACAAGGACCAAGAGCTTTGTGATATCCCTTCCAAACCCCAGAAACCTAAAAGTAAACCAGTTGCAACTAGAGTGACTCAGTAACAACTGACATAGAAATACCTTCTCTAGCTATGAAGGATGAAGAGAACCTTTTTTAATTAATTTTTTTATTCATTATGTTGAATAGATATTATTTGAATCAAATTCACTTTTATCAGCATAAACATAGAATTTTATATTAATCACAAGCAAATATCACCTTAGAGGATTTCAAAGTGATTGCCAACGAAGCAAAGACTCATAGAGCAACACACAAAAATATTTGTGCCATTTTCTTTCAGCAGCTCTATAAAGAAATATTTGAAACAAAGATGCAACTCCTCAGCTGAGCCTGGGAAAGCAGTCTACCTCTAAGAATGGGGAAAAAAAAGGTGTTCAAAATTTCCTCAGCAGTTTTAAACTATGGGAACAATCAGGATGAAAACATGCCTGTTCCAAGGCAATTCTTTGGCACACCAGCACAAAGTAAAGCCCAAAACACTGTGAAGAACAGGCTTCCAATGCAACTTCAGTTTCGTCTTGTTCTGGCATTGACCATGTTTTCCACATCCTTCAAACAAATGGAAGAATAGCAGCTATCATGTGTCCATTTTATATTGGCTTTTAGAAAGCCCTTGACAGGAATTTACATGGCAGATGTTCTCCAATACCAGAGCAGTGACACTGGGTCACATGGAAGGTCCATCTAGCCCAACATCCTGGCTCTGACAGCAGCCAACAAAAGGTGTTTAGGGAAAGAACACAGGTATAGGGCACACATACAGCAATTTATTCACCCCACTTCCAGGTACTACTCTCATTTCCCACCCCAAGCACCTATGATTTAAGATTTTATTGAGCTAGAAGACCATCATTATATTTAATTGTTTTCAATGGGTTTTAATTTTCCTTGACTACCTATTCACTTTATGAATCCTTGTAAAATTCTGCCATTTACATCCCCTGGCAACACAATTCACAGATCATCTGTGTAGTGTGGAAAAAATTAACCTCTTTTACATTTTGAGCCAGCCTCCTGCTAATTACACTTGATGATCTTTAGTTCTCATACTGACTAGAGGAAGGGTATGTCATCACACACTCGACTCTTTCATTTCCTTATGTGATTTCATAGATCTCTCTTACATTCTCCCTTTCTCTCTTTCAGGCTGAAGATTTGTGATATACTAGAAATATTTAGCTACCTAAATCTAGAGGAACATTCAGACACCAAGAAATGCTCAGTGCTACCACTGAGTAACAAGATCAAATGTGTCTCCTTCCCCGACCTGAAACCAATACTCACTTCTCTGAAGAAATTTGCCTTTCCCATGGCAACTACAGTTCCAGGTTTGGACAACATGGGCTTATCTAACAACATTCATGTCCTGAGTGATAAACAGGATGCAACAGCATATCAACAGCCTAGTTTGAACCAGCTAGTAATGAACAAATCTTAAAATCAGAGAAGAAAAAGAAGTCAGTGTCCTCAAATCATCTCCTAGAAACAAGACTCTTAAGAATTTCTGATGCATTTACTTAGCTAGCACTTTAGGCAGCAGTTTTCCCAAATCTGGTGGCTTCATCCACAGTCAGTAGAACTTACTTTTTTTTTTTTTTGCAGGATCAGTAGTAAAATTCCAGCTCCCTCAGCACCAAGCTACAACTCTTTAGCAGTAGTGCACTAAGCAGAGGTCAGAGTGTTAGAGGAGAGGTAAATCCAGCCAACAGCAGTGAACTAGTTTTTATTATGAATGCCTGCAGCAGATGTTCAGAATAAAGTGGTCAGGAACAATGAAAACTGCTGAGATCTTATAGCTCAGAAGTCCACACACAGCTGTACAAGCTGCATAAGAGAGAATAATTGTCTTGGATATGTCCCATAAAACTTGGGCAACACAGTCTCTGAATAAACCCTGTTATAAGCAAACCCAAAATGAAAACCAGCCTAGTGTCATACCTGCAATACAAAATCAACAACTTCAGTGATTTTACATGGGAACAGTTTGAGAAAATAAAAAGCATTTGTCCATTATGGGGCTGTCTGGCAGGGACAAGCTCTGCATCCTGCACTTGGCAGGTGAGATATGTGTCAGGATGACCAGAGGTTGTACAGGAACCACCAGGAGCATCAGAACCAAAACAATCTCAAGTGCCTCAATCTCTGCAATATGAGCAAAGCCCTTACACGATGCCTGATCTTTCTGGCTTGGTATAGCCTTCTTACTATAGCTTTTGTGCTTTGAGATGCCCCAGTCCAGTGTCCTATCTCATGACACTCGGCGTCAATAATACCATAATAAAAAGGGTCTCAGCCATTCATATGGCTGACTAGAAGGCTTAATTTTAACCATATATATATATATATATGTATGTATGTATGTAAAGGGCTAAATATAATCTAAAAAAATCCCCACCTTTTCACCTTCAAATAGGAACATTGATGGATGTTACTTTTACTTCTGTCTCATAGTATAGCATTATACTCAGAAAAGCAAAGGGAGCTGAGTTTTAAAACATTTTCTATTGCAAGGTTATATAACTTCACAGAATAATATTGCTAGACAACTTCACACAATAGTTTACAGATTTGTAAGCTTTTTAATAGCAATCCAAAACTATTGTCTCCCAATATTGCCTGACTTTGGAGGAGCTTTACCAGTTTCCATCAGCCAGGAAATCTGTTCCTTGTGCTCATTCACAGAACATTCTGAGCATCTCCAGCAAAGCATTTGGCTTGAGAAAGAGAAGAAGTTACTCTGAAATAAAGTCTAAAGCAAGTACATAGACAGCAGTAAGCAAAATTCTAGATTTAGTTCTTTTTCAGGAGGGTGCAGGCACCAAAGCATCCACAAAGTGACATTTCAACATCCTCATGCCCCTGGCACAAAGCAAAATAGAAAGTCTTGTTTCTCTGCAAATGGTCCCAGAGCTGATGGAGAAACAACCAGTGCCACTGGTCCTGAAGAGCACATAAATTGAAATGGCTCCATCACAAAAAAAAAAAAAAGTTTTTGTCTTGCTGTTTTGTTTTTTTTCACTGAAGGATTAGACCTTCCATGTTTAAAATAAGTACATAGAGCACTTGATGTGAGGCTTCTTCCTAGAAGCACTGCAGAGTCACTGTGCAGAGCAGCTGTGGTCACAGCTCTGCTATTGCTTCTACAGGGACTTGGCAGAGGGAAATGCCTGAGACTCTAGGGCAAAAACTGCTTCAAGGAAGATCTCAAAGCCCAGTTGTGGAAGCTTGGTTCCTCCTCACCTGGTCTGACAGGAAGGACCCTGCAGACCCACAGAAGAGGCAGCAAAGGCACTCTGCACAGCTTTCATCTGTCCATACAAGCACATCTACAACAACCCCCCGATTAGGGGAGTTACTCCAATGCTTAAGGCTCTGCAGTTCCTGTAGTGCCAAATTCCATTGGTTCTCAGAAAAACAGCAGATGAAACAATCAATCTTCCAGTGGTCTTGCCTAACAACTTCAAGTTACCACAGGGAAGATTTTTCTCCTGCCAGGGCAGGGTCTCCTGACACTGCACCAGCACAACAACATGCAGATCCAGTCCCAGCTCAGCCTAGAATAATTTTCTCACCCCAAGACCCTTTGCTCCAGCTGCCCTTTCACATTGTAGCTTTTAGTATTTTTGTACAATCACACCCCAGAAATTAGCTTCCATGCTCCTTCCCTCCAGCTCCTGCTGCCCTGACAAAGGGTTAGAGGAGAATGACCCACAAGGGAAAAAGCAGCATCACAGCTCACTTCACTCTAACCCTATCAAAAAGCACAAAATCAAAGCATCAGAGGTGCCTCTCGGTCAGTTTGTTTTAGTAATACTGCACACAGATGTGGACAAAACAGCAGTGTTGCCATCAATCCTAGTTACAGAGTTTTGTTGGCTCACATAATGTCAGCTGGAAATCATCAGCTAATCATCAGTATTTACTTATCATTAACCTCAATTAGAAAAAGAACCCTAAGGAGCTCTTACTTGAAGGGGTTTCACCTGCTCTGTATCACTCCTCAACTTCCAAAAATAATGTGGCTTTAATGCCTCCTCTTCAGTGGGGCCCTTCCTTGCCCACCGCCTGTCACACTGTGGTTTTTTATAGATACTCCATGCAAAGAGAAGAATGTTTTCTTGCTTGGACAAAATCAGCTGTGAAGTCCCTCGGCAAGGCTGTTTTACAGGTTACCTGCACAGCAGAATTCCCCCCAGTACACTCCATCAGCAGCCAATCTCCATCCCCAAGGTCTGATGCCTTCCTCAACCCCTCCTTCAGCAGCGGAGGGGATTTGAGCACAGCCTTGTTGCCCATGGCCTCCTTCCTGGAAAAAAGAAATCATTGAATAGAGAGTCGAGCTTCCTTTTGTTTGCCTTCCCCACCATGGCTCTGAGTCACCACGTGGAGGGTACATGGTGGCTCTGAGTGCTGCAATGACACACCAAGCCACAACTCCAGAACCAGGAGCATTGACAAATGTGCACAAGTGGCAGGAGGAGGCACCGTGACATACACAAGTCATGACTGTTTTCCTTGCATTACTATGTGATCCTCACAAAAGAAACATAAAGCGTGCTTTCCACCTCTCTGTTTCAAGCCCACGTTTTCCTCCAGGTTACCAAATCCATGCCATCACCAAGTCACCTGGCAGTGCCTCAAGGCTGTTCCCTACTTCTGCTCACCAATTCCCACATGAATGCTGCTACACCCTTGCTCGTGCTGTGATTGTGTGACTGACTCTCCCCAGCAGGGTGATGGTGGGAGACCACAAGACAGAACTACCACAAAGACACCTCTGATGAGGAGTCAGGTGCTGCAGGGTTTGCAAACCATGCAAGGTATAAGTGGAGCCTTATCACCCAGCATTTACAGAGCTCATCTGGAAACCCTGAAACAACTCTTAGAAAACCCCGTGTGCCTCAGACTTCCTTCAGAGACTTTAAAAAGCAAGAAAAAGTTTGTGCAGTAGCTGCTTTTGGCTTTTGACAGCCTGTTTCTCCAGCACGGACATAAAAGATAAAGGGAGCTCTATAGGGAAGAGGTTGCATTGAAGAATATTTTCAAAGTCACTCATCAGTGAAGGAAATAAAGGACCTTAGAGCTTGTTGCTCATTTAAAGCAAAAAAAAATAAAATCATTCATTGATTTTATTGGGACTCTTCTAGGCAAAGCAGTTACTTAAAGCACAATATATTTTTATTGCATGACTGAGAAGTGAAAGCAAACATGTATAAATCTTCCTTTGAGTAGGTTATCATCCAGCTGTTTTAAACAGTTTTGTGATACAAAAATCTTTAAAACCAGGCTCCCCTCACATTTAAAAGATGCCTTCAGAGAGGGAAGGACCCACGTTTGGAAAATACCACATGCCCTCATGGATGAAGCTGCTCTCCACAACAGTAGGCTGAGGCTGAACTACCTCCCAGCTTACCCTCAGTGCTGGCATGTGGACCAGGACCTGCTGGAGCTGACCAGGCCTAAAAGGGCAGGGCAGAGCTGGGCATCAGTGGAATCTCCTGGGCAAGAGGAAGCAGCTCCTTGACTTGGGTCCACTGGATGCTGCGTCAGGCAGAAACATG
The DNA here is from genome assembly GCA_013390005.1 of Calyptomena viridis. Lineage (NCBI taxonomy): Eukaryota > Metazoa > Chordata > Aves > Passeriformes > Eurylaimidae > Calyptomena > Calyptomena viridis. The sequence goes on from WEIV01001857.1 coordinate 163,842, forward strand.
TTGGCTCAAGGCTACTGCAGCCCAGTGGGATTAGCTGCTGGCCAACACTAACAGAAACAGAGTTCACTCGTTTAAAACTCAATCAGGTATCTCTGCACTCACTGTGGTCTCTTTGGGATTGCAAAGCCAGCACTGTTAGCAAGATGCAACTGTGCTAAGGCAGTGGCAGACCCAGGCTGCAAGTGAGAAAAGGAGTGCAGGAAGATGTATCTTTTATTATATATATATATCAGCAGCTGGTATGTCAGAAGAATGGGACAAACCCTGGCCAAGAAAGGGAGTGGATACCCTACAACTTGTCTTTTTTGTAGTTGTGTTAATTTATCGAGCAAGGATGGAGCCTGCAGAGGCTGTGGAGGTCTATCAGTTTGCTAGGCAGTATAGCTCACCGTTCAGGCCACACAGTAATTAAATTTTGAAACAGTTTTCTTCTGTACATTGAAGGAAGTGTTCTCTGTCTCTTCTAGTACGTGAACTAGGTACAGAAAGTGAAGTCTGCTTCAAAGTGAAGCCCAGCTTCTAAGCAAGCAAAAGCAAGCATTCTTCAGAGAACTGGTGACCATGTGGGACCCCTTGCTAATGGTGTTTTGCATGCTAAAAATCTGCATGGATTCAAGAAAAAGCTGGAGAAGTTCCTGGAAAAGGAACCTACAGAGTATTGCTATATGCATGCTGCAAACCATATTTAGTTCAGGAAGCCCCTGAGCCAAAATTGGTTGGAGTCTGGAGGAGTATCTGATGTATCTGTTTTCTTCTTACTTTTCTCTGTGCACTCATTTATGATGATCTTCAGAGACAGGGTGCTGAGCTGGATGGACCTATGGCCAGAACTGGTATTGTGACATTTGTGGTCTTTTAAAACAAGCAACACTAATCCAAGTCATCTTTACACCAGTATGACAGTGTCTGTACATTGGGACAAAAATAAACTATGTGGGACCCAGGAAAAGGAAGAGCTGAGTGATGTAGGAACATAAAACAAGACGTGAGAAAATAAGCCAGTTCCTGGGAGCAGCTGTGCCACAGAAAGCAAAGTGGCCCTTTCTTTTCCTCCCTGGGCCCTGATGAGGACAGCTGCAGCTCACCAGCTCCTGGACCAAGATGGTCACAGTCCCCTCACCATCCCTAGAAGGAAACCCAGGGACATAAAAATATAGACAGGAAAGGAGAAATTCCATTTTGGGCTGGAGGCCGACCACTCCCCCTCCTCACAGGCAGCACTGTTTATTTGCACTGTGCATTTTGTTTTTCTTGGAGAACCAGCCCTGAGTGGAGGAGAAAAGGGGTACAGGTTTGTGGAGTCCAACCACACAGCAAATCCTCAGCCATTAACATGGGCAAAATAAAGTATAAAGCTGCTTCTTGTTCTTTTCCCTCTGTATTTTTTCTCCATATTTTGAAAATGGTGACAAGAAGCAGTTGCCACTTCTTGTGTCCCCTGTGTTGTCCCTGCTTCCTAAGCACTGAGCTCTCCCACCTGGGCACATATCCCCTTTGGAGGCACATAAAGGAGAATCACTTGGCCAGCATCACTCTGAGGAGATCTGACCTGTCTCGGGAGGTTCAGCAGGAGCAGTGGAGCCTCCTGGCCAATTCCCATGGGCAAGGAAGAGCAGGAGATGCTGGGGTTACCAGGCATGTTGGGCAGCAGCCCAGTGCTCCCAATATGCCAATGGGCACATTTGAAACAGTTTGCTGAGGTCTCAGACCTTCTCAGTTGTAAAGACCTTTCAGGAAAGTCAAAGAATAACAGTGAATAAATGCAAACCAGCACCTGGACATGACCAAGTAATGTTGGCCTGAAGGGTGTAAAAAGGAAGCCAGCAAATATGTGTCTTGGTGTCAGAGTAGCACAGATCTGTCCCCGCATCACAGTGAGTCTCACCAAGGCCACTGAGTGAAGCATGAAATCCGGTTGACAATAGGCAGTCAGTCACAAGACAGCATCTTTCTGGGGGCTGTTGACATTATTATTCTAGATCAAGAAGCAAATCCTACATATTAGTTACTTAGCAGATGAAGTTACCATGCCAACTCATATGCTACCTTTTTTTTAATTATTATTATTGCAAGAGTAGGCAGTGCTCCCTTGAGATTTCACAAAAGAGGAGGAAAAATGTCAAAGTGCCAAGAATATAATGGAAATTCTAGTCTCAACTCTTTTCCATAGATCTGTTTTTCAGCTTACATCCCGCTCCTTCTCATGGCAGCAGTGGGGCTAAACCAAGAGACTCTCTGAATGGTAATTTAGTGGCCAGCCCACGATATTGTGGTGCTACACTCCAGTAATCTGCAGTTCTCTGCCCCCGCTTCACACAATTTTCAGGGAACTAATGGAAGGAGCTGGTGCCAAATGATTACACAGCCTTCCCCCAACCTCTCCTTGACTTCTCTGCATGGCTTTCTTTGTTCCCTGTTTCTCCCCTGCCTTCCCATCTGTCTTCTTTCCTCTGCTGGAAGGATTTTTATTTCTGACAGATACTTACTTTTTTTTTCTCTGTTGTCTTTACTTGTTTTCTTCCACAAAACATTATATTCCTGTCTCTTCCCCCACTCAGTGCTGCCTCTTCTGTTCTCCATCACATCTAGGGCCCTCTTGCAGACTCTCCAGGGGAGCAGGAATGGGTGCCACCAGCATAATGCTGGGAGGCAGAGAATTAGCTGTCCATACCATTAACCATTTCAGATACACTCTAGTTCGGCATGAACACAAGAAAGCCTTTGCCTGCCAGAGCTGGTATACTAAGTCTTGCTGGAGGCAGAGCAGAGAGTCTCCCTAAAATTAGTGCACTTTACTTTGTGCCTCGGGACTAAAAGCCACACAGCTCCAAGAAGCGTGACTGCTGTAGCCTTTTCCAGGGAAAAGGCATGGAGGATGTAGGAAAAGAAAGAGGTTGCAGGGAAGAGGTTGGGGGCAGGATGTGACTGCCAGCTTCCTACACCTCTTTGGGAACCCGCGTAGGATGTGGTGTTGAGGAACAACAAGACTCTTAGGCATCTACAAAAAAACCCCTGGATTCAGTTAAATGCAGCCTCTGCTGGCACTGCCTGCTGGCACAGCCGGGAGTCCTTGGCGCTGTGCTCAGCTGGATCAGTGTGGGAGCCACTTGTGCCCATACACCGATGGCTGGTTGTGTCAACATTGCCGTGTGTTTGGAAGACACGCAGCAGTGATGGGAAGAGGATTCCTGGCAGAGGCTGTGCAGCTGCTGGGGGAGGGTGAGGAGCGCAGAAATCCCATGGCAGGGTGAGGGGCCTGGGTGCCTGCTGTTCCTGTAGCAGATGTGGGCAGGGGGACACCAATTGCCACTTTCGGATCTTGGTCCAGATCTTACATTCCCTGTTGTATGAAAACACTTGAACCCAGGGTTTACCTTCACCATGAGAGAGTCGGCTCTGTCTCCTAAGAAGCACAAGCATAAATGCCTTCACTAGTTTCACACCCTATTTTCTTTAAGACCTCTATGTGAACTAAAGAAACGGGACACAGACCTTGGTCCCAAGTAATGGTTCTTCCACAACTCACCTTACATGGCTTTACCCTGCTTATCTATTCACAGTCCTGGCCAGTTAAGTTCAAGGATGTGATATGGGTTGTGACTTAGCAGCTGGCTTGTGACCAGCACTAAACAGGATGCATTCATTTGTCCTGGTCAACATCCAAGGCCAAGTCCTGATTTTTATCTTACTGAACAATCTTGGCTATTGACCATTGTATTCAAATGCTATCAGGTGCATGGCCATCCAAAGGTGCTCCTCGACTGTTCACAGGCAAGGCAGTAGGTAAATATGGATAATTACTGCAGTTCTAACTTCACACAATGTATTCCGATGCTTGGCTTTTTGTGGTCAGGTTTCACACTATTTGTCTATTTGACTAAAAGTCTATTTGACTTTTTCTGTTGTCACTGGACTCTGCAACAGGTGAAAGCCTGACTCAGTAATGGGTAACAGGACTTCCCAAAAGTGCCCAAAAGTGGCTGCCAGCTGTGGTCCCACTAAAGCTGTGGGCTTGAGGTAAATCCACACTGACTTCACATCACCTGCTCCTCCCAGATATAAGACATACTTTGGAAGTATCAAGCTGATGCAGAAGCAATCCTTAGATTTTGGAGAGGCTGCTCACAGTAATGAGGACTATCCCCACATATCAGTGCTGCTTAAGGGATGGAGAAATTGGAGGATAGGATTCAATAAATTATACCAGCGCAATTACTGGTTTGCACATAATGACCTGAGTCATGGCTTGTGGGGTGGGTTGTTTCCATCTCAGGGCAGTGCCACTGTAAGTTGTACAATATGATGCAGCGCATAGTAAATCTGAAACTGAACTGCACTTGCAGTGAATAACTCAGAGCCCACAGTCACAGCTTGAACAGAATGTGAATTGCATTTCAGAATACAACATTGAAAAAAAAACAACAAAAGCTTAATAGGGAAGAAACAGAGAAGCTTAATAGGGAAAATCAAAAAGGCTTGTTGGTTATATTCTTTCAATCTGAAAAAAGTCAATAATATGTTAGAGAGGAGTGTTTAATAGGTCAAATAAGAGGAGATAACTGACATTCCTCTGCAATGTGGTAAAGATAATCACCACAAGGCCAAATATTTTTAAACGTCATTCTAGCAGATGAATCCAGAAAGGCAATTAAAATGCGTGAGACAAAATGTGCGATAACCACAGAAGCAATACAAATTTGGCTTCATTGTTTATCCTTTGATTTCTTAGCAGGCTGAGGAAGACATTTGTGCTAGGATTTAAAATGTGATTTATCAGTCCCATCGCTATTTTGCAATCATAGAGAGGAGGGATTTGTACACCTTAGTGTCATCTTCTCTAATCTTCATTCTCCCCTTCCAAGAAAAGGTGTCTCAAATGGCTGATTAGAAAACAAAGAATGAGGAAAACTGGAGGAATGCCCTTGGAGTTTAGTTAATTTAAACTCTATGTTTGCTCTTCTGGGGAATTGCTAGAAATGTCCTAAAATCCAAACTCTTGCGTAAGAGAGGGCTGAAATCTGGCTCAGAGCAGAGCTCTGTGGCACTGCCAGGCACTGCCCCAGGAAGAAGGTGCCAGTATCCCTTTTAGAGTCAGCAAAGCAGTCCATGGTACAAAGCCAGGAAGCTGCCTCTGTCTAGGTGATCTTGTACATATCTAGGTGAGAGTATGGCTGCCAATATATGCTTGCATGACAGGGGACACCAAAGAGGACACCAGGAATCCCCTTCCACCTCCTGCCATCAAGCTGTAATCACAGAGACCTGAAAGCAAAAAGGGAAGATCAGGCCAGGTTTCGTAAAACACTTAAAAAAATTGAAAAAATTAAAATTCAGTTGTATCATAAATTGATTTCTTCTTTTCCCCCGTCACATTGCTCAGTGTGGCTGCTGGCCTGGGAAATCAGGCAAGAGGGATGCCCCATGGGATGGCACCAACCCACCATCAATGCTGTAGCTCCCTCCGGGACTGCACAGGTCCAAGGTGTCCATCTGCATGGTGAGGGCAGAGCTCTGCAGCACTTCTCAGAACCTGGGACAGGAGTTTGGAGCAGCTGCATGCTGGGGAAGGAGCTGCTGCTTCCCTGCAGGGAGAATGGAAAAAGCCTCCCTTTAGGAAGGGATGGTGCTGAAAGACACCAGGAGCCAGTGTGGGGCTCCATAGAAACAGGCAGAAAGCTCAGATCACTTCCTTCCATCACTTGGTGATGGAAAAAAATTGGGGGGTTTTAATTATTATTTCTTTCCTGTAGCAGCAGTGGGAAGCTCATCCATCACCGGTGGCATTAAGAAGCAGCAAGGGTCCCAGGCTTTGCAGTGGGGACCCCATCCTTGGGGTGGTGTGGGTGCTGTGCCCACAGCAACGTGCTCAGCAGGAACACAAGCATCACTGAAAACTGTGGGGCTGGCTCCAGGACACAGTGCCCCAGCAGAGGGAACAGTTCTCCCTGGAGAGCCCAGCTCCATGGTGGCACAGCTGAAAAGGGCTGCATTGACACGGCTCTGAGAGCTCCATCCATCTATCTTCCAGCTTTCCAGCTAACATCAGAATTTCCAGCACATCCTCAGCTCTGCAGAGATGAGTTTGGCTCAGTCCTAGGAGGGAGGTGAACTGGAGTTTTCTGCATACCAAGGCTATGCTGTGACTTGTAGGGCATGTCGTGTCCTCAAAACAGTGTCAGTAGTATTATGTCAAATTAAACCACATATGTGGGTGAAGGAGAAGAAAGGTTGGCAGGGTTTGCCCAGCTAGAAGGTGATGCAGGTGATGCCGGTTGCTCAGTCTCAGCTGCATGGCGTGTTTGATGCTGGATGAACCCCACAGATGCTGCCCAGAGGTATTTCCTATGGGCTCAGGGTTGGAGTCATGGCTGTGCTGCCCTGAGCTTTGTCCCTGCCTTGGCAGGGAGGGGGACAGACTGGTTCAAGACAGGCTGTGGGGCTTTGCTCTTGGCAGTCATGTGAGGACTGGGACAGCAGTAGGGTCTGGGCTCTCAAGTCTCTGAGGAACATGGCTCTCTGTGTTCTCCACCTTTTCCTCTCATGCCCCTGAAAGTGCATGGGGCAGAGAGAAAAGCTGGGTCTAAAGTCTGTACTGTGATTTAATTCCATTCCTGCAAAAATCGCTGGGGAGAACCAGACTGACTTTCAGACCCAGAAGTAGAATATTTCTCACCAACACGATTCAGAGAGTAAAATAAAAAAAATATTTTGGGCTTTAGACCTCACCCTGCCAGTCTCAAGGCATTGCAAAAGGAAGGAAGAAAAGAAAAACACTACAGGAAGGGTTGAAATGTTCGCTGCAAAAGTTGGAATGAAGGGAGATGTGATGTCCTGGGGCCCTTTGCTGTCCCCTGTGTACATGCATGCGTGTGAACACAATCATCTCTCTATGCAAGTACATGCAGAGAGGCTACAACAACACAACGCATCCGGATGATACAGTGGCACGTGGAAGTAGGCAACACGGGGTAGATCTGAAGCCTTTGTTCCTGAAATGAGAATAAAGTCAGTTTTGTCTCCCGAGGTCAAACGCTGCCTGACTGAATTTTGATGCTGGAGCAGATAGACGCAATTAAGCAGATCGTTCGCTTTCTGGTTCTGGCTCCGACATAGCGAGGCTTTTGCAAGAGCAGCCTGGGAACTGGGACACCCACACACCCCAGCGGCAGCTCTGCCTCCTCGGCATCACAAACCCCATGGCAAAGGGGAGCGCACCCCCAGGCAGTTTCTCCTTGTTTCACCCTGATAAGTCCCAGCTTCCCGCTGGCATACTCACATAGTCACATCAGCACTGCAGAATTACATCTGCTCCACTTGCCTCCTTGTTTTTTTCCCCGGGGAAACGTGATATATAGGCTTTCTTAAAGGGCCACACAGCACATGCAAATGTCACCCATTGAGATGAGTGCCGGAGCCTGGTTTTGCGTGGCAGCTCGAAACACCTGCGGTGTCCATCGGTGGGAGAGTCGCTGCTGCTGCACTGTGGCGGCTCCCTGCGCTGGTGGCAGCCCTGGCTTGCGGGAGGGAGGGAAAGAGGAAGGGAAGGCATGGCTGGGATGTGGAGGCAATGGACAGCTGAGCGGTTTGCAGAGTGTTTGCTGATTCAGCGATGCCAGAGGAACTCGGCTGCTGCCGCCCAGTGGGAAGAGATGCGTGGGAGCCCGTGGGCGAAAGGTGGCCGTGGAGCTCAGCCAGGGAGGGCAATGCAAGCGGCTGTACTCCCCACAAGAAGCCAGCCCCTGCTTTGCATAGGGTGGCCCATGGCTCCAAAAAAGCCAGTCCCCTCGGAGGTGGCCTGTACAGGACTGGGGCTTCACCCGTGCCCCTGCAATTGGAACTTGATGGAGACACGACAGCTGGCTGGCACTGCCGGGCTCTCTGGTGGCACATGTGCTGCCATACACTGCCCTTGCACCCGTTTCTGCAGGAACCATAAGGAGGAGGGACACAGTCCACCAGCACCTAGGAGCAATTCATTGTGCCCTTGTCACTGCTTTAAATCAAATTAGACTCTACAAGAAAAAAGATGGTGTTTTTACAGCAGCACCTATTATGCTATTGCAATTAGGGCTCCATTATAGCCCCTCACACTAAAAGGTTTCAAAACATAACTATAAAAACCCCCTTGGACTGAGAAAGAAAAACATTGCCAGGGAACTGGTCCATTTGAAAGGACAAACAGGATTGACAGACGCCTCTCAGGGCTGAGTGTTTTGTAGATATTCAAATTATACACCTGGACCACTTGAGAGCCAGGGTGATGTTCAGCCAGAGTGTGAGCAAGAGCCTTTCCCACCAACCTCCTTGACAGCTGCCCACACTCCCACTGATCCAGGAGATTCTGGCACCATTTTCTAATGGTCTCCAGTTTTCCATAAGCATTATGAATTTATTAAAATAAAGGACAAACTCCTAGCACTGGTTTACAATTGTGACACTAGACAGACTCCAGTCAGCCAGCAGAGGTGCCCGTGTTTTGCAGCAGCAGGAGCAAGGGTTTGCAAACACTTTAATAACTGGTTACGAGCTATTGCCTTAGTTGGTTTAATAACTAGCTATGGCCCTACCGGTTCACTCTGAACAAAGTGACATCACAATTTCTGTACCAGCTGCACCCAGCTACCCCACCCTCACCACGCAGAAATGATGCACAGCTTGCTGCAATTGATGGGAAAGACTCTGAGAGTCACATTGATGGACTGCACATGAAATAGTCTGGAAAAAATCAACAAAGAGAGTGACTGGGCTCTAACACTCGCCCTGACTGTGCCTCAGTTATAAAACCTTCAGCCGCCTCACATGGACAAGGCCCCTCTGCCCTTGTTGACCATCCACCCTCACAGCAGAAGCTCCCTAAGCAAATTATCTCCACAACAATGAGCCCCTGCAAGCATTCATTGGCACAATAGATTCAAGCAGTTTCATCAGATTTATGGGTTTAGGGTTTACAGTCATTGATATGTGAATTAAGCACTGACTGACTGAGACTAACTCTTCAAAAGGAGTCATTATAATCTCTATAGAAATATAATGATTCCAGTGACAACATCTTCAATGAAACTTCAAAACCACTCATTTAAAAAAAAATAGGTACAGAAATATATATTTAAATAAAGCACTAGTTTTCAGTTTTTCCCATCCACCAAAGGTAAGGAAAATTCAGCTTTCCAGAGGTCAGACATTCAGGCTTCATCCAGGGAGATGTTCAGGAAAAGCTGCTTCCCCCTTCCCTGGAGCATTGCTATGGGCATCACAGCTCAGGCTAGTGTGGTCAATGCAAAGGTGTGATACATGCACCCTTTGGCATTGGAAGAAAGCCATGGACTCACAGCGTTATATAGATAAGAACCAGTTTGCGCCTTTCCACTCTCCGCCAAACCAAGCCTTAGATTAAGCTGGAGAAAGTTCAGCCAGGAAGAAGCCAAAGAGGTTTACAAAAAGGCTCCATTGATTTTTTTTTTCTCAAGGTCCTTGTGCTTTAGAAAATCCTGCAACAATGTGGCAAACAAATGTTAACATGGTAAAGTTTTTGAGCATCGTAGAGGCGAAATTTTGGTGCAGTAAAGCAAGGCGTTCCAAAGGAAAAGCTCAGGATCCTGCTGTTTGCAACCTCCTCATCATCTGCAGCAGAGGCAGTGCCGAGCTCCCAGCTCAGTCCTTGGCCTCGATGACACATTTTCAACAGCAGACATCTAGCTGTGGTGACAGGCACAGCAGGCAGGTGCTTTAGCTCCAGAAGTGGTTTGTTCTTAGTCACCTAATGTAAATGACAGAGTAGTCTAACTTTGCTTGAATTGCTCAGCAGGGCTTAATCCCCCCTCAAGGTCTGCTGGTCATGAGGGAACATTCAGACCTGGGCCACCTCCGAGGGGAAACTCTCATTCAATGGCCCATCTCCAGGTGATGGGGCTGGTTATCCCCCCGTGCTGATGGACCTCAGGCTCCATCTTACTGAAGCCAATGGAGTCGCACCACATCAACAGGCTGGTGCTTTGGCAAAGCGTAGGGTGAATTAAGAGCAGAAGCACAATCATGTAGATAATCTGCTGTTCCTGTTGTGCACAAAGTGCTTCTGCTCTTTGAGTTCTTGTTTGGCAGCTCCTGTGATGAGAGGGATGAGGGCACCCTGCTCAGTAGGACAGCAGCTTCCTCCTGAAGCTGATGAGCTGTGACATTTCAATCTCAAGGCTGCTTGGAGGGCTGGGATGGAGGACTCCACCCTGGCCTTGCTGACTTTTGCTGAAAACTAATGGGTTACGGAGCACACAACCTGCACAGCTAGTTTTTAACAATTACCATCCATCTACTCATCAGCTTATCACTGACGACAAACAAACCGAAGGAACCACTCAGCAGACAGCACTACAGTGTGTCCCTAATGCACCAGCTGAGCATCCCCAGGACCAGAGGTGCTGCCAGGGTAGGGGAGCACACGAGCTGTGCCACCAGCTCCAGAGCTGGTGGGGGCTGGTCCATGCATGCTGGCAAAATGTGCTTGTGGGGCTGTTGCAGCAAGAACCAGGAGAATGGGGAAGCCTGTCTCCCTGCCACGCCATCCCTGTTGGCCTCACATGAGTTCCGGCATGCTTTGGCACAGCTCCTGGCATAGCACATAGGGCTGATGGCTTCCTGAAACTGTTAAACATTTCTACTTCAAAAGAAGAAAACCAGTATGAGGGATCCTACGTCAACTGGCTTGTTTCAGGCCTTTTCTTGGAGGAGAGGAAGGAAAACTTTGACACTTATCCTCCAAAAGCAGCTAAAATGGTCTTCCACAGCAGCAGCAGCTCTCATGGAAAATCCTCCTGCCCCACCTTTCTGCAATGAAATGAGGACTAGTTGTTTTGCTCCCCATTGTAACTAATTCCAGTGGTCTCCTTTCACGACTAGAGAGAAACAGTGTAGGATGCTGTCCCTGGGTCTGGTGCACCTTCCTCTCCCAGGTAATGCTCCTGTGTTTTGCAGAAATGCATCTTCCACATTTTCCCACTTAAGCCTGGGGGCCAGCATCCCTTCTGCAAAAGCCACCTCCAAATCACAGCCCGCTTCTTCCCTGAAAATGCACTTTTCAGCTTAAGGCTCAACCTTCCCATAACTTAAAAGCAGAAAGAAAAATATTGCAGTGAAGCAATATATCTCGTTTCTGCAAAACACCCCCCAGGAGGCAATAGCTACATAGGCACGTGCAGCCTCTGAGCATGCCTTTGCCTCATCCATCACTGGAGATGCAGTTAAAAACATCAAGGCAGCCTCTCTGCTGCAATAAATCACTGCAGCTCTGGGATCTCCTCCACCCACATGGGTTGAGATTTCAGCCCCACCATGAAGCAAATGAAACCTGCAGAAAGGGCGTGGGTCACAGCACACCACACCAAGACTGTGCTAGCCGTGTTGCCAAGGCTGTGAGAGGGAATCCAGAGTAGCTTTCTGAATGTGCATCAGAGCAATATTCCTCTGGAGCCTCAGTAATGTGTTTTTTTCTCCTGGCCCTTGGAGCTGATGAAAACCTTGGGGCTGTGGAGTGAATTGTGGGATCCCAATACCATCCTCCCTGCCCCTCACCCCCACCAAGGAGCACTACACATCTGGAGACTTTCACTGTGCTCCGTGGGTGTTATTGAAGGAAAAGCAAGAAGAATGAAGACAATAAATATGAGTAATAAAAACACCGAACAGAAGAGGGAGCAAATAAACCCCAAACCAAATATTCAGATGGGTCAGGAGGCAAAGCAGCAGTGTGACCACCCCCCAGAGGTTAGTTAATGCAGGGCATTAGGGAGCTGTTAGTCTGCAACTCCTCTGCAGATTTGGGCTGTGCACATCCTTCACACCATATCTGAGCAAATCAAAACCCTTTGAAATATTCTCATAGCAAGAGATCAAGTAACACACCTTCTCCCTACACAAGGAGGATAAACAGAATACATATATTTCACAGATGGGGAAACTGAGGCAGAGGGCACAGCAACATGTTCTAGAGGTTGTCCTGCTTCAGTTGAGTCCATTATGCACAAATTAAGCCAAAGCAAAGACGAGACAAGCAAACAAAGGGCTCTGGGATATCTGTGGGTACAAATGCCTGCTGAGAAGAGACACTCAAGCCCCACAGGAAGAGAGGGAAGGAGGGAGTAGGGACTCTATGCATTCTCTTTGACCACAGCTGGAAAGGTAACTCCCCACACACAAGGCAAACAGGACAGGAATCCTCCACCTAAACCACTGCTCACAGATGTTTGTCTAAATCTGTGCTGAAGATCTCTGACAGTGCAGCTTCAATAGGCAGAGAACCATGTCCTCTCCCCATTGCAGAGGGAGGGTGAGTTATTTCCATCCTTTTGTCATCAGTTCTCTCCATATCTGACACCTGTTTTGTGGCCTCTCTTAAACAGCCTCAATGCGTTCAACTCCTCTTCATAGTCCTTATTTTCTAGATCTCTGAGAAGCTGGTCTGACTCTCCACATGACAGTGATTCTGCACCCCCTCCACCCCACTTCTCTCCAGCCTTATTTATAGTCTTTTTAATGCATCTGCAACCTGACAAAGCTCTTTGCAAAAGCCATGTGGAGAAATGTGCTTTCGCATGGGGGAACTTCACCACTGCAAGACTGAAAGCTCATCGGGGTAAAAAGAATTATGTTATTCCTGCTTTCACAGGAAATACCAACACTTGAGAGATTCTTGAATTTTCAGGCAGTCCTTGCTTTCAGCTGAGCAGGTTGAATTGAGACGACCACACTTCTTTGGCATTAACCAAACAGATCTTTCTCTTCTAATAAACACCAATGGAAAAACTTTGTTTTGAGAAGCATCAGTTGCATTTTCATTGGCGTTTCAGCCCATCTACACCCCTCACTTCTGATATAAGCTGTACTGAAAGAATCACAGAATCACAGAATGGTTTGGGTTGGAAGCACCTTAAAGATCTTCTAGTTCCAATACCCCTACCAAGGGCAGAGACACTTTCCACTAGACCAGGTTGCTCAAAACCCCATCAGGACTGGCACTGAACACTTCCAGGGGTGAGGTATACACAACTTCTCTGAGTAGCCTGTTCCAGTGCCCCAAGGTAAAGGATTGCTCCCTAATATCTAATCTAAATCTACCCTCTTTCAGCTCCACTGTTGAGAAAACACACACATGATGCTATTCAGATGTTAATAATGATGACTAAAGGACCAGAACTTCTTGAAGACCTTTTTCTCCAGAGGCTACAGAGAGTAGGGAGCATCCTGGAGCTTCCCCATTTTATTGAACTTCATCTGAATCAGTGGCTTTTTTTCTCTTTGAAGCCTCTTCTTGGAGTAAGGAGACCCTTAGGTTTCCTTTTTAGAGAAAAATAACCCTCAGAGCTAGACTGAGGGTTATGAGGGTTATGAGGGTTATGAGCTTCTAGCAAAACTGAAGAAAAATGGTAAACAACTGCACAACATGTACATTTTTAAATTCCCATGACCTTCTGGGAACAGACACCTGGAAAGAGCATTGTCTTGATGGCATTTCCAGGAGCAGGAGTGCTCCTTGAGAGCTGATGCTGGAAAAGAGCACTGGAAAGTGTTGCAAGGAGAGAGGTGACCTAAAAGGTGGGATTCAGAGCTCTTCTAGAGTTATGTTCATTAGCATCCCTGGTGAAACCCAGCAGGCCCTGACGCTAGCTGTGTTTTGGGGTAGTTGACAACTCCCAGGGAGGTCCAGATTGGATTCCATCCAGGCTGGACTTGCTGCCTGCTCTGTCTGCACCCCAGCTGTAGTGAGCTTGTCTGTACAAACCAACACTCTGTAAATGTTTGTTGCAGGAGACAATTACGAACCAGTACGGAAGAAGGTTTAGTTGGACTTTGTGTCTGAAGGGGCTTTCCACACCTCAGCATGTGCCTGAGTAAATAGCTCCTTTGTTCACACTGTCAACCTGCCAGATGGCAGAAGAGTTATCAGTTACAGTTTTCCCCAGTACAGCAGGGCAGTCTCTGGCTTAAACATGACTTTGAGAAGCCCAAGGACAGAATGCTCAGCACTAGGCTGCCTGGCTGGGGGAAGCTTCAGGCAGGACTCCCCCTGTACCACAGAGCAGCCAAAACCAATGCTCTGCCCAGTCCCATCTTGCCATCAGGGCTGTTTCACACCAGTTCATGCTGCCACTCTTCCTTGTTTAGTTGATCATAATTATTCCCGTCCCACACACTTTTCTTCTCTTGGACACACAGTCTCTCCCAGAGGTAGATGAGACTCTGTTCTCCTCTGTTCAATCCCTCTGTTCTCCTCTGCACAGCACAAAGTCCAAATGCCACTGGATATTATATAAATATAATATTTACGATTATTATTAATATTGTATCATATTATATTAAACATTATATTTATTATCTCAATCCCTCATTAATCCCCTTGATCTCCCCTATCACACTGACAGGTGACATGCTGGCAGGCTCCTAAAGCAAGAATTGCACACTGCGCATGGCATCGTGGCACCTCCTGGTTTACCCTTCTTGCTTTACTCCAGAACCTTGGCCACCTGAGACTGCCTGGTGTGTCCAGCCTGGCAGCCTGACTCACCTCTGTCTGGGCACTGCAGGCTCCCCAGGGTTAAATCACTTTACACCACTCAGTGACAAACCAAGTGACTGTGTTCAATGTTGTTTAAACCTTCAAAGCCCCCCTTTTTTGTGTGCTCCTTTGCTTTGAATTCCTTCCAAGGTTCCCAAATTCTCCAGGAATGGAGGGATCCTGGGCCAGTAACTCCATGGAAATAAGTGCCCCCAGGGCAAAGTGAGGATGTGAATATATAAATACTTAACCAGGGAACAGAGTGCTCCATGTCCCTCACCCATGCCTGGCAATCATTACTGTGACCAAGGCACTCACTCATGACCTGCAGAAACAAGGCAGAAGGGGTGAAATGCAACGATTCCCACACAGCAGTTCTGGAGGTGCTTTTGAACTCCCACTCTCAGACACTGTGGGGCTTCATCCCACCAGGGCAGGACCATCTGCCCTCCACTGCCCCCGGCTCAGCGCAGCAGCTCACCTCATTGTCATACCTCTCGTTCAAATCTCTATCTGTAGGGTAATAATTAACCTTGAATGGACGTTTTTCAGCATTTTTACTCCACCTCTTTCCTTCTTTTAAATTCTCAGACATAGTGAAAGTGAAAGAGTGCCGGAGTCGCTCCCGGAGAACAAAAGGTGAAGGTGCTGGAGGTCTTGGGCAGGTGTGGAGAGGCCTTTTTTTCCCACTTTTAACAGCCATTTTCAGAGGGAAAAGGAGGATGGAGAGTGGTGCCATTCACGGAGGGAGCCCCTCGGCCAGCAAGTGTGCGAGGAATGGTGCCCCAGTCAGCTGAGGTGGGTGAGCTCACCAGGATCTCTGCCCTGCAGATCTGCCCACCTGTCACCACTTCCCCTGGATTTCCTGCGGCACGGAGCTGCTCTCAGTTTCTGTGGATCACGCCTGTGCTGTCCCAGCTCGTGGCAAAGGGGATCAGTTCAGTCAGTACGGGGGTAAATATTCTGTCCCTTTCCTTGCCCTTTTTTCCTTTTCTTTTTCCCTAGCTCCCTTTACTGCACAGCTCACTGCTTTGATCGTTGCTACTGCTCTGTTCTGTCCACAGAGCCCCCATGCAGAGTTTGAGCCAGGATCTCAGCCTCTTTCCTGCTGAAATTCCTGGACAATGGGGTGCCCTCCTCTCTCTCCCACTGTCTGTATGGGCTGTGATGGAGTGACATCCTGAGCAAGGCAATGAATGGTTAAATATTGCCATGACAGTGTGACACAGGGTCTGAGCCCCAATGTGTGAGTAGCTCAGCAAACCTATGGGAAGATGCCATCCCTGCAGCTCATAGCTTGTGAAATAATCATGCACAAGGGAGAAAAACTCTGACTTAGGAAGGATGAGATCTATCTGCAGAGTCCCAACATGTCCAGTCACTGCATTCATATTTCAGTCTGGCTTCTGTGAGCTGGAGAGACCTGAGACAGGCAGTTCCTGGGTCACCTCAAGCAATAACTGTTTCTAATGATTTGAATTGTTCATTGATCTGCCTTGAGCCTTTGCTGGGAAAACATGGCATTTTATATCCTCAGAGCTCTGCAATGTACAACATCTCCATGAGCGGGCTGTATTAGCTGGTGACCTGATGAGAAGGGAAAGAGGGCAAAACCTCTCTCTCTTCCCCCTTCCCAAGCACCAGGGCCAGCCCTCAGGGTGGGCAGAGAGAACCTAGTCTGTCTGCAGTAAAGCAAGAGCAGAGCAAGTGCAGAGGATGTGATCCCAGCTCAGTAGCACTGACAGGAGCACTTCAGCTGAAATCTGAAATCTGCAGCATCCCTTGCAGCTCATGCAGAGGTTTCTTTGACCTTAGAGATACTCATCCTTGGCATGCCAGGATTCAGTGCTCTGAAGCAAAATGAGTGATGTGAACCCTTTCTGCATCATACCCTTTCTGCCTCCTGTGCTGTAACCATGACAATTCAGAGTGCAGAGATACCTGCGGCTTTAATGGAAGGGGCTAGAGCAGACCTCAGCCACCCACTGGGGTCCACTCACCCCTGGGCCACCTCCAGCAGCAACAGGGCAGAAGTAGCAACATAACCCAAAGCTGCTATATTCACATGAGAAAGTGGCAACACTCCAGTGAGACTCAGGAAAGCTCATCATTCTTGCATGACTGGAAATCCACCTAGAAGAATGAAAAGTAAAAACATACCTTGTTACCCACTGAAATGGTATTTTTGCACAGCTTTCAGCATTTCTGAGAGCTAATGATTCCTTGTCACTGGAGAAATAGCTGCCACTTGCCTGATTTATGGAGCTTTCCACAGCACCAAGTGCAGGCCAGCACTGGTGTCTGTGAGTAGAGAGATTGTTTCAGCAGCTGCAGGCTGCAACAGCTTGTCCTGTCCTTGTATCAGGCACAGAAAAGGAACAGGCCAGGTTTTCAGCCCAGGACTGACTTTGGAGACACAGTAATATCTTGTTAAGAACATCTCTAATTCTGCTGGTTTGTGCATTTCAGTGATTGCCATCAACCTATTTCATAAACCTCTTGTTGAAAGACAAGGCAAATAGAAAGATGGAGTTAGACCCAAGGAGTGTGACCTCAGAACCAGCCTCTCCAACGAGCAGTGCAGGGGAGGAAAAGATGGACATTACTTCTGAAGTGAGCAGCCCAGCTTTACAGAGCAGGGACAGTGGATTCTTTGAAAGAGGTGTTAAAATGTTAAGCATCCGGAGACCAAAACTAAGTCTGAACAAAGAAAATGGAAAAGACGACACTGGCACTTGGAAAGGAAAAAGACTTTTGCGATCACTCAGGAGCTGTGAGGAGAACAAAACCACCATCTGTAATGGCATAGAGAAGACTGGTGAAAATATAAAAGCAGAGCCCATTCAAGGAAAACCTCTTTCAGGTAAGAAGCAAAACCACCTGTGTCATTTGCTTGGCAGGATGAATGTAACCTTCAAGGTTACATTAATTTACAGTGTTGGGTGCAACAGAGGTGCTAAAGAACAAGGTACCTCATTACAAGGGAGAGGCAAATGGACCACTTGCATGGATTTGTTGGGTGTTACCTGGCCCAGCCTGGGCAGGTTGCTTGCTGACACTGAACATGCTGCTCTGTAGCCTCCACTGGATTAGTTTAATCATATCAGCAGCCTACTATCAACATGTCAGTGGACATATCACCCATCACACATATCATATTTGCTGTGCACAGTTTGGGAACTGCTGGTCTGACAATACCTAGAAGTGCAGTGTGGACTATTTCTACACTATTGCCTGCATTGGCCTTCTGGACAATTTCTGCTCTTCAGCTCTCAGACTGATAGTTGCCTGACTGTGCTCTGTAGGTTGGTGCAAGGCCTTGGTGGGGAACAAAGATGGTTTGACTGTGATCTGGTTTGGCACCTCTGCTTTGCTTCCTAATCTTAGAGACTGCCTTGCAAAGAGACTTCCACAGATACTTTGCTCTCTTACACTGACTTTTCACCTGTCTTTCTCACAACAGCCATGCTGCAAGTATCTGTTATTTGTCTTCCTCTGGTTGGTTACCCTCATTGTTTTGTCAGCATTATATAGATAGGTCTAATTATAATAACTACCTTTAGCATAGCTGTCACCTTTCCCCAAGTGTGGACACACTGCAATGACTTTGATCATGGTTTGAGCACCGCTGTCCTCTACCTACGCAAGGCAGAGGTACTACAATGCATCCACCTGGAGATAGACTGAGGTGAGTCAACATGGCTTGACATTTCCTCAACCTAAATTTCTAGAACAAAATTCTTGATATACTGCATAGGGTATAGTAGGGATCAGATAGACGAGCTGACATTGTCTCACAGCTGTAATGTGCTCTACCTTGACATGGATTTATTTACTGCTTTGCACTGACACAGTGTGAGGTTAGTAAGCTGGATCTGAGCCTATATTACAAACTTTGTTAGTCTGATTTCAAAGGGTCATAGATAAGGAGTGACAGGAAATGTTATAATCAGCTTTGTCATCTCCTGCAATAAATGATCTGAGGAATTGCGAGAATAATGCCCATTCTCTGCCCAATAACTCGTGTTTGGCCTGGACTAGAACAGCTCTGTCAGAAACACATCCCATCCCAAGATAAGTATGGCAATTGATGGAGATTCCACCATGTGCACCATTAAGATGCATAATAGCTAATTGCCTTTCAACTGTCTTCCTTCAACCACCAGCTGGCTGATCTTGTATTGCTAAATTAAAGATCCATTTAGCGCCCAACATCACCTCCTTGAATAATTACCCTAGATGGTGATTAAATAGTGTTTTCTCACTTTGATAAACAGAACAGAATGTATTCCTCTAGTCTCTCACTGCAAGCATTTGTGTAAACACAGGTTTTGTATTAATTTATCTAGAAGAGACTAAGTTAATTGGTACAATCTCCCTCCCATCTGAGTGCAGAAGCAACTGTAGCACCACACAGGCATTCAAAGAACTATGTGTTCTATGATGCATCAATAGTTGGCTTATTTAGCATATTTCTGTATTCATATAGATACTCTAATGTTGCACAGATTATTTGGTACATATGGTATAAAACCTGTCTACAGAAAAGCCCAAGGACATAAATTATGGGCTATGAACCAGTCCTTCATATCTTCTTTGAGTGCTCTCCACTTTTTCCATATTATTTTATATGTGTATGACCCAGAAGTAGTGGCCACACATGCCTAAATAATACCCTTTCCCTTCTCTTTAGTATTTGCCCAGTATCACAGTGAGATCTCCTGTTCAGAGCATCTGTTATGATGCTGGAGAAGATGAGAGCTTCCCAGGGTCTCTCAAAATCTAAGAGTGCTCTTGGATCTCCTCAACACATGGCAAATACTTCTTCCCTAAGTGGCAAATAGGCAGTGGTTCTTGCACAAGACTGCAGCATCTTTGAAGGGTAGCAGTATTTGGTGACGTTCCTCCAGCCACAGCCAATGCCAGCCAGTACTGGTACTGGGTGCCAAAAGGTGGAGTGGAGGTGGGGAAAACCCACGTGAGACCTGAGCACCAAGAGCATCACAAACCCACAGGTTTGGATGCCCCTTCAATGCATACATTTCCTCAAACCACTCAGGGACACTGCTTGGGAAACAAACGGTGCTGGTACAAGGCAGTGCTTGGCATCTGACTGTAGGTTTATATACAGGAGGTGAACAGCCAGGTCACCCAACCCTAAACCAGGAGGGTGAATTTCACATACCCGGCATACTTTGGTGTTTTGGTCTTTTTTCTGGGACCCCAGCACTACCATCCCAGAAAATCTCTTCATTCACCAGCCAAAAGATTATTGCAGGTCACAATAACTGCAAAGCTGAGAAGCAGTGTCTTCTGGTCCTCCAGATATCCCTGTTTTTCATTGAAAGGAGGCTCAGGACCACAAGCATTCATGGAACATCTAAATATCTGGAACAGAGACTGGATACAGGAGGTATCTTACACATGTCAAGAAGCCAGTTGCTGTGATAGACACAGGTTGCAAAGGGTGACCAGTCCCATATGGGCCAAGTCTCTGGCTTGCTACTTCAGTTCTTCATCTCAGGGAAAGAGATCTCATTACAGCAATCACCAGGAACGATTTCTGCACTTTGCACCAGCATTTTGTTCAGCCCTCAAAAATGTATGAGCTAGTTAACTATGACATTAGTTGAGGATGTATCTTAGGAAATCTTGATAATGCACAAAATCAAAACAGGACAGGAGCCTAGGGTTTGCTCAAGGTTATATCTAAATGAGAAATGTTCAAAAAAATATATCAGGAGCAGTCCTGAGCACACTGGTATGCAGGAAACAAGGACACCTATGCTAAAGGAAATCCTGCTGGTAGTGTATATTCTGAATTGTTCCTGCTGCCAGTCCCACTTCATCTCCACGCTTGCAGAGGGGCAGAGCCAGAGGTGGTTTTATGCAGCCTGAGACCCAGTGCAGCCTCATTAGCCATTGCTTGAGGTTTTCCTGCAGGGCTATCATCAGCTTTTTGGATATTTCCTACCTCTGTAACCAGCACTTTAGAGATGTAGCTCAATTTGCAGTGATTACATTCCCACAGTTCTCTCCTATGTCACACAGGAGCTGGAGAGATTGAGGGGGTCAGTCTCAGGGGCACTGCTGGGATCTGACTACCCAGAGCAGCCCCCTGAAAGCCTCCCTGTGGGGCATCTTGTCCTATCACCAACCTAACAATAGCCTAATTTCTGCTTTGTCCCAACCCCTTCCCCCCTCTTCTGCAGTAATGGAAATCAATGAACTTATTCAGAAAAAACAACTTTTGGAAGCATTTGCAAGTATCAAGTTATTGGAAGATGAGACTATCTCTGAACGGGATGCTGAGAAATACAAAGATAATCCCCAGGAGCTTGTACGGAAATCCAAGGATGTGGATTTGCTTTATAACTCCATTACAAATGTGATCCAATCCATCGTGGAGGGAACACTGGAGGATCCCACTGTAGAAGATACTATGCTGACCTCCATGGTGACTTTAATTGCCCATGAAGAAGCAGCTCATCCTAACACAGATGATGCTGTTCGTCCTGGGTCAGACTTGCTTGGCAGGCCCAGAAAGTGGAGGGAGGAGTGGAGAGAAGCTGTCAATGCGAGTGCTAAAAAAAGAGTCCTGAAAGCATTCATGGCATCAAAGAAAGAAGAAAGTTCTCAGCTTGATCTCCACTTAAGTTTCCTCCAGAAATGCCTGAGGGAAGATTTACTGAAAATCAAGTTATCAGTAAAAAAGTGCTATCCAGAGGAGTACCAGGTGTGTGACACATATGTGGAGGCTTTCCACAAGGCCATTGGCTCACATTTGCAAGATCTTTCCAAGGAACCACTGGACTTCAAAGAGCTCCACATCTTGCTTGACTGGGTGGCCAACATCTACCACAGGTAAGGTGCTGTGCTTTCCATGCTACTCCTGCCTCCTCCAGAGAGCGGCAGGGCTGTGGGGTACTCCAAAAGCACTGAGCTATTGTCAGTCTTCCAAGCAAGCAAGAGAGACACAGTGACTTCTACAGTGGAGCCAGATAGCAAATCTCTTTATCGGTGGGGACAAAGGTTTGTGGATAAAGCATTTGCTGCTTTGTAAAGATCTACCTCACCTCATTTTCCCTTCCCTCTCCCACTTGCTGTTCCCACATGGCAGGAAACTCCTCCTTGCAGCTCTGATAAACCTGCTCCTTTCTGCAGATATTTTGCAAGATCCAACAGCTGCTCAGTGATTTTTCCAGGCACAGGGAGGGACCTGTGAGGGAGGTCTTTTTCCTGTTTAATTAAAATTGTGATGCATTTGGCAATGGGCCACGTTAACCCCCATGCATGGGGTCAGAGTCCTCTTGAGGAGGTGCCAAGACATCATCAAGTGGAATTAGCCACGTGAAAACAAAAGCTCTGTCTCAGATGTGTCTCCTACTTGAATGGGAGATTTTCAAGATGTCTTATAGCTCCCTGCAATTCAGGAGTGACTAAAATACTATAGGAGCTGTAGGGACATGGCCAACACCATCCTCAGGGCACCCTGGGTGCATGGGGGTAAAGGCAGGAATTTTTTTGCAACAGCAGTAAAAACTGTGTTGTTTGTACAAAGGAGAGATCTTAGATAAGCACCCATAGAAGGTCCTTGCATTGAGTGTCAGTGTCCTCAGCTGTTCCCTGCCCTAGACCAGAGCCCATCACCCCAGTCCCAAAGAGCTCCTATACTAAAATCCAACAGAGATACATGGTGAGGTGGGATGGAGATGAAAGGCAAAATTCATAGGAGATGGGTCTGGAAATAAGCATGTGAAAATGGTCATGTCAAAGTAAAGCTGTGTTTGTCCCAGTAGCTGGTCTCAAGGAAGGGCCTGAGCCAGATGCCTAAGGGAAGGACAAGAGCAAATCCATTGACGGCCCTCAAATAAACCCCAACAAAAACCAACAAAGATGGATTGAAGACAAGAGTATCAGCACTGAGTCAAACAGTGGGCAAAAACGGTCAGGGAGAGGGCAGTGGTGGAGCAGGGCAACCAGCAGCACACAGTTGCCCAGAGCACCCCTAGCCTGGGGTAGCTTTTAGGTGAGAGACGTTTGCAGTGCAGGTGGCCTTTGTTTTAAACAGCCCTCAACAAATTTCTTCTGTGAACTTGTCCAGTTGCTCCTAAAACCCTATTTACAGTGTGGTGATCATGATGATGTGTGTAACCCGCTCAGCATTATCAGTCCCTGCTGACCTCCTCTGGAGGGAAATTCCTGCGTGTCCCTAGCCCCTGGGAACTGTACTGCACCCCAGCATTGCAGGAGAGAGAGAGAGAGGAAAGAGACAAACTTCAGCAGCCAGGTTCGGCACAAAAGAAAAGTCCCCCAGCATATCTCTCTAACTTGCTGTGGAAAAGTTTAATGAGAATTTGCAGCTGTTTGGGGCACTGCTTGCAGTCACCTTGCTGATTTGGGCAGTTTTCATTTGATTTTCTCATACTCTAAAAGAATTTCATTTTCCTTTGGAACACATTCCAAAAAAGAAGAAATTGTCTGACTCAAACTCATTATAAAAAGAAAAAAAGGGGAATAAGCTCCTTGAGTATACTTTGAGACAGTCCTTTCAGTTGTGGTGGAGAGTCTGTATTTAAATCTATGTTGTCCTTTTGAATGTGAAGCAGATCGGCAGTAGTGGGCTGTGCAGTGCTCCACATGTGCAGATGTACCTCTCTGGGAAAACTGAACCATGACTGTGGAACCATTAACTCCTGGATTCTATCAGCAGCCTGAGCTTATTTTTTGCTGAGCAGTCACTCTGTACAAGCCAGACTTTGTACAGTATGATTCTCACTTGGATCCAAACCTAACTGTGGGCACAGAGCTGTTTTGGCAAAGGGAACCCTTTCTGACTGAGCAAATGAGCAATCTGTGTGTAAGACATTGCAGCCACGTTCTCTGATAACCAGGTGACTGAAACTTAGGCCCTACCTTCATCAAGTGCATAAATATTTCCTTCTTTCTCTTTTCCACTTTCATCACTCTGCAAGATGCAATGCCTCCATGGTCCATGAGCAACATATTCAACTGTACAGGCTAATAACATGCTTCTTGCTCTAGAGAGAGAAACATGGGCACTCCCTCCCTTTTCCCACTTCCAGGCTAATCAGCTGGTCTGATTACATGTCAATCCAGAGGAAAGTGAGTGGGAAAGTCGTGTCAGCTGAGCACACTTTGGAGTCAGACTCTGTATATCTGCATATCCACCTACCAATTCCATCTGCAGGGGAACATGGCCCATATCCCAGGCATGGGAGTGTCTTCCAGGGGCTGTCCTGTGCAGAGCAGGTCCTGCTTTGCCACCTTCCCTTGCTGAGCATAATGCACACAGGAAAATAATAGACTGACATGATGTGACACTGGAGAGGAGCCAGGGAGATCAGCTAACTCCAAAGCAACATGCTACTACAGGAATTACCCTGAAAGGCATTTTGCAAGCTTGTAGTCGAATGAATCAGCCTCAGGTTGTTTATTTTAAAAAGTAAAATCTCATAGTACTTTTCATGTCCAAACAACTCAGAAGTCTCATGATTTCTGAGGTGGGCTGGAACCTTAGATCATTTTGGGTTTGAATAATTAGGATTTTGAATAGCAAGGAAAGATTTTCTTGTTAAATCTTGAAAACAAGTATTACAATTTCAGCTTTAAGTATATTTCTCATGGCTTAATAATTACGTAGCTCATGCCACATGAATATTCCATCAGTTTATTCACATTCTGAGGCAATATAATTTGTTCATTTGAATCTTTACAGTGAACATTTTCTGGGTCACCCTGATCTCAAACCAGAGATTAAGACAGAAAACCTGCCCCTGTTGTTAACACCAACTGATTGGGATAAACTGAAAAATGACTACATCACTTCTGCAAAGGTGAGAATTTTGACCTAGTCCCCATGTGCCCCCCAGGGAAGGTATAGGAACCCCAGCTCCCGGGCAGAGGTCTTGGATGACTGCATTGCTGTTTCTAGCCCCACCAGGTGCTGAGTCCTGCCAGCACCACATAGAATGGCCTTAAATCAAAGGCAAAAAAGTCCTGAGCACCAACTCATTGACCCAAGTGAACCAAAGGGACCGTACCAGACCCATACAGTGTGGCAGAGGCTTACTGGAAGGTCATAGCTGTGCTTCATCAGATTGAATGCATTGCAAAGCCATATGTAAAGGTATTTTAGCTGCTACTGTCACTGCGTGGGATCCCCTTCAGCACATCTGACATTTACTATAGGCAGACAACTTTGGGCTTCCCCACCAGAAGATACCCCCATTGTTCATGTCCTCTGAGGAAGCTTTTCTGCAGTTGTTTTTCTGCAGTCTTTGGCTTACACAACCCTGTGTAAGGCTACAGGCTTTCCTGGCTCTTTGTTGGGCTCAGAAATTCCTTTGGAAACCATTTCTGAAACAGGGCACTTATCAAGGTGAGCTCAAGGTGCCCAGCTGAACAAAATTGTTATTGCTCCACCATGCTGGTGAAACATCACTGTTTCACTGACAACAAGATTGATTTAGCAGCCAAGACTGAACAGTGCTGCCGCCTGCTTGAGCGGCTGTACTGCCAGAAAGGACCAGTTTGATCTTTAATCCTGACCTAGTGCATTCCGAGTGCTGCAGGACTTTGTAATCAAGCAAACAGCTGACACACTATTCCCTTGCCAGGAAAATGACTCCCCTTTGATTTGGGAGTACCTTGCCCACACACAGCACAGCTCCTGATTTCTCCTGAGATCCTGTTTAAACTGACAGGTCTGGAGCAACACCTGTGACTCTGCTTACCTCTCCATGCCACAGTGAGCCTTACACAAGGGATGATGGAGCAAAATGCAGTGAGCCCCTGTACTCATGTTTGCTTCCTTATCCTGAGCTGCATGTTTGCTTCCTTATCCTGAGCTGCATGTTTCCTTCCTACGTTTAACATTTAGGAGAACATCAAAAGTTATTTTGGAAACATGCTGAGACTAGAGGTCACGGAGAAGTGGGAGAAGGAAGTTCATTCAGAAGTGAAGGAAAACCTCTACCACGCCTCGCTCTCCTTTGATATTCAAACGGTATTTAATTAGCTGGGGGAGTGTTGGGGGGGCTCTGTGGCTCCAGGGAAACGGGATCGTTACCTTGTGG
The DNA here is from genome assembly GCA_013390005.1 of Calyptomena viridis. Taxonomy (NCBI): domain Eukaryota; kingdom Metazoa; phylum Chordata; class Aves; order Passeriformes; family Eurylaimidae; genus Calyptomena; species Calyptomena viridis. The sequence goes on from WEIV01001857.1 coordinate 189,483, forward strand.
GGTGGAGGTACTGCCTCCCGCGATAATGTATGTAAGTCACGCACTGGCAGAATACATTAGAGCAGAAAATGCCGTTTATTACAACTTCTGGCTCTCCCGCTTGCCTTCTAGCTGCAAATTAAACCTGCTGTCAATTGTGTCAGCAACATAATAGGCAACTGATTTTAAAGTCCTTAAACCTCTTTGATTAGAAAGAAGAAAGAGAACGGGGGAAAAAAAAGTAGAAAGGAAAAAAAAAAGGTGGAAAGAAAAGGCATTTTAGAAAAAACCCTTGGGTTAAATAGCGACTTTGTCCCGGGGCTGTGTAAGCCATGGAAAGGCTGTAGGCAGTGACAGCCACTCCAATTTAAAGAGTACAAAAAACAAAAGCTCCTACTAGCTTTAGGGACTACGTGGTAATAAATGCAGGAGGGGTTTGGATTCATTCTCCTCACTCAATTGGTTGAGTCACTTCAATTAAATAACGCTAACAAAAAAGAGAGGGAGAGAGAAAGAAAGAAAATCAAACAGTGGCTCTTTTTCCATAGAGGAATATTACGCATTATGTGATCATGGGGAAGGCAGGTCTGAATTGGATTAGCAGATGGATAGGAGGCTTTGGTAAGCACCAGAGTGGGACTGCAACATGTCTTACTCTGTGGTGCAGCTGGGGCTGTGGAAATGGGAATCCAGGAGGAGTTCCAGTGCAAACAAGGTTTCACAGTGATGCCTGACCCTCTGTGCTGCCCTGCTACCACTCCTGAGAAGGGGGCTTGTGTGGGCCCCCAGGGATGGAGCTTATAGTCACCCTCATCATGGGGCCATGCCTGGGAACAGCTCAGCTCCCCTTGTACTCTGGGTTGGGGATTGATCCCTCCCTCAAATCCCCTCAAAAGAGTATTGACACCAGGGCAGCTTGGGGCTTCAGCCAACACTACCTCTACCTCACACTCAGACAGCAGAAGGACATAAGGCCATTAGGGATGAAGGATTATATCACAAATCAGTTGGTGCTTCTTGGCCCATTCTGCACTGTAATTTTTAAAACTGCCAGAAAGTAATGAAAACAAGTCCTGGCAACAAGTCAGCTGTTTACCCCTTTGCTAGGCAAGCCATCCTTATTAACCGAAGATGCATGAGATCCTTGGGCAGGATGTTTCAGTCGTGCTTGTCCCATTTATTTGAGGTTTTTTGTACCCTTTTCTAGATCATCGGGGAGCACATGAAGTTATCTGGAGCTATCAGCAGAGGCCTGGAAACAAAAATGCTTGAGCTGTGCATGACAGAGCTGCTCGAATTTGTACCAAGGTGACCACCACTTCGGGCAGCAGTTTCTTTCCAAATGAGTCCCACATTGGTAAAAAAACAGGGAAAAGGTCTGTGCACGGAACCAGAAGCCGGCACCAAGCAGACACAAGCCTGCTCCTGGGAGAATTACAGATCACTATGAGCCCAATAATGCGCAAGCTGCAAAACAACTTGGAGGGAGTCATTAACAGACTCAGATTGGACCCTTGAGGGTCCCAAAATCTAATGTTGGAGCTTTGGGAAGGAGCTGCTGCCTGGAAAGGGATGGGACCACTGCAGTCTCATCCATCCAGGACTTTTGTGGCATTGGATGCTGGTCATTTGCAGCTTCAGCCTTGAGCAAGCAGAGGTTATGGACTCCTCAGACCCAAAGCCTGCTTGCCCAAAACATCATCTAGGTGTCCTGGGGTGCGTCCTGTTGAGCGAGTTTTCTTTGGTATCCCATGGCTATAGGTATAAAAATGGCTAATGAGATCCTCTCTCATACAGCTGGGTAAATCATACAGCTGGGCTGCCTTCTGGGTCCCTTAAAATTTACCTAGCGTCCAAAAGAGATTACTGAAATAATGTTTTTTGCTTGATAGTCTCCAAGTTATGGCCTCAGATCCTACCCCGTGACATTTGGGAATGTTCCAGGGTAGATTTGAGACTCACAGAGGGTCCCAGCACAGTGACACATTTTCTGACCCCTGTGGCAGGGCTGTGTTTCGGGGGGTTTCACGAATGTTTGCCAGAACAGTGATCTGTGGAAGAGAAAGGCTGTTCGGCGTGAATCAACTATGAGCGAGACTAAAAATAATTTCACATTAACCTTTGAAGTTTCCCACCTCCAGCAGGCACCGAGTGGGGAGTTTGCTAACAGATATTTTGCAGGAGCATGGGTGGGGAGCCTGAGCACTGCTTTCTCACATCACGAACCTGGGGCATGACAAGTGTCCAAACTGTGCTGAAGGCACTGCTTTCCCCTCTAAAGCCTCATATCTAATAGCCCAGTGATCTATACTTGTCTCCCATACCCTGAGCGAGCAGGGTAGTTCAAACCAGCTATTTGGCTTTGAAGTTTGCCTGTGTTTCTAAGGAGAAACATAGCAGTGATGTTCTGTCCTTTTCCTTCCCTTATTTCTTATTTTTCTCTTTTTTCCCATTGTTCTTCTTTCCTCTTTTCTTTGTTCTCTTTTCAAATTATTTTTTCTTTTATTTTTTACTTTTTAATACATTTTATTTTAATTTTTTTAAAAAAGGTGGAAAATGCAAGCCAGGGCAGCAAGGACTCTCAGATGAAAGGACCATTGAAACTTAAGCTTTTACTGAAACAAACCTGAGGTGCAAGTGGCTGAGGTCAGCCTGAGAAGGTTCCTTTACCCTGGTAAAGAATGGGACCATCAGACAAAGCCTTCCTGAGCACACAGCCTCCTGCTGTCAGTATGGACCTGGCTGTAAAACAGCTGTCAAACCCATAAAACCTGTGCTACACAAAAAACAGCTACCTAACACACCATGATCAGGTTACGGGGCGGGGGGAAGGTAGGTGTGCAGACTTACAAGCCTGAGTACCACAGCTGCAATTAAACCCTCAGAATGAGAAAAAGTCAGAGATTTGGCCTGCCAATATCCCTGGCATCTCTCCAAAAATGCTGTGTACCTGCTCAGGCAAGCGCATCCTAAACCCATAATTATCTGCCATCTATTCCCCTGCAATGCACACACATGTTATGACAGCTGGAAAAACATGTCTTCATACAGAGTGGACAGGCTGGGCCAGACACAGGTGTCTCCTGACATGACCAAGTACACAGAAGACGAGTCATCCTCAGTCCCCTCAGTGTGAGTGTTACCTGCATGTCTTTTCCTACAGATTTGAGAAAGAGTTCAAGGTGTGGAGCACTGCTCAGGACAGCCCCCTCTTTGTGCCGTATTTCATTGCCTACATCAACAGCTTCCATGACCTGAGGTAAGTCCTCTCCTCCTGAGCCAAGCTGCCATGTTTCTGGGGTCCAGGAGGGTAGCAGCATCTGGCAAGAAAAGACCAGGGTCTCCTTGGGGTGCTCCACTGGGTGCTCAGACTCCAGCCCTTCTAACCTCACAGGAAGATTCTCCCCGAGAGATGCAGATAAAGGTTACAAAGGTGGAGAAACAGAAACATAAATGGATCCAGTACTTGCATGAAAGCTTTAAACTCATTTTCAGGGCATCTTTTTCAGCCTCAGAGGAGGGTTTTTTCCATTTTTTTTGTTCTGGAGGTTTGCAGTATAAACCCAGAAACAAGGCCCAAGGCTGTCTTTGGCACTGGACTGGAGTAAACTCTATGAAGCACTCAACCTGAAAACAAATGCCTGACATTGCCATTGGCAACTGGGAATTCCATGGCTTTGCATGAATTAGTTATTTCAGGCCACGTGTTGAAAAGTGCCTCTGATGAACAGGTGCCATCAGTACTGACTATGAAAGATCTCACTATCACTCTCCTCATAAGTAGGATGGTGCCAGTGAGTGCATGTGGCAGGGTCTGCTCCATCAGCCCAGTGTTGTGACACACGATGACCTTGTACTTCCCACTCTGCAGCCACCCACACAGTCACTGCAGCCCCCATTAGTGCCAGTGCTACAGGGAACTGGAGCTGTTCATACACCTGCCCCAGGGGGACAGTCTGCAGCCATGCAGGGACATGGCCATGGGGGCCCAGGGGCTCTTCAGCATCTGGGGTCATCTCTGCCATGCAGATGTGATGCTTTGGAGGCCAACCCAGCAAAACAACACTGGGTTATCTTGTGGGCTCTGACTGCCGAAAAGCCTGGATTGTGATCTCCAGCCCATGCTGCTGCATTGCTGCCGGGCACTGCCTCCGGCGGGGATGCTATACACCAAATATTATTGAGGAGATGGAGAGGATTTCGTGTTCGGTGTCTCACAGGAGCCGACGGCTCCAGCCGCAGTGAGCACTACCGTCGGGAAGTCTCTAGGTGGCACGGTCTCTCCAGCAATATTAACCTCGCCGAGGAGGCGGCTTTCCGTGCCTCCTCCGGCCCTTGCTGAACATTGCTGTTCCCTTCCCTGTTGGAGACTGGAGAGGGGGTGAAGGGAGACACCAGCCCCAAGCAGGGACCTGGCAACCTTTGGGTGATGGATTGGCTCTGCCAGGTTTATTCCTGAGTCAAGCTAAACATGCATCAGCCTAGGGTGATGAGTTCCCAGGCAGAGGTAGGTGACTTAACAGAATGATTTTTTGGGTGCCGGACCCAAATTTCAGATGTTCAGCTGGAGTTGAACTGAGCTCCAGCCTGGGATAACAGGGATGATGTTAGGTGCTTTATAGTCCTACCTGGGCAGTCTCAGACACGTAAAGTAGCTACTGGGAGTGGCAGGAATCTGCCACTCTCTGTGGTCACAGCAGTGGATGTGGCACATCCAGGGAAGCTCAGGCACCACTGGTGCTGCCTTTTTTTTGTGGTGCTGCTTCCTCAGTTCCCTCATTCCCCCACACCCCCAGAGCATATTGCAGTGGGATAGGGATGGAAAGTGAGAAGAAAGCCAGGAGCTCGCAATGCCCCCAAAGCCCACACACACACTGGGGATTTCATTAACCTCTCAGAAGTTGTGTTTTCTTCCTCATAGGGTGAAACCTTGCAGAAGCACACACTGTCCTTAGGAAATTCCACAGGTTCCCATGTCCGTAGTCATCATCCTAGCTCCTGCTGATAGACATTGCATGGAGTGAATCAGATGGGCTCTGGGGGACAGAGGGTCACCACCTTTCCATTCTCTGGCTTTATTATTTACTTCTCTCCCCCCCATAGCGCCTCAGTGCTCTCCCAGGTACCTGGAAACCATTTAGCAGAGGTGTTGCTCAAGTGAAAGAGCAAACAGCCTACGCAACTGCTCTGCATGGCTGCACTGTCCCACCTGATGAGGAAATCTGTGGGGCTTTTAAGCACAGTTACTCAGCTGTGATTCATTTTCAGTGTACAAGATTGTGCAAAAGAAGCCATTACTTTGACTCATAAAGTCTTTCCAAGAGGAAGTACTAAAAACACGAGTTTATTTAAAAATAATATCCAACATGCCAATCCAGATAAAATGCTTAGGGCACTGTAATAGTTTACATTTTACCATTAACCTACTGGTGCTCTCTCTCTAGGTCAAGGTTAGAAACAGTGTTTAAAATCAACACTGAGGAACTGCAGAAGATTTTGGCAGCTCTGACAAGGAACTTCACAAATATTTTTCTAACCAAATTAAGAACAAAAGCACAGGTAAGAGGATCTTGCTTACGTTATTTCCTCAATGTAAAGGGTATGTGCAGGACCACTGCAGCAGCTGAGGGTCATTGCCCTTCCCTTGTCTCGCCAACTAGACCTCATTTTGCAGTGCATGACATTACAGTCCCTCCAAAATGCATTGTGCCCAACACTCCTAGAAATCCTCCTTAACTCAAATCAACACTTCCAGCGTTCTGAGAGTTTTTTGCTATGAGCAATCATACATATGTCAAGCCTTTTACAACAATCAAAGGAAAAGGGTATTTAGTGGTTTCCAGTATCTCAGGCAAAGCAGTGGGAAAAAACCTTACCCATAGTGAAGCACCAGGGAAGTCAGCTGAATACCACCAATGGGACATTTCTTCCTTCTATCAAAACATTTCTATCAAAACATTAGGATTTTTCAGGACACTGATTTACCCTTACTGATTTGTAGATCTGCCATCATGATCTATTAGCAACCTCTTCAGAGAGGACAGAATTCTTTCTGGTAGAGGTGATTTTTCCAGGCTGTTCCCATGGTGAAGAAAGACTGATTTTTCCAGCATGAGGATGCTAAACCTCTGGTATCAGGTGATCAAGCTCTGATATCAGCTTAACCTGTGTGAAGAGGCCTAAAAGGCAATGTGCTGCAATGAAATTTGTGCTTTCCAGATGGTGTAGATGGGGCCTTCTGCTCTCAGCCAGCTGGAGTCCACTAGCTCTAGCTGGTATAATACAAGAGGTGGGGGAAATCAAGCCTTTGGTAACATCCCTTTTCACTCATCCTAATTCACTTTCTAAATCCCCAAACAGAACTTTCAGTAACCAAGGCAGTCATGGAACTGCTCCAACCTAAGCCAAGCCCGTCTGGTCAAGGGGACTTTCCAATGCCTGTAGATCACTAAGAGTGAGGCACGGAAAGGAGCCAAGCCAAGGCGTTGAGCAAGAGAGGAGAAATGCTGTGAGAACTGAGAGAGTCCAAGGCAAAGCACTTCTAAACAGCTCTCCAGCATGCTAGGAGCATAGCAGGAGGGCACAAGACGAAGGAATAAACGGGAAGGAGATTGCCAGGAGTCTAAAGACAGAGATCCTGAGAGTTAAGAGGAGAAAAGTACAAAGGGGATGTGTCAGAGAAGGCATATCTTGCATTTGGCCCTTAGGCCCTTAGGAGAGTTTCTTCCATGTGCCAGCAGGTCTTTAGCAGATATTCCTGTGTTTCTTTGTGAAGGCACATTAGCTCTAGGGACCCAGCAAGGAAAATAACTCACTGAGGACCTTTGGTCAGAGTACCTTGAACCCAGGACTGATGTGAGAAAGTGCTGTAACTCCCATGTCTTCACTGATTCTGAGGCAACAAGCTGGAGGTTCTTCCAGCTGCTATTCCCCTTCCACCACCACCTCAGACCAATGAGCAGAAGGAAGATCCCAGTGGGACTTCACACAGGTCTCCAGGAGTACAGACAGCCTCCTCAAATGGCTGTGAGCACAAGGATTGATTTCCTTGTGGACAAGGCTGTAGGGGTGATGGATTACTGGGCTAATTTCCAATAGATTCACTACCATGTGACCTGTCATTTTCATAGCTGGTGCAAACCCATGTAACACTAGCATACATAGTTGCATACAACAGCCTGTTCTAGTCATGCCTGAGTTTCTCGTGATTAACATTCACATCTGTTTCTTCACTCATACAATAAGGATACGTGTTTATTTACCTAAAGAAATAGAGCTGGTGAATCAGAAGTTGGCATAGAGCAAGAAAATGAGGTATCCCAAGTAAGGCTTTAATGCCATAACTTCTCCTGCTCAGGGAGTGAAGCTTCTCCTCTCTGCACTAGGGCACCTACCCAGGAAAGGGAAACGTGGGTCTGAATTCTCTGGGATGGAGAGAGAAACCCAGCCTGCTCTGTGCTCCAGGCGTGTCTTCATGCAGAGTGGGGGTGCCATCAGTGCTCTGTGATTTTTGTTTCAAGCCATCAGGTGTATAGCTGAGTGCCTTCATTTAGGGCATTAGCTAGTCTGAATATCACCAGTACCATGAGTGAGTTGGTGTTTTTTCAGCCACTCCTTAGAAGAATCCTGACCAAGGACTGGATTTTGGCGACAGAAAGACCAGACCTGCTGGTGTCAGCAATCTCGCAGTTCTCCGAGCACCTTCAGCACATGAGGGAGCCCATGGGCCAGGTAGGTCGTCAATCCCACATCTGGGCACAGTGATGCTGGGGGGTCACACTGTCGTTTTCAGGCTGTAGTCAGACCTGCAGAGTCCTCTCCAGCAGTGAGTGCTGTTTATAACTGTGGGGACTGCAGATGCAAAGGAGTTCAGCTATTACAATACTTCCATGTGTGAATAAAGAGCAACTTTCCTTCCTGTAGTTCAAATATGGAAACTGATTTTGTTTAAAGAGAAACTAAAAGCTTTGTGACAATTGCCACTGAACATTATAATTCCATGAGTTGCAGGCTTATATGCTCCTTTCACATCTATGCAATTGTGAAATTAAATGGGTAGGTGTCAACAGCTCTATATTTAAAATCTGCAAGCACCATCAAAACTGGCTTTTAAAACAATCCGAAGTATTCCCCTTTGCTACTGAGAAGCCATGCAAAATCATGGGCTATTTCAGGTTAAGGAGTATTTCCATGGCATTCCCTTGGGCACAGCCATCGCTCTGTGCCAGAGCAAGGGGCATGAGCTGCTGACTCCTTTCAGCACAGCTGGCCTGGGCAGCATATGCTGGTGGTGTTCGTGTACCTCCTCTATGCCCTCAGGTGCTGCTAAAGACCTAAGAGCTTTCCCTGCCCTCTTTCACTGCCTTGGCGTTGCATGGGAACCACAGAAAAAACACGAGATTTGCTTTTTTTTATCCAGAAACTTCTACGTGAAGTTCATAAATACGTGGTAAAGGAATATATCACACAGATCATTAAGCATAGATGGAGAATGAACAAGGACACACGGCAACAAGTGAGCAAAAAGATGGATCTGGAAGCCACAATCCTTCATAATACACTTACTGATCAGGTATGTGAGTTCTCTCCCAGCATCCCCTGGCTGCCCCATTTGCAGAGGTGCAATATTCCTACTTGGCTTCCCAGAGACCCAGATGGCAGGCTCTTGAGGAGGCCAGGCTTCAAGAAATACAGAAGTGGTTAAAAGAGAGCAAGTGAGGTCGTTACTGCAGGTTCATGGTGTGGGCTTCCAGCCTGGCAGCCCCTCTGCAGTGGCAGGTTGTGCATGCCCAGCTGGCAGCTCTCCCATGGCAGCACCTGGTGTTTTAACATGTTCCCAGGTGCATGGGGCAGCTCACGTGCTGTGGAATCACACTGATCCTGGCAGCTTCTTCCTGGGCCTGTTCCCTTGGGCCATGGGATTCACTTTGTCACCAAAGGATCCCTGCCAAAGGATACAGGTCATGGACATGGATCCAATGACAGTGTCCATCCAAGTACACAGTCTGTGTACAGGAGAGTGTGAGGAGAAAAAGGTGGCTGCTTGTGTGTTTTGTGACTAGGCCATGGTTACAACCCACTGCTGAAGGTGGGGTAACTGAAGTTCTTTTTAATAGATCTCTTGGGTCAAATTAAAGTGAAACAACACTGAATGTCCAGTGTTTATACACATATATACACGGCAGGTTTATTTTAGAATAATTTGGTAGCAATGGAAAGGAGATATCTAGCCATTTTGGTTATTACCTATAGTAACATAAAAATAGAAAAGTATAAAAATATCACTTAAGAAAATATATAAGGAAAAGAAAGAGAAAGAAAACATAGGGTTAGATAGTGGAGAAGAAAGATATCACCCATGGATCCAGCAACAAGACTTGATTGTCACAATTTAGAGGTTTGTTGGCCAAAGTGAAGGTTGCAGTCTCAATCAGTTGGAGGTGGAGGAAGCCTGTAATGGGTTCAGTGGGTTCAAGTTCAAGTGGGAATGCCCAAGTACATCTCCGGCATGGGAGGGGGTAGTTTTACACTGATATAACACTGTAGATAATATGCAGTCCTCTGGTGGAAGGCCCCAGAAATAACTCTGCTCACAGGATCTGCTTCTTATTGGCCTTTTCCCTTATCTGGCTCAAAAAACAGCTTGTTGCTAATCAAAGGTCGGTTTGTGGTCACCCTCCTGTGGTGGGTGCTCACACCCTCTGCCCCTGGACTGTTCTTATGCAGACCAGAAGTTCTGTCACTACACACCCAAAAGCTCTCCTCTTTCGGCTGGGCAGTGCAACCCTGGCCTCAGCAAAACAGCACCTGCTGCATTTGCAAATGGCAATTGTTCGAGTCATTAGCGTTTCAGACTCTCACAGCAACCTCTGTCTGGGATTTTAAGGGAAGCCAAAGTTGAGTTCATTGGATTTTGCAGAAATTCAGGTATCCAGGGCACTAAATCCCCTCTTGGAGATGAGGCACATGAAACTGTTAGGTAGCAGGAGGTGAAGTCTGGCACCTGCTGATGTGCTGGACCACAACCAGGGTTCTGCCTCCCTGGGGTGCTCGTGAGCACCGGGAAGTGCAGAGTCAGGGTCCAGGGGAACTCCCAGGGGTGCCTTGCCATTGCCACCCAGTGCTGCCTCTGTTGGCACCCTGCTGCCTGTCCGAGGCAGCCTGTCCTGCCTGTGCAGTCCTGTCTCGCACCCACTGCCGTGCTGTGCAGGGAAAAAGGCATTTATCAGGTGTGCTCTCCCTCAACATCCACATATGCCTCTTCATCCACAGGGCTCTGACGCCGACTGGCTCCTTCCTGCCATACACCACATTGCCAATATCATTGGAGAGAAGAAAAAAGACAAGATCAAGGTGTATGTCAAGGAGCTGTGCCAGGATTACCCAGATATCAGGTACATGAAACAGCAGATGCCAGAACTCTTGGGCTCCACCCCAAACAGCACCAGCTTGCCCTGTGCCTTGGCTGAGCTCTTCAGCTTCTCTTTGTTGGTAGCCACACGTTAAAGGTCTGGGTGCCAGCAACAGTGCGAATGTCACCTTATTTTTCTCTCTTTGTGACTGTATACTTTCTCTTTTTTCCCCCGACTGCTGGATCTTATAATGCACATGAATTAAATTCAAAGTCTTTTCATTTTAGAATGGAATGGTATGCAACAGAACAGAATAGAATAGAGTCTTTCAGTCTATTGGGAAGGGACCTACAATGGTGATCCAGTCCCACTGCCTGACCACTTTCAGGGATGACCAAAAGTTAATGCAAGCTATTAAAGGCATTGCCCAAATGCCTCTTAAACACTGACAGGCTTGGGACATCAAATATCTCTCTAGGAATCCTGTTCCAATGTTGGATCCCCCTCTCAGTAAAGAAATGCTTGCTAATGTCAAGTCTAGAGCTCCCCTGACACAGCTTTGAACAATTCCCATGCATCCTACCACTGAATTCCATCTTATTGCTCTAAATGAACCTTGTTTCACAATAAAGCTCCAGTTTGCTTTCCAGTGCCTCACCAGTATCAGTCCAATTTGCCAAACTACAGGCTCTGGATTTGGAGCAAAATAGTTTGTCTCCTGTTTCCAGACTCAGACCTCAAAGTGAGGCAGCCATTGACACAGTTCAGCTGCAGTTTCTGAAATTGCCTCAACACAACCATTAAATTTAGGAATAAATTACAAATTTTTTCCTTTGTACTTTCCATTTGCTATTCCAAAGCTGCATCTGGAAAATTTAAAACTACTGGAAAAGTAAACAAAATGACTAGCTTTGTGCATGGCTAAACAGCTGTGAATCAGAAGTTACCTCCTCTTCTACAGCTCTTCTACCAACCACTGAGAATGAATATCAGTGGTACAGATTGAAAAAAAATTCCATTTCATCAGAGTATTTCCCCCCCAAAAAACCCAAAGGTTTTTGCACTGGATTACACAGTTTCTGACAGATGACATTTATACAATCAAAATAAACCATAAATTTAACTAATTGTTCTGAACACTGAAGTGGACCCTCAAATATTGAAAAAAAAAAATTGCATTAAGTATATTTTCCTCTTCCCAAAACTGAGTCTCAAAATTTTTCATAACTAGATTTGATTTGAGTGGGTCAGATATGTTTCAGGCTTATCTGTGTTGGGAAATTCAAGACATGAAGATGAAAAAGAATAGCTGTTCCTGAGTAATTTCCTAGGTGAACACACCTATTTTGCAAAAAAAAACCAAAAAGAAAAAGTAAAAAAAAAAAGACTTAATCCCAGTGGCCAGACTAAGGTGAGGAAGGAGGTAGTGCCTGTTCTGGGAAGAGTGGGGGAGGTAATTACATCTAGTCATCAATGATGGCTATTTGAAATCAATTTTCCAGTCAGAAAAGCCATTTACAAGGCTGTGATTGTAATATTTTTCATTATTAGGCTCGGACCCAAGCCAGGTTTTAAGGCTCATCCTCTTGGCTTATCTAATTTTTGACTTTCCATTCTTGAGTAATATTATTTTTAACAATCAAGTTTGGAAAACGGGGTGGAACCTGCTGGACCTGCATTCTTCCTGTTCAGGTTCTTCCCCTGAGCTCTAGATGTTGCTGAATTTGTATATACTGAGATTACTGGAACAGAGCATGTTTTCAAGTTGGCTTCCCAGCTCTAATCTAATTAGTGCCTGTCAGCTTCCTAAATATTAGCACTTCCATTACTCATTTCAAATTAATCATTAAACAAAAGGTCTGCAGCCTCTCAGGAAAACTTGCAACAGGCGTCACGTGTGTGTGTGGATGGAGGAGGAACTTCCCCGAAGCACAAGCAGCAGCAGGGTGTCCCCCCAGTGCGGTGTGGCAGGAGCTGACGCTTTGTGCCTCCAGAGGCTGAGGATTCCCGTACTGGTGGCTCCTCCAGCGCGGTGAGGGGACAGTCCCTGGCCCTTTGCCATGGCCTCGCTCCATCTCCTGTGTGGTTGTTGGCTGCTTACCTCTGAGCAGGCTTTGCTTGCCAGGTCTGAGCGAGGTCTTGTTTGGTTCCTGCAGGAAGGACCACATCCTGGCCATCCTCACATGCCGGGGGCTGCGGCGCACCAGGAGAGCGGCGATTTGTCAGCAAGTTTACCATGCACAGGAAAGCTCTGAGGGAGGAGAAGGAAACAAACTCTTTGCTGAAATTGATGTTCCAGTGGTCATGAGCTGCTTCTAAAAGAGAATCAAAGCAGCAGTCAGCATCCTCCCTCCTCCTACGCTGCCTCTACACATGATCCAAAATTTGCTACCCCACCTTGCTCCTCTGCAAACCCAAAATTTTGACTGCTGTGGAGAAAGGAGTAGTTTTTCAAACTTGCTACCTTGAGTTCAGAACTCAAAGGCAAAAGATGCACCAAGACACTGACCTCCTGCAAGAGTTCCTGGGCAGCAGCTCCAGCCCAGGCATTGTGCCCACCCGTGTTCCATACAGATTCTATTGCTTATTTGGTCCAAGATTTAATCTCTTTTTAGAGAACAAGAGAAAACCAAAAGCACTTCACTCAGAGCTATATTAAGGCTCGGACTGTGCTTTGTCTAATTATACAGCAGCAGAGCAAGAGCCTCCTTCATAATTAGTGCCCATGAGCAACACAGGGGCAGAGCTTGGGCAGGGATGTGGTAGCACCCAAGTCTTATTTCCTCCACTGTGAACCAGCTGGCCAAGCTGGCATGATACATGGTGATGACGTTGTGACCTGATGCCACAAACCACTACCTGCCTGAGGACGAAAACCTGGGGTAACCAAACCCCACGGGTGGAACATATAGCACACAGACCACTCTGCCCTGCAAGATGGCCCCTCTGGCCCTTCTGGTGTTTCAGCAGACTTTCTTCACTCAGGGACTGCCTTGCAAAATTCCTGTTGGACCAAAGATCTGTTCATGCCATCATAGCCTGTCTGTGTAGACAGGCATGTCTGGATCAAATGTGCCATGTGGAGTAAGGCTCCAAGTTCTCCTCGACCTGAGGAAAATGGTCACTGCACTTCTCGTCCATTTTCTTGTGTGTTTAAACATATTTTAACAAATCTGGCACAATCCGACTGCAGTGTGAAACCAAATGTGAGGTGGACAGACACAGTGCTACAGATCAGACCTGTTTATACCAGATAATCACCCCACTGATGGGCATGGAACACCATCGATTTAACTCCACGAGGGCTCCATAGCATTATATCCAGCATCTGCAGGGGAGACTAAAAGAGACATCCAGCAGCCTACAGCCATACAAATCTGATTTTATCTAACTCAATTTATCCTTTAGGTTGCCCTCCACAGGAATTAGTCTGAGACTTTACAGAGACATGTTTATGATCTATCAATTAACATGACAAATGTGGACATGGCACAGCCTTGAACACTGCATCAGCAGTGAGCCTTTCATTTCCTTTGCTTTGGGTTGCACCAGTATAAATTTCAGCCTGGGTGGGCAGCAGGCACTGGTGACAGGCCAAGGGAGCTGTTCTGATGGAGGAGAAATACAGAGTTCACCTTTAATTCATGATCATCATATGAACATTTTTCTAAAGTAGACTTGTTACCTCTACAGTCAAGATGAGGTGTTATTCTAAAGATGGCTTTGAAATATCAGGTACAAATTGAGAGTCTGAGGCAGGAAATCCTGGAAGGGATTTTCTGCCCCACATCCTTCCTCAATACAGCTGGTGACAATTCCTGCAAATCCTCAGGTTGGTGACTGTTAGTATTCGCTATTAAGAAGGAGAAGTAAAACATCACGTGCATCTCCCATTAGATGTGCAGAACACAGGAACACTTTGGAGCTCCCCTTTTCTGTAGTGGGACATGGTGCAATCAGGGAGCACTGGATTATACCCTCCATGGGTTTATAAGCTACATTCCCCATCCTAACAGAGAGGAAGGGCATCAGTGTTGAGAGATTTAGATTCACTGTTAAAAACATGAACAAGGTGTGAGAGACAAAAAGAAGATTTCTACTTTTGCATGCTCAGTCTGAGACTTCTAAGACTGCAGTTTCAGTGTAGTGAAGGATTTGAGGCACTAAAGCCTCAGCAGGAGTTTTGTACATCAGAAATTTCCCTCTGCCCCATATGCATCTCTCATCTAAGCACCTCACACAGGGCATCTGTGGCACAGACATTTTCCCAAGTGCATTATTTAAATGCATACTGGGTTTTCAGTCTTATTATTTTACTGGCAAACCCTTCACGAAGCAACTGCCTTTCCTCAGGCTCCAGCCGCCTGGGATTAGATAAGGTGCTCGGCTTCTGTTTTCTAATAAAAGGAAGTTGCTACCCTGAAGTCATGGAGGGAAGCTGGGCACAATGGTCTGCCTTTTGTCACAGCCTCTCCTGGGACACTCAGATCCTGCAGCCTGGCATCCTGTAAGCCAGCGACAGGCACAGAACCGGCTTCTTCCAGGCTGCTGCTCTCCAGCTGCTCGCTCTTGTGCAAATGAGTTTAATATTAACCCCATTATGACAAGACTACAGTTAGTCCCTGTCCTGCCCCAGCAGCTGTGCAAGTGGAGAGGGAGATCCGGGATGGATGAGGAGCAGGGGTCCCCCTGGGCAGGAGAATGGGGCCAGCTGAGCAAGGAGAGAAGAAGGGCTGTGTGCTTTCCAAAATGAGCTGCTGCTGTCCAGCTGTCTTCTGTGAAACACCCAGTGTTCATTACAGGCATATTTCACATTCCAAAAAAAAAAGGGAGGAAAGGCCTCCCAGTGCTTTTAAATATGGTATATGTTGCTCTTGTAAGAAAGTGCCAGGTAACTAAATTATTACCCTTTTAACTCCTTCTGCTTGTTGTTTCTCTGTGAAGAAAAACACCATCCCTATTCCCACTCCAGCACACAGTTAACATTCTCCTCCAGGACATACAGCTCACTTTTACGCCCGAGGGCCCATACTGCCACATACAGATGCATCTTCTGGTGAATAAAACTGTCTCAAAAGTATCCAACTAAATGGCAGAGCCAAACTCTCTCCAGATTTGACTTCTCATTGCACTTTTGGTCAGGGGTGCACGAATCTGGCACAGCTGACAGTATTGTGTGGGTGGTGAAAGATATTTTTTTGTTCCAGAGGTCTCTGTTGTTTCACAATACTGTTTGTTTCTTGTGTGGGGTGAAAAGCAAGGGAACACTGACTGCAGCCAGGGCACGTAAGCTGGTGTTTGCCATCTGAGACCAGCCTTTGGGTACCACCATTTCAGCAATTTTGCTCTGTGAAGTTGTTCTTTCCTGGATGGAAGATATGGAAAACAGGCTCACTCAAAGTAAGAAAGGAAGAGTACTAAGACATTGCAGTGAATGCCCAGGAGGCTGTCCCTGAGATGAAGCTCCTAATCAGTCAGTCAAAATATTCCTGAAAAAAGCATTTTAGTGCAGCACCACTATAATGTTTAGCTCCCTGTCATGTTATCTTTCAGAAAAGAGCTCTTAATTGGGTTAAAATATTAAGGATGATCAATGAGAAGCAGACTGCAGTGTAACTTCCACTTTACGAGCTGGGTGATGTGGCCTGACACCACCCAGCACACAGAGCTGGGACAAAAAGAGGTGCCAGGGCATTATTATCTCAGGGGTGGCTGAAAAGTAAAGTTATATTAGTTTCAGTTTTAACCATTTTGGTAATTATGTATCACACTTCTCCAAAATGTGGGTGTTTTAGCAAAAATTTATCTTCTGTATTTTGCATTTTTCTCCATGAAATCTTGTTATGGTTGGATTTACTGCCCCAAAGCCAGTAATTTTCATTCTCTGGGTACTAGGCTGATACAGGAGTGCTCTGCTCAGCATCACCATGCACTTCTATCTCTTAAGGACAATTTTATGCAATACTTCTAATGGTAACATGATATTAGTACTGGGATTGGCCCAGCTCTCCCACAAAACCTGTGCAAGAGATCAGTCAGGTTGCCAGAGCATTGATTTAAACTATTTACTACCACTGTTACAATAAAAGAATAATATTGGGAAAAGGTAAAGATTGGTGTACATTAATGTGTGGCAAAAGTGGATTAACCTTTAAAGAACTACAAGGACTTTCTCCAGTTCCACAGCCACGTAACTATCTATTGCCCAAGGGTACTGAGCATATAAACTTTGCCTCCCTTCCTTCATCCCTGTCACACAGAGCACTGCAAGTAGCCTCTAATACCCTTCCAAAGTAGCACTCTTCATTTATATTTGTAAATTCATGTCAAGTCATTCAAATACATTATCCCAGAAAAGAAGTAACATGTAAGGCAGAGAAACCTTTGGGAAAAGGCAGTTGTAGTATTTTTGCCATGTTGGTACTGCCTAAGTGAGAGTCTTGAAATGCCAGTATAAGGCTTTCTCTCTTAGGTGCACAGAGATTGTAACTCTTGCTAAATGAGACAGAAAAAGTAAATTGCATGTTAAAGATGAGCACCTAATTCCCAAGATGTTTTACCAGGCACAGTTTATGTTTGCCCAGCAGCCTTGCAGCACAAGTAGGTCCATGGCCTGAGCTCCATAATAAGTGTGGGACTGGGGAGACACTGTGGCTTCATAAGGGGATGCAAGATTATGCCTTGGTTTCCAGGACTGTGGAGAGAGACTGGCATCAGGTGAGACAGAACTGCTTTTATGTGAACAGTGTTACACAAGTGCAAAAAAAGCAAACCAAGCCAGAAGGCAAAAAGGGGTGGTTACACAGCTTGCCAAGTCATCCCCTGGCTACACTCAGTCCCTGGGAAAGGGTTGGCAAACCACAGCTGGGAGAAAGATGCTGAGAATCAGAAGAAAACCCAGAAAACAGGAATTATTTCACAAACTGCATCCACAGAAAAAGAGAGCTTTGATTAATATTGATCAGTGCAAAGCAGTGGCCTTCAACCTTTTGCAGTCTATGGACTAAGGAAGTACTTCCAGGGAAGGCACAAAGCATGGATGTGATAATTCCAGTCAGTTAAAAAATGGCTGCAAAGGAGAAGGAATATGATTCTCTCCATTTTCTGTGGGAGTCAGGCATAGACAAACAAGCTTCTACTGCAGTAAGTAAATGCAAATTAGATGCAGCAAGGACACCACTAGTGCTGACAGCGCTGGAGCACTGAGCACAGTGTGTTGTCCCTGCCATTGGTGGCTTCTCCAGAATCACAGAATGGTTTGGGTTGGAAGGGATGCCAAAGATCAGGTAGTTCCAACCCCTCTGCCATGAGCTGGGACACCTTCCACTACACCAGCTTACTCGTATCCAAGAGCTCATCATGGTGTAATCAGAACTGAAGCTCATCATGGGTAATCAGAACTGAAATTAAGGAAAATCACTGTAATCATACAAGTCTGTCATCCTGAGCAAGGCACAAAATGCTGGGAATCATTTCCTGAGCGAGGGAGCTCACGACTTTACAATATTTTTTCCAAAACTTTGGGAAAAAATATTTCCTGAAAGAACTGTGCTATGAACAGAAGCTCATTGAGTAGATAAGAGGCAATCATGGAATTACTCATCAGGGATTCATTAGGAGGAACAAGGCCAAAAATCTGGTGGCTTTTGTCTCCAAAAGCATGTCATGCACTTGTGGACCGTCATCTCCCCCTCACAGCCCCAGCAACAGCTCAAGAATGCATTACTCATGCTTTCGTCTTGAGAGCCCTTTAAACAAATGGGTCTTGAGCCTCCAAAGCATCAGCAAAAGCCCACAGTGCCTCTTTTCCTCAGTGATCTCAAGGCTGAATCCATCCTGTGCCTCTTCTTGCTAACCAGCTGTTAGTCACCCTCCAAAACAAAGACCATTCCCTGGGATGACCTGTGTGCTGTCTTCAAGAAGACGTGGAGAGAAATAGCATCCCAAAGGGCCAAGCTGGGTTTGCACATGGTAAGAAGCTCTCCCAGCAAGCTCAGAGAGGAGCTGTTATTTGGAAGCACTATTGCTTGTGGCTGCCAAAGGATGGACAATACACCATGTTGGCTCAGCAGATGTTCCCCTGGATCTGCTGAACTGGGTCCTGGTGGCACAGGGAGAGGGGCAAAGAGGGGACAATGGGGCACAGGGAGGGGAAGCACTGAGAAAGTTTGTGCTGCTGGTTCCATACATCTCCTGCCCCTGTCTTAGCCTGCATCCCAGTCCTCCACCTGCCTCAGCCACCAGGAGATGACAGCCTTGGGAAAAGGGATATCTACACAGCCCTGGTCCTGCAATCCCAGTATCTCAGGAACTGATGCACAGCCTTCTGAGATCCCATGTGAAATGCTTCTCTTCAACTCTGTTTTATGTGAAAAAACCTTTCTTTTTTCCCATTTTTGTTAACTATACGATTTTTTGCTTATTTCTGCACTACCAAACAGCACAAAGACAAATTCAGCCCCGGCACAAGAAAAAATAGATCCATGGAATTGTACCAGATTTCAACCTGGTTATTCTATGCAAGAGAAAAAGCCACCCTTGAGAAGATCCTGCACTTGCAACACTGGCCAGAATCTCAGAGGAGCTGTGGCACCCTCCCAGGCTGGGCATGCCCTTGGCACGGCTGCACTTGGTGGTGCAGCAAAGGCTGTGGTACAACATGGCAAGAGAGCCCCTGCCAGCAACTTCCAAGGGGGAGTCCCACATGTGACAATTCAGTACTGCCTGCTGGGAGGGGCCTGAACCTAAACACACCATTTCCTCTGCTCTTGGCCTCAACACCTGGGTCTGGGGTTTCTCATTTCCATCAAAATACCTTTTGCAAGCAGTTAAATACTGAAAGAGCTCAAGGTTATGTCTTCCAAGTGAACTAATTGTTAAAAAAAAAAAAAAAAAAAGGATTTGTTTGGTTTGCAACAGGGCAGGAATACTTGAACGGATGACTAATTTAGTTCGATTAAACATCCAAGGCAGGAGAAAATTTTCAGTTAACAAAAATGCCTGCAGACAGGCAGCAAAACTCACAGCAATATTCACAATTCATTGCAAACGACAACTGCTATGACTCCACAATCATTTAACCTTTGGCCTTGACGTGTGGATTTAGATGCCATTGTTTTAGTCACAACAAGAAACATTAATTGCATTGTTACTGCTGCAGCTGTATTTCCGGGAAAATGCTTGCATGAGGTGCACCAAACAGAATCCTCAAAGGAATATTATTTTCCAGTTAAAAAAACCCCAAAACTTTAATACTAGATGTAACTGCCCTTTCCACCTCTTATGAGTGAAGCAGCTTCTTCCTAATGCAGGTGGATAGAAGCCTGAAGGATTTAAAAGTGCAAACACAGGGCTTATCTTTAGATACTGCATCCAAATGACTGCCTTTACATTGGCATTGCAGTATTGGGGTTTATATGCACCAGTCATATTTAATTACTTTCAAGCTTTTCCTCTATTCCATAAGGGGGATATTAGAAATATTATGAGAACTCCATCCATTTAGGAAGTGGTTTAGGAAAGATCCATGTCTGGCTGCTATGTTCTTGGAAAACTACCAGGAGAGCAAATATGTACAAAGCACCATACCCAGCCCCACAGTGCAGGCTCTGCCAGGGCAGGGGGAGGCAAAGAAAAAGGTTATTGTCCTGAAGAACCAGCAAGATTGCTTAGATATTTGTTGAGGAAAGCAGAATATTTTATTGCAAGGTCAGTGTGAATTTCAGTCCTCAGGAGATCTGTAAATCTCATTCAGAAATATGCCACTATTTATGAAGAAATGAAGGGACTTTCTCTACCGCCAGTAAATTTGATAGCAACAAATCTTGATTTCAACAGTGCAATGAGCTCCTTACTGAGTCAGAGGGTTTGAAACACAGGCTATTGTGTCCTCACGGCTACTTGGATTTTCCCTGGAAACTTCCATCTGTGCCCCTCACTAAGCTAAAATTTGCTTGGACAAATGAGGATAAAGCAGCAGGAGAGATGCCAGGAACAGCAAGGGAGAAATCTTAAAGACCCACAAGGAAGTTCAAAACAGAATTTCTTAGTGTTTTGCTTTCAAGACGCCAAACAGAAGCACTGCCTTTGCAGTTTTCCGGGTGCTTTCCCCCAGTACTTTCCTCTGTCCAGTGATGGGAATTTATGGGCAGCCTTTCCTGCTGGACAAAATTAGATATCCCAAGGCAGCGAGTTCTGAGGGAGGGAAGGTGTATGGGCTGGGTAAAAAAACTGCAATAAAAAGGCATCTTGATAAAAAGGCATCAGGTCTAAACATGATGCTGCTATCATCATGAGGAACAGTTGGGATTCGGTCCCATCCAGTGACCTTTCCAGTGTTTCATTCACTGATCTAAAATTAGGCCTCTCATCCCCTGCAAACAAGTTGTATGCCAGCCGGGCACACACAGTGTCTGGAGAGCAGTAGTGAGGACAGGCATGTCCCAGCCCCAGCTTTTAAATAGGGATGAGCACATTCCTCCCGCACCACAGGCAGCAACTGTGTGCTCACCTCTGCTGACACAGCCTACGCAGCTCTGCCTGCCACAGGGTGGTTTTGGCAGTTCCAGGATGCAGCTGAGCAGGTCAGGTTCCAGGGTTCAGAGCAGGTCTGTCAGGACACCCAGCCCTGTGCTGCACAGCACAGCTGTGCTGTCACATCTGGGAGCACCGAGCCACACTATGGAGAGCATGGATGTCTGATACTGCCCAGGATGTGGCTCCTTATACCTTTTCTTGTAGCTTAACTGGTGAGGCAGTTCCCATTTGCCTTTCCTCAGCCCCTGGTTACACCGACCTCTGAGGGCACATGAGTCAAAAGTGGCCCCATTTTTGTGACCCCTACTGAATGCAGGAGCACTGCAAGAAAAGCAGTGTGCATCTTGAAGGAACACACACGTTCACTTGTCTGGCTTCACAAAGACCTTGTCCTTTGTGTTCACACTGAACCCCAAAGGCTTTAGGAAGCTGTAAACAGAGCAGCAGTGTTATATAAAAAAGCAAGAGTAAGCTATGAAAAAGAAAGAACTACTGGGTAGCAAGTGCTGGAGTACCCTAAAAATAGGGTGCTAAAAACAACAGTGCTTTTCTGTCAGAGGATCCCTGAGATTTCTCTGAAGAAGCAGTGTTTTCCAGAACATCTGTGCTACAGCCAGATCTGAATCCCCCACAATTTTCCCAGCACAGAGTTCTTCCAGATCTGCTCTGAATGCTTTTTTTAAGCTCTATCCCAGATGCAAGCCTGGTGCTGTGATCCCGCAACATGCCCTCCATTTCCTAACAGGAAAGGAAAGTGTGATTTTCCACTCCGCTGGAGTGAGTTGTGCTGAGACAACTGGACTTCCACACTAGAAAAAAACACTTCTGGTTTCCTTCAGAAGAAAAGGAAAAAGCTACACCCTTCCCTTAGCCCCTGTTGTTCCCCCTGAGTCACCACACGACAAATATTGAGGATGCCCATCAGACTGCAAGTAGCTCCAAACACAGAGAGTGCCTCCATTCGGTGGGGGAGGGTGACTTGTCCCAGGCTATAAAGATGCCTGGCTGAAGGCCCAGGGACAGCAAACTGGGAATGGCTGGCTGCCAGGGCTGTCAGGTCAAGGGGACCTCCCTTCCAACACGTGAT
Source organism: Calyptomena viridis (assembly GCA_013390005.1). Taxonomy (NCBI): domain Eukaryota; kingdom Metazoa; phylum Chordata; class Aves; order Passeriformes; family Eurylaimidae; genus Calyptomena; species Calyptomena viridis. Next base: position 211,437 of record WEIV01001857.1, read on the forward strand.
GCCTCCTGCCCGCTGTGAATGTGTCAGGGACAGCTGGGCCCAGCCAGAAATCTCTGATATGGATCCTTTCTCCTTCTCCACATAAGATGGAGGGTGGCAGAGCAACCACAGAAATGCACACCTCCCTTGCCCAAGTATCAGGAGAGGGTGTCAGGGCAGCCTCAGGGATGGATGCCTCCTCCACCAGAATATCACAGCAAAGGTGTCATCAGCCTCAGCTATGGACCACTCCTCAAGCAGAAATACCAGGCTAGGGATGCAGATCGGGCTTGCATACAAATCTTCATCAAATCTTCTTTGATGAAGATTTAGGGCATTCCTGTCAGGTTTGAACTCCTGACTTTATTACTCAGACATGTAGGATCTCTGATCCCAGAAGAAACCAAAATCAGGAAAGCTCTCTGGGCTTAGCTTGGTTCAGACATGACTAGAGAGGGCAAAACTGTCATCCTGTGTGGTTGGTACCACTAATAGCAAATTTCTCAAAAGGAGTTCACACTCTTGAAGCTACCAAATCACAGTTTTGCTGCAGGTCAGACCTCCAACACCAACCTCCCTCAAACAGACCTAGGAAAAAATATATGTATTCATTACTTGGAGGAGAAGAAAACAGAGCCAGAAGTATGACAGGAGGAAGAAGATACACTGCTGCAGTGGCTGTTGCTGCTGAATATGGTTAGTGAAGATGGTCCTGCTTGGCTTTCACAGCTAGATTCTAAAAATCCTGAGCAGATCAATCTTCTCAGCACAAGGACAGGGTTCTATCTGTGGCAACAGGATCTGTGTTGGAAAGGATGAATGATTTTACAGAAATAAGAGAACTTTTTTCATCTGACAACAACAGTTTGGGTGAGTGCTTCAGTACTTGAGAAAAATATTCCATGTTGTTTGGCATTAAGATCTTGAGTTTAGATGTTTATTTCAAGCAATAAGATAGTACTAGAATTGGCCAATTTGATGGACCCCTTTAACCTCAGACTGAGCTGACAGACATGAGTGAAGTGTCTGCTCCCCACCTACCACAAAACACAACCTGAACATGGAGTTCTTCAGAGAAGGCCACAAATAGGCTTCAAAGACAGCAGAGAGCTGTCCCTTGGTGCCCTTGCTTGGTGTGATCATTTTGAAAGTCAAATGATGTTGTACTTAAAACCATATAACTTAACACATCCATAATTATCAAGGGTTGTGAAGCACAAATGGAAAAAAAGCTGGGCCAGGGAAGTAGTTCATGAAATAAGAGCCAAAATGAGAGATTATATCCTGTCATCTCACAGGAGGCATCTCAGACTGGCAAGAAACAACAGTCTCTTCACCCTTCAGACTTGTCTCCCAAGAGGTACTGTCCACTCCCCTGTGGGCCCTAGGACATCTAGAAGAAGTCCATTTAGCTGCAACCTGGGAGGTTCTCAGTTCATTGACACATATAGAAACTGCAAGAGAAAGCACAACTTCATCCTAGTAATTTCTGGTATTGTCTGGGAGAAGTTCTGCTTACACCATCTTTGCTCACCACCACTTATTTATGTCTTTTACAAATCACCTGTCATGGGAACTCTTTCCACAGCAGTTAATACTGTGTGACAATCTGCTGGTGAACTCATGTCTCCATACCTCCCATTTCCCATGCTCTGTTCCTGCTGCTCACCACTACCTGTGTTCCTATGCTGTAAGACCAATATTTGAGTATATTATCACAGCTCTTATGAGCCTGGTTGCTGATGGAGAAAAAGAAAGTTTCTATTACTTGCAGTCATCATGAATATGGCAAAGGAGGACACCTCAATCAATCATAAGTAATACATGTTAAGCACATCATCCAAGAAATTCTTTTATCACCTGAGCAGTCCAAGTTAAATGCACTACAGCCTTGAGATCTCCAGGTCTAGAGGCTTCATCTCCTCTAGACCTTTGATCAGTTACCAGCTGCTCTGCCTCAGCTGCTGAGCAGTGACAGTGCCTTTTGAGCCAGCAAGTTCCTCCACCCCCTACTGACCTGCCACGTCCCTCCATTCAGGAGGTCTCCTCATGACCCAGCTGCCTCTGCTTTGGCCTGTAGATCTGAATCATTCTTCAAAACTCACTTTCAGTCCTTACGCCGATCTCAAACTTCGTAAACTTTTGAAGAGCCATACAATGTGTCTGGTGTGAACTCTTGGCCTTTCACCCCACATTTTAATGAGGACCCCGAATTTTCTTCTGCTACCCTTTTTTGCACCTGTCCCCATTTCTATCAAACTATCCCACATGAACAGAAATAAAAGTTCTCTCTCTGCACAGGAGCAGTGAAGCAATCAGCTACAAGCAGCTCAGGGCACGGCAGATGCAGTTCCTATCACATGCTGTTCACATGCCTCCCCCAGCACTGCAGAGAGGTCAGCCTTCAAGGTGGCATCCTTCCCTATTGCCCTCCCCAAGCTGCTGCACGCCCCATCCCACATGGAAAAGCTGTTGGATATTACCTGACCCCAGTTTTCTAGTCTAACCCCACACTGATAGTATTTTCTTACTTTCTCAAGCACTAACTCGGGCAACATCTACTTGAGCTTGTGTGCTCCACCAGCTGATAGTCCTCATATTCCCAGCAGCAGGTGACAGGGTAGTGGTGTCTTGCCCAGAAGGTTGCTGACATCCACCTGCACCCAGAACTGCTGCTTTTCTGCCCTGAAACATGCATAGATGGAATTACTTAGCAGAAATGAGTTCAGCTTATGGAAAACCCCAGAGGAAAACTGGTAGCTTATCTGTCTGGTAATAAAGGTAATGAAAACAAGTTTGAGAAAACATCTCAAATACCATTCAATGAATAAGCATATTGAATTAATAGACTCCAGGAAGAAAACCTTTACCCTCATAACAATCTGCTTCTTGATACATCTTTAGCTGGCAATGAGGATAACAGCTTTTAGGCATCATGGAAGAGGAAATTAGAACTGCACTTCAAAAATAATCTCATAAACATTTCTCGTTTATTGTATCTTCATTTTTACAGGTAAGCAAATCTTGCATTGTCTAGTGCAAAGGATTCACAATTTTTTTTTTAGTAGAGACACATCCCGTTTGTAGGCTCCTGCTCAGCTGAATTTGGATATTAAGATTGTTACTGAGATTGACTTTGATGCTGAATATAGAAGAGGGGAACGATTCCATGCAAGTTCACTGTTCAAATTTAAGGAAGCATCTGCAAAATTAAATTACAAATCTCTGAAGTACATCTTGCTTTTAAATGTAAGTTTCAGACAAAAAATGTATTTTGTATATTAGGGAAGTCAAGCTTAAAACCCTGGATTTCTCAAAATTGCAGACTTAGGATAGTTTCTTAGATGGTATAAGCTACAAACACAGAGTATCAGTGTAGCCTTATGCAACTGAGATGCAATTGAGAAGATGTCCAATCTGGTATAACTTGGTTACTCACTACTCAACAGCATTTAAGCAAATACAAGATGCCTCTCTCAGAAATTAGTACATAGACAAGCAATGTCATGCTGGTGTAGAAGCAAGAGGTCAAAATACAGCAATAGGTTTGGATAAATAAGGGTACCTGGAGGATGATACCTAGGCTGTAGGTTTTTAATTTAATGTGCAGTTAGAAGATGCTGCTTGTTCCCCATCTGCCAGCAGAATTGTCCTGACCCCACTGAAGTTAACTTAGAGCAGACAAAGATGAAGCCCAACAACAGATGCTTCTACAAATCTAATTCGGATCTCACATAAATCATTCTATACAGACATTTATCCAAGAAAAAAACCCTGGACACCTGCAAATTTGCAGCTACATTTGGTAACACCAGCTGAGAGCCCTCCAGTGCTGAGCTGGGGATAAGACATTGGTCTGAGCCAAATGCAAAGACCCCCTGAATACTTAAAGAAAGGTTTCAGTGGGTTTGAGATATGTCACTGAGCCAGTTCCTGATGCAGATTCACAGTAAACCTGAGACAGACACCTCCACATCCTGCAGGGACCACATAACTGAGGATGTGAGCAGTGAACCAGCACCAGATTCTCCCTGCATCCAGAACAGCATCCTCTGCTTTCAGACAGTCACAAGCACTGCCTTCCCAGACGTGTCCAGAGCTCTGTGTGTGTGTAACCCTTGGGCCACACCAGCCTTCCTGCAATCCATCAGGAACAACATCCCTTAGCCTCCTGCACAAAAGGGTCATCAGATGCAGCACCAAGCTCACCTCCAGCTGCACTGTGCTGCCTCCAAACCAGCGCTAACTGCAGATATCAAACCTTGTCTCTTGTCCCCTTCACAATGGCATTGGAGGAAACTATGAAACACAGAGAAAGTTACTGCACTTCAGGGCCAAATCTCACACCATTTCATGTTTCCAGTGACTTGCAGACTGATGTGGCAACACAGCATTTCCATCCCATGACAAAGGTTTTTCTGGTCTCTCGTTGTCAAGTAGTAAGGTGACCCAACCCTGGGCAATCCCAGAGAGGAACCCTCCTCCCAGTTCAACCAAAAGCTGGCCTGAGATGAATTGGTATTTTCCAGAGACTGGAGAACATGGGTTTGCCCGTCAGGGCGGCCCCTCTGATTCTGCTTCCTGTTTTGGCAGACGTTGTTGGGAGTGAGGTTTTTCCCTGCTACCATGGAGTTTCGGGGAAAAGAGCCCCCGAGAGGAAAGCAGCAGCCCTGGTGGGCAGGACACCAGCTGAAAGGCACGACTGGGAGAAGCATCTGCTCTCCAACACTGCGCCAGCTCAACTGGCAGCACAAACATTGGCCTCAGACTATGTCTGCTGCTGGAGAATGTCCCCATGCTGGACCTGCATAGATGCATAGTCCCTCCAAAAGTTGTGCAGCTACACAGGTGCTGAGTGTGGGCATCAGCAGCACCAAGAAAGCTCAGGGTTGACACTTGCCTCTAAATTTCTGGACAATTTTTTTACATTTTTCATTAGACCACAGCTATCAGATGTGAAACAGAAATCATCTCAAGCACAGTAACCAGGCTCTTGGACCTGGTACCTGCCTCACTCAGGAGCTTCTACCTGCAGGGCAACTGCTTCAACCCAGATCTCATCCAGATGTGTGCAGAAGATGCTTCTCATTGACAGAGCAAGGGGCAGCACAGCCCTTGCAGACTCCATAGACTCTCTGCAATGGCCCTTCACAGCCATTGCTGTCACCCAGGTGTCTCCTGGTTGTTCTCCAGCCATCCCCTGCTGTGGCAGCACACACACTTGCACAGTGCAACAGGCTCACCACAGCTCCATGGCCAGGGATGGAGGTCTCTAGACATCAAGAACAGAAATCGGGAAAACAAACCACGAAATCATAGAATAGCTTCTGTTGGAAGACACCTTTAAAGGTCATCTAGTCCAAACTCTCTGCAATGAGCAGGGACATCTTCAACCAGATCAGGTTGCTCAGAGTCCTGTCCAACTGACCTTGAATGTATCCAGAGATGGAACAACTTTCACCTCTCTGGGCAACCAGTGTTTTATCACCTTCATCATAAAATATGTCTTCCTTATTTGACACTTCTTCAGTTCAAAAACCACTATCTCTTGTTCTGTCTCAATAGGCCCTGCTAAAAAGTTTGTTCCCTTCAAGTACAGAAAGGCACAATAAGGTCACCCACCCACAAGTGGAAGACAGAATTTTGGAGTCTTTGGGATGAGGAAGGAAGCTTGTGTCCCCCCAGTACCCAGGCAGGAAGACAACACACTGCACTGAAGGTGCTGGATGATATTAATGCCTCCCTTCAGGGCTGTGAGCCTTGCTGTGGGGAAGGTGCTTCACCTTGGGCAGGACCCAGATACAGGCAGTTGTACTTTCAGGCACGTACCTCACGCCTGCCAGCCTGCTGGTGGCAATGCCCTGCTCAAGGAACAAAACTTTCATAGCATCAAAGAATATCCTGAGTTGGAAGGGACCTACAGGGATCATCAAGTCCAACACCTGGTTCTGCACTGGACAACCTCAAAAGTCACACCATGTGTCTGAGAGCCCTATCCAAATGCTTTTTGAACTTGGGCAGGCTTGATGCCATGATCACTTCCCAGGGGAGCCTGTTCCAGTGCCCAGCCTGGGCAAAGAACCTTTTTCTAATATTCAGCCTAAAGTTGACACAGCTTCATGTCATTCCTTCAGCTCTTATCACTGGTCACCAGAGAAAAGAGATCTGTGCCCTGCTCCTCCACTTCTCTTCATGAGGAGACTGCAGATCACAATGAGGTCTCCTCTAAGTTGCCTCTTCTCCAGGTTGAACAAGCCAAGTGCCCTCAGCCACTTCTCATACAGCTTTCCCTCTAGACCCTTCACCATCTCTGTAGCCCTCCTTTGGATGCTCTCTAATAGCTTTATGTCTTTCTTATATTGTGTCACCCAGAACTGCACATGATATTCAAGGTGAGGCCGTCCCAGTGCAGGGCAGAGTGGGACAATCCCCTCCCTCGACTGGCTGGCAGTGCTGATGCCCCCCAGGACATGTTTGGCCCTCCTGGCTGCCGGGGCACTGCTGACTCAAATTCAACTTGCCATAGACCAGGAGGCACAGCTCACTTTCCTCTTTCCCCAGTCTGTATATCCAGGGTTGACCGTTCCAGGTGCAGAATACGGCATTTTCGGCGGCACCTGCTCCATCCAAAACGGAGAGTTTCCAAGCCTGCGATGGGACACATCACACAGTCAAGCTCTCGGCCAGTGAGCCCACGGTGCCCGTGCGCCCTTCACCGATCTGTCAGGACAGGGCGCCGGGGCTCAGCTCCCCTACAGGCACCGACCCGCGGGGCCAGCCACCCCCTGTCCGTGTCACCTGCCCCGGCGGAGCAGATTTTTCGGTTACTTTTGGCTCGCCCGCACGGCCCGGGGGGAGGTGCAGCCGGGGTTTCCCAGCCGCCCGGTCCCGCCCCGCTCCCTCCCCTTATAGCCGGGCTACCCCGGCCCCGGCGCCAGCTCCGCTGACAGTCCCGCTGGCGGTCCCGCAGCCCTTCATCCAGCCCCGCTGGCCGTCCCGCAGCCCTTCATCCAGCCCCGCATCCAGCCCTGCCGCCAGCATCGCCGCCCGTCCCGCCGCCGCCCGGGAGCCGCCGCGAAGTAAGTCCTTCGTGCCAACTGCCCGGAGCTCGGGTCTTTCCCCTTCCCCGTCGGTTCGGTGTCTCTCCCGCCTCTCCCGAGCCGCTGCCCGGCTCCCGGTTCTCTTGCTGCAAGTCTGGGGAGCTCGGAGGCTCTCTGCTGTTTCTGAGAGAGGGGAACAAGTGGCAGATGCTAAAGGATGGTTTTGCGGACACAGCGACAGGTTTCAGCCTCACCTTGTAGTTACCAGAAAAGAGAAGAAATCGGGCCATTTGGAGAAGCAAAACAGCTCCAGGCATATCCAAGGGCTGGGCACCACAAGGATATGTGTCTGGCAATTCCATTTTGACAGCTGGGTCTGATTTCTGTTGCTTTCTCCAAAAATTTTAGGGCACAGGCTGTGAGCAGTCACTGCTGTAATCCCCCGCACCTTCCAACCCCTGCCCCAAAATCTGGATGTAGGTCTTGGGCACCAAAGCATCCTAAACCCAGATAAGGCACTGGGATCCAGTTCCAGCATGGCATTTCCCACCCTCTCCTCTTTGTCTCCGTTCAAAGGAAGTGGTTTTCCCCTAAATCACAGAAAAGTGATTGGATAATGATTCAGTTGGCTTTGCTGCACTGGAAAAACATCATTTCAGTGCCTAGATCCTGGATGGTCCAGGGCAGCCCCTGTGACCTGCACCCTGCCAGGGCCACTGTGCCAAGCTGGCACACTTGTGCATTGCCATGCTTGCCATTTTGTGACTGCTTTTTCCTAGTCAGGGAAGTACCACTGCCCTTACGACCTGCCTTTTCCCAGAGCACTGAAAAGCCTATTGAAATTCCCTTCTGTCCTTGGGCAGCAGCCCCATATCCACTGTCTCAGCTCCTCAGGCACAAATTAAAAAGTTCAGCCCTGGGTTTAGGATCCTTGGTGTCTTTAAATTAGGATTTCTTTTTGAGGCTGCTGCAAAGTGAGGAAGAGACTTGCTGTGACTGGTGCATATGATTGATTTAGAAGCCATGGGCCCTTGCCATCATACCCAAGTTCAGAGCAGAAAACTTGAAGAAAGACTCATTCTCCAAAGCATTCAACTTCCCCCAACAAGGGACTTTGAGGCTTGCCAGTTTCAATAGATCCAATCAAATGGGAGCAAAGAGCTTTGGAAAACTAAGGTTTGGGTTTGCTTCCATCCCCCTCTCTATAAAAAGATGCCTGAAAAGCCAACAAATTTGAAAACGCTGAGAGAGGCTCCCAGGAAATTTGTGTATCTTCTCAGTCACTGTTAGTTCTAGCAGTGAGCTTTGCAAACTCCAGGACTGAAAGCAGGGTTTAGCTTTGGGAGCAGTAATCTGAAAATAAAGTTCTAGACAACAGCAACTGAGAAGAGTTGGAGCAGGGTCCTGGCAGGGACCAGCTGATCCATGGGTAGAGGAGCCCACACTGGAGCAGGATTTCCTCGTAGGACCTGTGGCCTGTGGGGGGCCCACGCTGGAGCAGCCTGTGTCTGAAGGACTGCAGCCCATGGAAAAGTGACCCATGTGGCAGCAGTGTCGGAAGAACTGTTGCCTGTGGGATGGATTCACACTGGAGCAGTTCATGAAGGACTGTCTCCCACAGGAGGGACCCCACAGGAAGCAGGGAAAGGACTCCTCTCTCTGAGCAGCAGCAGAAACAACAACTGACCGTAACCCTCATTCCCTGTTTCCCTGCACCTCTGGGGAAGAGGTAGAACTTGGAAGAAGGGGGATGGGGAAAGGTGTCTTTAAGATTTATTTTACTTCTCATTCTCAAACTCTGATTCTGTTAGTAACAAATTTAATTAATATCCCCACTTGGAGTCTGTATTGCGCATGATGGTGATCCCCATACGGGACCTCTTATGGTCCTTATCTCCACCCATTAAGCCCTTCATTATATTTTCTCTCCTCTGTCTGCTTGCAGGGGTGAGTGAGAGAACAGCTTTAGTGGGTACCTGGCATCCAGCCAGGGCCAAAGCACTACAGTCGATTTTGATGGAGAATGCAGGCACTAATAAGGATTTTGAGATAAGGATAATTAATAATTGGAAGAGGTCACGGGCAAAACAATTGCTGAACAATGTTAGAGAATGAAGTGATCATGGGGAATTTTTGTTGCGATTGTAGTGAAGGGTCAAGGGGTGGATTTTGTGCAAATTGTCCACTTTTTTTTGGTGTTGTGATGAAGTTTTGTTTGCTTTTTGTTGTGTGGGGAATTTTGGTTATGTTTTGGTTATTTGTTAATGTAAGTGAAGATTTTATGATGAATGTGGAATTTAAGGATAAATCTTAAATATGTGATTCACAGAGGTGAGGGGTGGAATGTACTGGGTTTCTATGGCCATGTTTTGGTAGTGGGAGGGGGGACTGTAGGGGAGGCTTCTTTGAGGGTGGAGGAGGAATGGCTGATGTAAATGCAGAGAATAAACTTTGCTAAATAACTCTGGGTTTCTGAGAGGCTGTGGGAGATTTCCACTAAAACAAGACATAAAAAAGCCTTCCCCATGTTTGGCAGAGCCAATGCCAGCGAACTCCAGGCTGGACCTGCCACTGGCCAAGGCTGAGCCAATTGGGAGTGATAGTAACACCTTGGAACCCCATGCTCCCACATGAGAGGCAGGAATACTCACCACTATATTCTTTCAGCAGCAACAGTTTCAAATCATGATGCCCAGATTTGAAGCAAAAAGAAAAAGGAGAGTATTACAGTGCATTCTCTCTGGTTTTTCTCAATAACAATATATATGTATAATTTTGTCTTTCTCTGTTTGAAAAATTCTCAGTAACAGGAGGTGCTGGTTTACAGGACTGTTTTCAGTTGTGCTTGAGTAGTTTAGGGAAACCAAATTCTCATTTAAAAATGACTGAGGCACTGATAGCTCTATCTGCACTATTCCTCAGACGTGTTAATATGGTTAAATGCTGATTTAAAGCATATCATGCCAGGTGAGATGTCCTGGGATCCTTTGCTTCAAAAGATGGTTTGACCCAGTAAATTTTCTCGTATGGGCAGGGGTGACCCCACTTTCACAGAGAGGAATGGTAGGGTAGGGGAGGAATGGCTGATGTAAATGCAGAGAATAAACTTTGCTAAATAACTCTGGGTTTCTGAGAGGCTGTGGGAGATTTCCACTAAAACAAGACATAAATCCTTGTGACCTAGGATGTCAGCCCACTGGAGATGACCAAACATCCAAAGAAATGTTTGTTAATACTGGCAGGAGCTCAGGAAAAAGAAGTCAAGAAAAAGATCAGCAAAAAAAATCAGAATAAGGGTAATTAGTAAATCTCTTCCCCCGAGTGTTCTCTGGCATGCCACGAGCTGCCCCTCTCGAATGAGCTCGTTCCTAACATGCCACATGAAAGCTGTTTTCTTTGAGGAGGAAAAGGAGAAAATGGGAAGCCACTGTGCCAAGAGTCTGGCCTGGGTCCTTCTGTGTCATGGCTGTGCTCCAAGTGTTTCCATTGCCCTTGATGCCTACCCTATGAAAGCTCCAGCTCAGAGGTATGTGCTGTGATCAGCATTATGGGGAGAGTTTGCTCTATCCTGCTGCTGCTACACCAGCAACCACAGCACCACTGTCCTAATGCTGCAGGGCCTCTGTTCAGGGTGGCAGAGGATTCTGTGTGAGCTGTGCTGCTCTTCTGGTAGGAAATGTAACCTGAATATACTATGTCAAAAATAATTGGAGCTAAAAACGCCCCTGGCACAAACCACAGTGCCACATAACAATAATGAGGATGATGATGATGACAACAATAAATTAGTAGTAATAACGGGTTGGGAACAACATCAACTCTTGACCTTAAATTATTACATTTCCCAAGACTTGAATTTGAGCTCTGTGCCTGGGAAATGATTCAGCATTTCCCTGGTGTTAACTGCTAAAAGAGTTAGGAGCCTGCTGAAGTTTGATTTGCAAGCAGAACACAGGATACAGGAGCAGCCCGTGGCCATCTGAGACAGAGCCAAGCCCCTCACATGTCCTGTCTACCACAGGGAGCAGGAGCACTTGCTGACAGAGTCAGAAGGTCCAGTGCTAGCACAGCATCCCTTGCCTGTGGCCCCCAGATGCAGCATCACCTTCTTTTAGCTGAGTATTTCTTGTAGGTGTTTCTTACTGTAAGTGCATGGCAATCTAAAAATAAAGAAAAATTGTGAAGGGGAAGTTTTTGGTACCACTTGCCATTCAGGCTGAGAAGGCCATTCAGGCAAGTGGGAGAAGTGGTAGCTGCAAGGCAAAAGTGGGAGTTTGGGTTTACTGCTGATATTTCCTTCTGCAGACACAAATATAGATCAAGCAGCAGTGGCACACTGGTAATTGCTGGGCAAGTGGTCAAGATGGCCAAATATGAGTGAACATGGTAGTTATTGCACCAACATCAGTCTTACTTAAATGCTTAAGGCTGTCTGTTTCAGAGCATCGCCAGGATAAAGTTCTGACAGACATTAAAGTGTTTAACCAGCTTAATCATCTCCTTATGGACTTTCTTATGTGTCATGTCACTTCAATGGTTTTCAAAGATACATTGCATTCACCGTGGCATTGAAGAACCAAAACTGTTTTGAAATCTACCTTTCTGATAATCATTCATCAAAACAAAAGAGCTTAGGCTTTTGAAAAGGGAGAGGTACTTTCTTTGGTTAGAAAACCAACAAACAAAAAAGAACAATAAATGCTTTTTTTGAAATAATAGGAGAGAGAGAAAGGAGTTGAACAAACAGGAAGGAAGGGATTTGGCAAAATTAATCTAAACACAGTGTTGTATTGGGAAATGCAAGCTGGGAAAATAGCCCTAGAAGAATTAAGAAAGACCAAATCACTTACAGAGTATCACTGTTAGCATGATTTTTTTTCTGCTTTTTTAATTTTTTTAGTAGAAATGTAACAAAAAGAAGCTCTTTTCTACTGTTTTTTGGATTCTAGTGGGGCATCCTGACTAGCATAGCTGGAGTGAACTGCAGGGGGTTTCCTCCCTCCTCTCCTCCTCAGTACATGTCCTAGGGAAAGATGTAGGTGCACAACTTCAGCCATGGCACAGTGCTGCTTGGTAACCCTGAGATTAGCTCAGTTGGTTAGAGCATGGAGCTAATAATGCTTTGGTTGTGGGTTCAATCCCCTTATGGGCCATTCTTAATTCCATTAAGAATTGAAATTGACAATCCTTGTGAGTCCTTTCCAACTCAGAATATTCTATAACTCCTGTCCACTGAGCTCTGGTGCTCAGGCCCCCTTTGCTTGCTCATCCTACTGGCCCTGCAGCCACCTAACAGAGACCTGATGCCTCTGGCAGTCACTGCCATCCTGCCCAGCCATAGCAACACCTTAGGTTTAACTTTCCTCTCTGCCGCAGGTCACAGACCACGAGTTTAGCTGGAGCCACCCAGATCCTGCACAGCTCCCTGCCTTTTCTCTCTTTCCCAAAAGAGTTTTCATCTTTGCTGTGTTTTCAAAGCAATAGCCTTACTAATCCTGAACGTGACCTGGCACCCAAAGCAGGGAGAAGGAAAGCTCTCAGCAATGCCAGGCTCTAACTGCTCTCTGTCCACCTGGCTGCTACCACTAGCTTGGTGCTTCAAAGCTCCCCAAGCTACCGGGAGCCAGCAGGAGGAAACACAATTAAAATAAAAATCCATAATCTTCTAACTAGTTTGCCCAGAAATAGGTATCATGGTTTGTATCAGCATGATACATATTAACAGTACAAAATTAACAAGGGTATTTGAAGATCACTACATTGTGGCCTTGTAACTGAAGCCAAATTCTTCCTTTAGTTAAAGCCTAATTGTTCTGCCTTCACTCAGTACAAATAAGCCAAAACTCTCTTGTCTGTGAGTTCTTCATACACAAGTGTTCTGTTCTCCTAGAAAGTCACTTTAAATAAAGTGTTGTTAGAATAAGGATTGGAAACTATGAGTCACTTTATTTATTTGCAGTAATTACATAATTATAATCATTATACAAATGGTTACAGTTATGCAAATGAATATTAGCAATATATTAAATTATACAGGAACATAAGTAACTTTAGCTATGAATTTTGAAAGTGTATTGTAACAATAACAATAATAATTCCTGTTGCTAGTTATTTGCAGTGCAGGAGTGTTGGTGGTAGAGCAGGACTCTGGCAGGATAATGTGCATTTAAACAAGGCTAAACCACCCCAATCCTAGTGCCTTGTTCCTGTTTTCCCTGAGCAGAGATCAGCAATAAAAAGCTGTGAGAAAGTGGGAATTGACCTCGATGCCATGTGACAGTGTGAGAGTTTCATGGTTGCTCTGAAGAGGCACAGGACACTTGTCTCACCCACCCACATCATTCATGTGCAGCATCCATATTCATGTCTATAGACATGGAAAACTTTGCTCTCCTGTATCCAGACAAGCTCAAGGTCTCAAATCAGGCCATCTTAAAACATATCTTTGATTTTCTTTAGGTTCTTTATTAGACCAGAGAGTTATTTCCATTCTCTGAGTTACCTGGGGTGACATTGCTCAGGAGTCTCCTGCAGAGCTGTGCTCATACCAACGTAGCGTTCTCCACATTACCCACACATATGTCTTGCCAAATTGTTCCATGGTATTTTTCTTGCTAACTGGTATAATCTGATCAATTTTTTTTTCTGAAATTTACAGGTTAGAAGGAAAATGATGAAAATGTTACCTTTTTTCCAAAGTGGTCCTATTGGAATACGCAGTGGATCAGAGGGTTGCATTGGTGCAAACAGGCAGTTTGAAAACCCTTCGGCATCAGTAGCTGAGCAAGTCTCTGCCTCTTCTGAACCTTCTGTAGATGAGATCTGGTCCAGGGACCAGGAGAAGATAAGTGAAAGGCCAGAGGCAGCCTGTAGAGCTTCACGTGCCTCTTCCATCACGAGCAATGAGAGCTGCATCTCTGCCGGGGACAGCCCTGAAAAGGGGAAGAAAGGAATAATAAAGGAGATCCTTACAAGTGCCTTTAAGAAAATTAAAAAGACCAAACCACCCAGTGGTAAGTGCTTCTCCATCTTCCCTGCACCACTTCATGGGCCACAGTTACCTCTAGAGGGGCTGCATGAGGTGGAGAATTGTCCCCTAGATAAACGAGGGCACCAAACAGATTGAATTGACTTTTCCAAGAAGCTTGGGGAGACATGGGCAGAGGAAGATATGACCTTAAGTACTAGTCCTTTGGTACCAAGGGCACAGTCCATCAGGAACTGTCAATTTGCAGGTTTTCTGTCCAAAACAAAACATATTTCTACCTCTTCTGTGGGCACAGAGATCTGTGGGTGGGTGAGAAACTAAGGAGTAACTTTAAGCTTTGTTCCTCCGTGAAACCACCACCCTGTGAAATCCCAGAATCATAGAATGGTTTGGGCTGGAAGGGACCTTAAAGATCACCTGGTTCCAACACCTCTGCTCCCTCAGTCCCCTCTTCTTCCAAGGGCAGGAGTAAGCAACACACATACATCTTTCCTGGGATTGATATATGAACATACAGCTTCTCCAGTCACAGGCACTGGTCCTCAGGCTGCTTGGGGAGGTAGAGAAATACCTGCCCAGAGAAACCCAGAACCGGAGAGAAAAGTACCCCTTCTTACTTAATTCCTAAACTTTGCAAGCTGTACCTTAAAATAAGTTCATTTTGTAGCACTTCCTCCTTTACTGTGGGGCTCCTAAAAAGTCTTATTGTTTAAGTACAAATTATCTCATTTCCAGACAAGCCTTTACCTGTATAATTGGCATCTCCTTCTCCATGTGTCAAATGTTTTCCCTAACTGGTTGTTTTCCTTTTTGGCCTCGAATTTGCTGCTGAAAGTAAGTCTTTTCTGCCTTTGTTCTTACTGCCGCATTGCCCCATTCCAAATATCTTTGTTCTGTTTTGTTTTTTTTTTAATCAAGCAACCAAAATTGCAGAAAATATTCCAGATGTGGTACCACCAATGCCTGGTACAATGCATTACTATTTTCCTGTCTCGGCTGGACATTCCTCACTGAATGCATCCTGGGGTCATAACTGACATTGTCACTATCACCTCCCAGTAACGATTTACTAATTCTTAAGGCATCTCTCTTCCTCCTCCATCTCAAGCTGATTCACATCCAGCTTGCAGCAGAAAATCCTATTTGTTGCTAAGTAACTTTTGTTCTATTGAATTTGTTTCTTGTATTTTGTGCTATTAAATTTCAGCCCATTTTCTATTCAAGTTATCCCATTGTTCCTGTAAAATACACCAAGCCCTCAGTTTTGATAAAGTCTCTGAACTCTGTGTAGTCAGCAGATGCCAACAGGGCACTCCCAGCTTTTGTGCCACAGTCTCTAATGAAGTAATATATGTTCCATGGATAATGTAAGATTTCTCTGCCCAGGGTCCTCCATGCAAACATTACACACCTAGCAAAATGTATTTTGGGGTATAACTTCTCCAGTTTAACTAATAATTTCCCAAATTGCACTGTCCCAAGTAACTGGCTGTAGTTCAGACAAACACAACTGAATTATCTTATCTTGCCCGTTAAACGTTTCCTTCAAAACAATTCCACAGGTCAGGTTGTGCCAATCTATTTCTGGAAGACCCATGTGGTATTTCCTCTAGCACGTCTTATTTAGCTACGTCTTTCCATCTACATTTTCTCTAAAGCCATGCTTCTGACTTGAGATCATACTGATGGGAAGGGGGATAATTAATAAATAAATAAATATCTTTGGAAAGATAAAGTTTGGAAAAAAATTTAAGTAGCTCATGAATAGCTGTCCATATGCAACACACTAGTGATGGGGATTCAAATTTCCATTGCCCCAGTTAAAGGCGAGATAGGAATAATCTGATCTTTAAATAAACAAATTTTCTATGTGGTGAAGAAGCCCAAAATGTAGCATTTTAGAAATATAAACATTTAAAAAAATATTCCAGAGCTATAACTTTTTGTAAACCAAAAATTCAAATCTTCATGTTGGGTAAAGAACGGGTGTTCTTTTTTTACCAGTCAAACAAGTCATGGATCTCCTTGGAGAGCAAAGGCTTTGTGATGCCACTCAGCATCTGATTGTCCTGGAGAAGAGCCTGTCTAGTAAAAGTGAGGAGGGACTGAACACCAGCCAGAAAGATATCGAGTCTGTCTATGAAGTTCTGAAGCACAAAGTCTTCAGCATCTTGAAAGACTCCCTGCTGCTAGTGGAAACAAACCCAGACCTGCTGCAGCAGGCAGTGGAGGCTCTGAAAGAGCAGGAGAAAGAAGATCAGAGCTACATGGCAGAGAATCCACCTGACCAAAATATGCAGTTCAGACCTAGAAAATGGAAAGAACTTTGGATGGCTACAGTAAAGGAGTCAGTAGAGGCTCGAATGAAAGACACAAGCCGTACTCCTGCAACTGAGAACCTCTCTGCAGTTGGCCAGAACCTCCTGCACATGGGAAAGACAATGAAAGAAGATTTGACAGTGGTTGTAAAGTACATTAAACAGCTTTATCCTCCTGAGTTTAATGTGTTCAGCATATATGCAGAACTCTACCACAATTATTTTGCCTCCCAGGCAAAGAAAAATGCTGAGTCTCATCTGGAAGACAAGGATATTTACCTTCTTCTCTCATGGGTACACAACTTTTATCCAAAGTAAGTGAGACTTGTACATGTGTTTATCTTAACACAGGTTCACTGGCTGCAAAACTAGGCATTTTCTTGATTTATGGATTGGTATCACTGTGATGCAGTCCAGCACATGGCTGTGTTCTGGTGTCACTGGTGATGTGCTGATTTATACTAGCTGGCCAGGACAGCTGGAAGGGACACACTCAAGGCTGCTAATCAGTAAATGACTGGCTCATGCCACCATTCAGGCTTCTGGGCAACAGTTTAAGGCTGGGCAACAGACAGTTTAAGGCTTAAATGTTCAGGTAAATTGGTTAGGCTCATTGCCTTGATATCTATTCCAGTTGCTGTCTGGACTCATTCTTGGAAAATTTAGAAATTTCAGCCCTCTGGACCGGAGGACAGACAATAAATAGGACAACCTGAGATGCAATTATTCTGAGCATGGAGGATGTTGCTTAGGTGTTACGCACAGTCTATGCTCTCCCCAGGTTAGGAGATCCAGGGACACACCACTGTGAGAGGACACCATCAGCCAAGGGTTGCCCTTCATCCTCACAAACCCTGCTTCAAGTCCCCCATCCCCACCAGAGCACAGTGGCTCAGGAGCTTGGCAGACCATGACTCCATTCCCAGGGTTGATTGTGGTCCCACCCTCACAGGTCCCTCCCTGACACATATTCAGCTCCTCCAAGCCCTGCCTGGACTATGGACAATGTAATTTCCATCTGTTTTTTCACTGATATCCTCAAAATGTTTTAGTGATTTGCATCAACAGCTGTCTTGAATTACACTGGTCTTGGAAAATGTGATTGTTTGGTTTTTTTCATTCCAGAGATATGAGAAAAGATCATGCTTTAGCCAAGGAGTTGGATAAAGTTAAGCTTGGAAGTCTTTTGCCATCGAGTCTGAGCAAAGAGCTTGAAAAGAAATACCTTGACAGTGAAGAGGTGAGAATCTGTTCAATCATTCCTCTTCACTCTACTGCTCCATATGACTTCCTGGAGAAGCTGTGACTTGTCCTGCACACACACACCTCATCTGTGAGCCATACACCTCCACACCCTTCCAGAGAAAAGCAAAAGCTAATGTCTGTTTTCGAGGGACAGGTCGGCTTTCTGCTAGATGGGACCTGCAGAGCAAACTTCTGCTTAGCCCTGGAAGACCTCAGAAATTGCTCTGTTCCTGTAAACCACATGGTAGGAAGAATCTGGGGAGGAATCCAAGAACTAATCTTTGTGGGAAACTTTCCAGTTGTCTGTTTAATTTTCAGAGGGATTTATGATCTCTCTCACAGTAGTCTCAAAGGATCCCAAATTACTCCTGGTCTCTGCAAAAGTGTCACACCATGGATGGGAGAAAAGCATGGAGATCTGGTCTTGAAAAATCTGTTTCTTTGATGGAGAATGATCTAGTCTGCAGAAGATAAAAGTTGCTCTGGTTTTTGTATCACTCTTCCCTTAACGAAAACAAGAAGCAACTTTTATAGTACTCCCAGTGCTTTTGGCATTTGGGGCTGGAATTCTGGAAAACAAAAAGACAAGTTCCAGGTTTAATGTAGTCTGTGGTGGTTTGCATATGGGAGAGGTGATGTGAGGTCTGCAAAGCACATAAATGGGGCACTGGGAGATCAGCAATACATGCCAGACACTGTACAGACCATTTCCAAAGCCTCACTGCAGTGTGCACTCAGAGGGGTCAGAGCAGAGAAAACCTGAGAGCTTTTTGTTTCACTCTCCAGTGCTTGTAAAGTGTCAGAAGCACTCATGGAAAAGGATTGCAAAACCACATGACACATGGGCAACACGTGGTTGGGGGAATTTGGGCTCTGGCACTTGTAGCTGCCTGCAACCTTCCTGTTCACTGCTCCCTGCCCTCCTGATCCTCATTGATGTGGTGGCATGATGGACAGGGACATACATCTTGATCTACATTCCTACCTTGAAATACTCAATGCACTGTTGCATAGGTGGATATTATGAGGGGGTTGTCCTTGTTGCTGTGAAGTGGTGGCTCAAGCATCTTGTAACAACGAGCCTTTATTTCTCAGCCCTGGCTGGCAAAAGTTGCCAGGCAAAAGGTGGATGGGCAAGCAAAACCTGCATAAGGCTCTAGGTCAGAGCTGCTACATCCATGTTGTGATAAATGCTGTTGTTCTTCCTTCCATAAAGATTACTGTCAACAATTCACTGAAAAAATGTTTAGATAAAGAAATCCAAAGATGGAAAGAAGACAAAGAACCGGAGAAGCTAAATGGGCATTTTCAGAGTGAACTACTAGGAATATTTGTTATCCAGGTAATACAGAGCTGTGTTAAAAATAAACAATTGCATCCTATACCTACTTGGTATTTGATACCAACTATGGTCAATGAAGGAAAGCAAAAGGCCAAGTCATTTATGTAGGGCAGTAGCAGAAGTGGGTGGTACAGGGGAAACTAAACTCGTAGTCTGGCATGGCCCCCCCATAAGCTGGGGACAAACTCTTCTATAAGCAAAACAAGAAAGAAGGCTGCCTTCATTCTCCCTGTGCAGTCCCTTCTGCATCCCCAGTAGCAGAGAGACAAGAGATTCCTCGCCAAGTAAGGAATCTGTTGCTTGCAACTGGGGAGACTGTCATGGGCAGAGCTTCACTTCGTCTATGCTCAATTCTCTCCCTCCTCTGGCTGCAGAGGAATAGTCGAGTTTATTTTTTAAAAAATAAACCTTTGGGATTAATTTGGGGTTTTTTAATGTAATCATGTGACATTTAAAACAAACTAACTCAAAAATCAAGTGGCACTTTCCCTACTTTCTCAGTTATTTTATTGACTTTCTTTCATGCTTCTTTCTTCTTCACCTCTCTCCTCATTTGAAGATGAAGTTCAAAATTGGCTCGAACCCACCAAATAAGTATAGCTTTTCTGCATTGTCCCTGGCTCAGTCGAGGTGGGGATGCAGAACAGCTGGGTGCAGTTTACCTCAGTTAAGGATCTGCAGCCTCTTTGACCAGCGAACCTGGCCCTTTCCGAGCAGGCAGCATTTAATATTGATCTTGCTTCTTTATTTGTTTGTTAGAGTATGTACAGTGGCCAGAAGCGAGCCCAGGACATCAGCAGGGCCGTGGGCGAGGAGCTGTCTCAGCGCCTGTGGAAGGAGCTGCCTGCCTTCCTGAGGAGGTGTGGTAGGGCAGCTGTGGGCAGTGGGGCTGACAGAGCCCCCTGGGCAGCCACTCACCCACCTCTCCTCTTCCCATCTCCCTTCCAGCTACAGGGATGCTTTTGAAGACTTTAAGGAGAAGAGTAAGAAGCACAGATACTACAAGCCTATACTTATTGCAAATATTAACAACTGCTGGAATTTTAGGTAAGGGTCTATAAGAAAAGGTTTTGCTCCTTCCTCTGCAGGCAACATATAATTGTGTGATAGAGAGGAGGTACTCCAGAGTGAGCAGAGGTAGGTCCATCTGCCTGCAGGGGAAGGTTTGGAGGCCTCTGAATTTCTCTCTCTCTCATTGGAGGACAGAGTATTCTGACCTTGCGGATATTTTCTTGCAGAGAATACACAGAGAAAAACATGACAGAAAAGAACAGCAATAAAGCTGATATCCTGAGCACTCTGGGTGATATTGAAAACAGCGGCTTTGACGTGCTGCTTCAACAGCTCTTTGCTCAGCTGAAGGTACCGTATCGATGCCCCATACCCTTCTGCCCCATGGCTCAGCTGGTTCCAGGGCAGGACATGTTCTCTTGCTGTGCTATCTGTTGCTCAGATCTCTGATTCGCTCCTAACCCACTTTTTGGTGGAAAACTCCCACTAATCTCTCCTTGAGCTGGTCCTCAAGCCCGCAGGCAAAATGAGCACAGTGACATGGGCATGACTGTACAGGTGAACATAAAACATGCTGATCTCATCTGAGACAGCAGCTGCAGGAAGGGGAGTCTCAACCTGTAGCTGTTTACTCTCCAAACTGTAGGAAGCCATCTCAAATGGCATAAACTGCAATTATGCAGCTTTTGGCATCTGCATAAAGTGACCTGGAAGGCAATTTTAGCTTCTTCCTGTTTTGTTTTTTGGGGGGCTTTTATATATATAACACAAGCTTTCTAAGTTAAGCAATTTTGGTGGAGGGGAAGGAGGTGTAGGAGTCAGGAATGTTCAGCCACAATCTCTCCTGCTTTCTCTGTGGAGCCTTTTGGAATGCATGACAGAGCTGGGGTGCTTTTTTTTTTTTTTTAAATGTTCATATTTATTTACTGTGGCTGAGAAAAATTTTGATTGAAAATGTCTCACAATGATTCATTTTTTTCCCCCGATGGGTCCATAATTTTCTAATCAGACAAGATGGTGTAGACATTAAAAGTATTAAAACATTAAAAATACGGACATTAAAAAAGAATATCTCCAGTACAAACCTTTTGAGACCTCAGACTTCTCCATCATGAGGAAACAAGAAGGGGACATAGCCCCTTTTTCCCCCACCCCTGTAAGCCATTGTCACACATCCCTGCACAGGACTGCACACTGCGTTCTCATTATGTAGGATACTGTACATATAGAAATGCTAAATATACATGGGCATGGAACTTGTTTTGATGCAACTTAACAGATTTTTCTTTTCTCAGCCAATATATAAGAAGTTTACAGAAAATAAGTGGGACTCCAGCAATGAAATTATGAATGAGATCATTAAAACCACCAGCAAACATATTTCAGACTTCCGGACATTAAAGGACCCTTTTTACCACGTAAGTTTGAGAGAAACATTGGAAGGATTCTGGGATGCTGAGGCTGCATTTGCAGCTCTGATCCTCTGTGACTCAAGTTGCCGAGCTGGTGAGCTGGCCTGGTATCAGACAGCTGCTCAGGCAGCATGCACTTTACCTAGATTAGCCATATAAATCTTACTCTTCTCTGACAGAAGCAGACTGCTGTAGCTCTGCTGCAGTGTTTGCAGAGTAAATCACCCCTGATGTAAAGAAAGTACTTTGCAGACCACACAATATATGGCTTTATTTATAGATTTGGTTTAGCAATCTTGAAACACAGATGCAGTGGCATGGGTCAGTCTCATTGCTCCTTTGATTGCCCTCAAGGCTGGGGGAGATGAATGCAACTGGGACAAATCACAGATAACTGAGCCAGAACCACATCTTCAGTGGTGCTGGAGTATATATGAAATATCACCGTATAAAACAATATTTGATTTCCTGCCTTTGTCTTTTGAGTAGCTGAAACAAAATTATGATGTTTTTAGAGAAGAACAGGAAGAGCGGCATGAATTCCTGTTTCTCTTTAATACTGTTACTTCTTTAGCACATGGAGCTCTCTTCTACACTTTAAACTCTTCCCAGAAGGAAACAACATTTGGAAATTCCCATAGTTTATTAGAGCACAAAGAAATTCTCAGCATCTAGGATGTGGTGTAACTAGTCCTGGGATGTTGGCAACCAGCATTGTTGCTGCCATGTAATCAGCAGCAGGCATTGGTGGGGCATGTCTTACAGTACCCAAGATGTTTTTGTCCTCCATCTACCCTCATGGCTTGTTTTGTCCCCAAGCAAAAGAGAGATGGGTGATTCCCTCCTCTCCTTCCCAACAGGCTATCATTGAGAAGATCCACACCCATTTGGTTAAAGAGTACATCGTGAGGCTGCTGAAGAGGAAGGTCAGCCTGAAAACTCCAGCACAGCAGCAAAATCTGGCCCAGCAGATCTCGAAGAATGCCGCTGACCTGGAAGCCTTCTGCACAAGCAATGTACGTGAGTGCTTGTCCTGAACACAATAGCACGGGGCACACACACAGTAAAAAACAAGAAAATAAATTTTCTTTGGCCTCTTGTTAATGTTTCCAACTCAGGTTAATTTTCTGGATGACAGGACCTTAGGCAGAAAGAGGTCTCCAAGTGCCTGCAGGCAGGAAGGCTCCCCTGCCACCGGTGTGGCCTTCCCTGCTTGGAGAGACATTGTTTCATCTTCCTTTGTCCTATAGGCTGTTTCATTATGAAGGTTTATATTAGTAGAGTCAGAAGACTTAAATAATCTCTTTGGCTTTCGGTGCAACTTCCATGAAGTCTGAGTTTTGACTCTGTTATGATACAATTAGTGAGAGATGCCTCTGTCTGAATTAAGGTACAAACAAGACCATATGCTGAAGTCAATAATATGGATTTTATTTAACAGTAAATGGGAGGTAGAGAAATAGAAAAAATATAAAAGAGTGGAGAGAGAGAGACAGACAGACAGATGAAGCAGAAGATAGTAACCACCCATGAATCCAGCAGTGTGTCATTGGTCCTTCTTCACCCTGTGATTTTTGGTGGTGGGGGCCCTGGAGTATTCTTCTGGAGGTACCACCTTTATACAGTCCAAGTTGTGGGTGTCCACAGGATAGTCACAGATGCTGTTTCCAAAACTAGGGGTGGTATGTGTATAAGCAGTTGCTTCCTTTCCTACAGTTTGCCATAGTGGGAATTTTTGTCTGGATACGTTAACCAGGATGTGATAACCAGACCTCGCCTCACCAGGCCTCAAATTAGCACCTTCCTGTCATAATTTCTCCGTTCTGTGCTTATCTCAAGTTCCTGTTGTGATGGCTTATCTCATGGCAAGTTCCTTCTGTGGCCTTGACAGTGTTTTGAGACAGGCAGCTGTGCTATTTAAGTCCTTACAGATTGTTTCCCTCACCCTTGATTTCCCTCACTCTACTGCTTTTTAGGTCAGGCAGAGGCTGAAGGAGGCAGCATGGGGTCTCTGGGGTCCACTAGAGCCATGGCTGAAACACCTCTCTCTATCCTCTTGATATCATTTCCCTCCTTCCATGCCTCTAAATTTGTCTGCAAGAAAAGCTAAGAGCTAAGCCAAACTCTGTTCTTCACCACCCCATGAAGGTTTGACTGGAGAAGGAACAAGCCCGATTTTCACACAGTATGGGTGGGAGGTCAGGCAGATGCACCTTGGGAACTCTAATGACAAACAAAAAGGTCCAGTTGGAGCTTTTAACCAAGTGAGCAGGGAGAGGATTTTGGCAATGCCTGGCGATGCTAGTCAGGGTTGTGAGTGGAGCTGAGAACAGCACCACATGGCACCTGGCCCATCAGACCTCATACACACACTGGGCAGTGTAGAAATCCAAGGAAAGGCAAGTGTGGTGGAAGGGCAGAGCAGAGAGAATCTGTCGAGGTGGATGTGGAAATCTCAGTCTTACACCACTTGTGTAAGAGGATTAAAAACCATCCAAGAGCTAATCAAATTTTTCCAAGGCTGGTACAGGCAGAAGCATCACTGAAAACAATTGAGGCACTTAAAATCAGTGACGTGTCCTTCCTCCTTGCCAGGAAACAGCCTCAGGAGCCAGCTCTTGGGCTGGGCAGAGGTTTGCACCCCCACAACGCCCTGCTAACCACTTTCTCTTCTGGCAGGGATCTCCAGCCATGTGGCTGAATTCAGCGCTCCCCAAACTGGCTGAAATAATCCGACTTCAGGATTTAGGTGCTATTAAAATTGAAGTTGCAACACTCGCCAACACATACCCAGATATCCGGTAAGAGATGCTGAAATAGCTTTGCTAATATTCATATGGAATTTTAATTGAGCCAGGAAACAGTCAAATATGGGTATAGGTGACATTTATATAGGCTGAGTCTGTAGAAATCAGTGGGGGCTGCCTGCCAGGCTGTGGCAATCCCAGTGCCAAATGGACAGTGAGGGAAAATATGAGTAAAAGCCTATTTATGTGTTCCAAATTTCTCCTCCAATTTCTGGAGAAAATTCAAAGGATTTTCTCCTTTGCCCTGGAGATTCCCTTCCCAACCTCAAACCTCCCAGGACAGTGCTGGGTCCTGCATAGGACTGCCAGATGCTGAGTTGGCCCCCATCAGGGACCTCAGTGCCCACTTCAGGGTGGGGGGCCCCATCCTGATGCAAAGGTCCTGGCATGTGGACATGTGTGGAAGGAGGTAACACCTGCCCTTTTCTCTTTCACAGCAAAAGGCACCTGGAAGCGTTCCTGCACATCAAAGCCAATTTGTCACGCAGTGAACAAAAAAGTATCTTGGGCTACTTGGCAGACAGCACGGCGTGCACGGCATCCATGCCACCCAGGGCCCCACTCTTCTCCAATGTAAATGTGTCCTAGGCCATGGCAGCCCTTGGCATTCCCTTGTGCTGGACTATTGGGTGAGCTGGTGATGGACACCGTCCCCTGGAGCGACGCACAGTGCACACTGCCACCTTTTCCTATGGAAAGTGCTTTGTCCTAATTTGGTGCTCAGCATCTCTATGGGAATCTTCATCCTCTGTGTGGGGCCACGAGAGGTGCAGTGCCCTGAAGGACTGGGACTGTTGCTCACACCAGTCATGGATTTCCCCCACAATCTCCTTAGTGCCACTACATTCTCTGCCTGGACACTGCCCTGGTGCTCTGACCTCCGTCTTCCTCTCAGGGTGCCATAAAGGCCACATCACTGACTCCCCAACTAGCCTAGACCAAACAGGCACCTCCTGTGTAGCTTTTTTGTCTTCTAAGGAAATGGAGGGAAACAAAAACTGAAACCAAAATTCAGAGATGAGAGCATGCTTGCATCCCATCTGCCTCCCTCAGAGCCAGGCAGGGCAGCTGCATTAGGCTGATGGGAGAGGCACCAGGTTTCTGGTGAGGAGGAGCAGTAGTTCAGCCATGTCAGGGCTCCTGCCATCCCCCCCGTACTGCAGGACCCCAGATTCAGGCCTTGGAGTGGCCACAGCTGCACACTCTGACCCGGCAGCAGCACTGCCCAGGGGTATCAGGGTTTCTGAACCGGCCCTGGAGAGCATGTGCTTCCTTCGCCTCTGTGAGGTGGGAGCACCTGACCCCCTGCCAGACAACCCCTCTGCAGTGACCCCATCCAGAGCATCTGCACAGACCTTGGGAGCAAGCTGCCTGTTGCAATGGATTGTATGGGCTAAGCCTCAGCATATAGTAAAGTACTTTGGATATTACTGAAGCCTTCCTTATCAAGGAGAGGAGTTTTCCAGACCCCATTGACAACACAGGCTTCGAATGTGTATGGAACTAGTCTCAAATGCCATCAAAATGTACAGAGCACCCTGTTTGCTTCACTGTTCTCTTGCTTGCTCTCTCCCGTCTTGCTGTAAGGTCAATATGATGTGAAAACACAAATGGGTCTCTTGTGAAACTGTGTTTTGTTTTTTACAGTCCATGTTTTTGGGGAAGCTAATCCCTTGCCAGAACAACACTGTGTTTAGTTGGAGACCTTTCTGTTCTGTTTTTCTCTATTTTAACATTTGTATCAGCCTGTAGAAAGTCAGTCTGGAAAGAAGATGCATTATGACTGTGCAAACTATATAATGTATTTATATGCATATGCAGTATACCACTGGTGTATTTTTGCATCCAATTTTATTTTTTCTCAGAGATACTAATTTGCAATGTTTATATTTAAACAGTATTCAAATATGCTACAAAAGTGACTCATTTATTCTGTCTCTGGCTGTTGTTTACTGTATTGCCACATGTAGTTCTCCTTGCACTACTCCCATCCTGCCCTGGTAAATATCACCCACTGGTCCCAAGTAGGGAGAGTCTTTCTGGACTGTAGACAGGCTGGAAAACCAGAGGCACCCTCTGTTTGTGCTGTGTATGTGTCTCATAGCCTGGCTTTCCTTGCTCTCAGGAGCAAGGGCTGCCATGTCACCATATTTATGGTACCCAGTATAACAAGATCCAAAATGCCAACCTCTAAGCACTACCACAGTCTCAATGTTGAACAATAAAAAGATATGTATTTGATGTATGCCTCATCCTTACTGCTCTGGCACTGCCTTCCTCCCTCTCTGTTGTGTCCTCCTGTTCATATGAGCCTTTAGAAGATGCAGCCCCCCAGGATTTGGCTCCAGTTGGTCCTGCTTGCCCCCTTTCACCCTCCTCGCAGTTGCTGTCAGCCGTGTGGCATTGCTGCTGCCCCTGTGAGACAGACACTGAGTGCTGTGGGCCGCTCACTACCAGTGTCCAGTGACACACAGTGGGATAAGGAGTCTTCTGCCAACAGGCTTTGTGGCAAAATCACACTCTGAGTGAAGAACAGTGCATTGGTTTTAGTTTGGTACCTGGCCACAGGCAGCAAAAACCACCCTCTCCTTCTGTAAGCACATTCTCACAAAACGCATATAGACACATAGTTTAAAAACTTATTTAAACACTTAGCTACAGTTTAAAGCCAAATGCCAAAATGACTTCTCACAGTGCTGAGCACTCGTGACAACCATCACCTATTGGGTAACATTTTCCTTTCCAATTAGTGAAAGGTCATTTTATTGCTGTAGAGACTAGGTTTTGATTTACAGATCTGTTAAGGGCCTACAGAAATGCATAATACAAGTGATTGCACTGATATTTAAAAAAAAAAAATGATTCCAGCTAAATAAGTGCTCGAAGGAAAATAGTGTACCTATTTATATATCATAATTATGATGGGTGGGAGAAAATGGTTTTCATACACATTTCATAAGCCATATGGAACTGCATTGTGCAGTTCTCCTCATCCTGCTATAAAACCCCAGCTTTCAGCTCTAATGAGCCCAGGAAACTAATTTATTTATCTTCCCATATGACTCGACATTTACAATGGCATTTGTTTCTATCTGGCATATTACACATAGCCTAGTAGTTACAGGAGGTTGCATTAATGTCTTCTGATAACAGTGTTAGTTTCATATGATAAATAGCACTCCTATAAACTAAATAAAATATTCTGAGGTCAGTGTGCCTGGATTTTTTTTATCATGCAACCTCTGCTGATGCTGACGCCTGCCCCTCCTTGAAGACAGGGCAGATAGCCAAGATTAAAAATATAAAACCAGTTTTATAGAACAGTTAAGAAAGCTGGTTCCTGGACACAGCAAGCTCTTCCTTGGCTGTTATCAGTGTCACCAACACATCAGCCTACAACAGCCATAGCTTTGAGCTCACACATGCACTCACACTTCTGGGTCCCTACCCATCCATCCCACCAGGCACTTCTATTACTTGGCAGAAGACTTGCAATTTGCAGTACAAAAGACACAAGGGCACAGACCACAGCATACCATGGGGTGGTCTGATGCATCACTCACCTCCTTTGCTCCCATGGGAGCTGCCTCCAGCATGCCAAGTCCCCTGTGGCACCTGGAGAACATTTGCCCTTGCTGCAGGAGAAGCTAAAACAGCCAGAGAGCTCTTGGACTCTTCCCAAGTGTGAGCATGATGAAAAAAGGCAAGAATGTTCTGCTACAGCCTGCTGCAAAACTTTGGGGTCTGCTGACCTGGAAATGAAGCATTAAGAAAACAGTGTGTCTGCAATTCCTCCCCTTTGAGCCTGGCCCTTCTCTCTAGAATTTCCTGAGAGATGATGGCACTGGACTAAAGGCTACAGAATTTATTGATGTACTGATTTTAAGAGAGAGACATACTAGAGCAAAATGCTTTGGTAATTGGGCCTTTTTGAGTTCAGCCCACATCTCCAGGTGGGCAGTCCTGGCTTCAGTGACATGCACAGTGACACACCTGGGTGACACAATTCCTCACCTGCTAATTGTTGTAAAGCAGGAAGAGTGGATGCAATCACATCTTCACAAAGGATGTGGCAAAAATTGGCCAACATCCATTTTCAAATCTTGTACTTATCTTAGTTAGTGTGAACTTTGATAGGAGAAAACCTGGAAACCTCAACCCAGTGCGAAGAGACCTGAAGTTTGGCAATGCATGGAGTGTATGGAGGAATGATGCACCCGCATTGAGTGGGATGGCAGAGCCTCCTTCCCCAGGTGAATTAGGGCACATAGACTGTGGATCCTGAATCTCCCAGGACAGTTTCACTTGCTGCCCCATCACCTGCCTCTGCTTTGCACACCTTGGGTCAGATGTCAGTGCTGGAGACCAAACGGGCAGAAGCCAACATCACTGAGCATCAGGAAGGATATTTTGGGAACAAGCTAGAGGCCAGTGAGCTTACATGTGACACCAGCAAAATCATGCTTTTCCATGCTGTAGATTGAAATCCAGGAGAGTAATTGCTGCCTTCCTGTATGACTTGAAAGAGGATGTGGCCACACCACCCACACTGATATTCTTGAAACACAAAATAGCTCTTCTGTAGCCACAATAATAAAGATGGAAACTAATGTTGGGGGATTTCAAGAATTAGTCATCAGTGCAGGAACCACAGATTTCCCCCTTAGCAAATATGCAAATCCACACTGATGGGAATGGAAGTGGAAACCTGAGGGGAAACCAGAGGAAATGTGATGGCACAGACATGCACATCAGGCTGTTACCGGAGGAAAGCTAATAGTGTTTTTTAAAGCAATATGAAATTTTTAAGGTTACTATGAAGTGAATGTTTGCACCTGCTGGACACCATTTCTTCTTGCTACTAAGGCTTTCTCCTCTAGAAATCGGGTTTTAAAAAAATCCTTTTGAACCCACCAGCTTGGAGGCTTGCCTATACAGCCATTTTTCATCATGTACCAGCACACAGAAAAACCATCATTTGAGGTCGAGGAATTCAGTGTTATTTATCCAAGTAGTTTTCATCCAAATAGGACAGAGCAGTTGATCTATAATAACTCTCCTAATGGACTAATAAAGGAGGAAAACTTATCGTTTAGCAGAAAAGCTGAGTTCTCAAAAGTACTCATTAATGTTGGAACAGCTATGAAGGGGAAGGATTAGTTCTGAGAGGGAGGAGGTTTTAACAAGCTCCTAGGTAGAACAATATTGGTCCTGGCATCTTCAAGAAACCTTGAGCCCTATCCCAAAGGCTGAAGGCCAACCCCTAAGTCCCACTGGCAAGAGCAATGCAGCCTGAGAGTTCAACCAAGCACACAGTTTTGAGAAAATAGCAGGATAAAGTTAACAGTGCTATGTTCTAGTTAACAGAGGGCTGTTTCTGCTCTTTGGTTTCATTGCTGTCCCCTCTACTCTACACCGAGGGTGTAAGATTTAGTGACAACCACCAGAGCTGTGAGGCAGGAACTGTTATCTTTATGCTCCTGCACAGCAGACCCCTTGGCAAGGTCCCAATCCCAACTTCACTCATTGTCACAAAGCCCCTCCATAATCTTCATGGGGCTATGCAGACCCAAAAAGGTTGGTTGATGCTACCCACTTCTCCTGTTTGACATGTGGGGAGTAACAGAGATATTTCCAATTCCCCAAAAGAGGCATTCTACCCAGCAGGGTCCTGGCAGCCACCCACCTGTGACAAACTTGTGCAGACTCTCCTGGAGCACATCAGCCTTGAGGCCAGTAGGTATGAAGGGAATGTCATCCGCAGAGGTCACACTTCCTTCAGAGGTGCTGATCTACCTGGGTACAGGTGGTTTCCAGAAAGCAGCTTTGAGCAGCCTTGTGTCCGTCCCTCAGGATGCACAGGAGTCACAGAATCACAGAATATCTTGAGTTGGAAGAGACTCATCAGGATCATCAAGTCTGCTCCTCACTACTTGAAACTAAAGCATTTATCTAAGAGTATCGTCCAGGTGCTTCTAGAAGACCACTTCCCTGGGGAGTCTGTTCCAGTGACCAGCCACCCTCTGGGTGAAAAATCTCCCAAGGTCCAACTTGAATTTCCCCTGATACAAGTGAGGAAAGGGCACCCTATCCCACCTCTGAGGGATCACAAGGCTGAGGTAACTAAAGAGAGGAAGTAGGACCTACAAAGCCCTCCTGTGATCTCATGGGGCAAAAAGACCCTTAAGACTCTTGCACACCCAGGGTTAGCTAGATCTGCTCCTGGAGGAACCTTGGCAGCTTGCAAAGATATCACAGGTAAGATCTCGAGGTCAGTCCTGGAGCTGGCAAAACACAGCATGAGTAGTAGTCCAGATAACCTTTGCTGTATATCAGTAAGAGAAACATAGGAGGCAGCAGAAGTAGAGAATGATGTGGGAGAACAGCCTTCAGGTACCTGCCATGCCTCTGGCCATGCTCAAAATCTTCTGTTGGTCTTTGTTTAACTGTCCAGCTCAGCATCCCATTCAGATCCATTAAAAATATCACCAAGACAAAAGTATTACTGTGGAATGCATGAACTGCCCAAGCTCCCATTTTTGTTTGATTTGATTTCTCTACGAAGCCTCTCTCATAGAGCTCAGATTGCATTTACTTGGGGAACATTTTGTCACATCAGCACGTACAGCATGAAATCAATAGCAGCTTTTGAAGAAAGACCAGATTCATCCATTGTCCATAACAACTTCTTCAGCCAACTTTTCTTGGGTGGGAACCACATTTAAGAAAAGGAAAAGTTCTACCTTCCTTCCACCTACGTCAAAACCTCACCCTCCATGTTCCCTGTGGATGAGGGGCAAAACCCCATCTCTACATGTAACACTACCTCTGTATGAAAACCTGTTCCTGTACAAAATAACACTATATCTATCCCGGTATGATGTTATTATTTCCAGTGTAATTTTCTGCTGGCTCATATGAACAACTCTATACTGAAGACTTCAGCTTATTATACAAAAGGGTACTTTGTCTGTTTTCATACATTTCAATATAGCTTGACTTGAAAAGCAAATTTCTGCTTTCAGTAGTGCATGAGCAATGCTTCCATGTTAATGTGCAAATTACCATGAAGACAATCAACACATAGCAGATTTCTGCAATCAGTTCACCTCTCTATACACACAAATCATTCTTCATAGAGGTGTCTTCCAGGCAGAAATGGAGGCAATAAAATCTATAGATTTTTGAGAGTGGATAACTGGAGCTGTGATGATTACATAGATCATTTCTTAATCAAAGGTTCCTGCATCACACATTCACACAATGCCCCCACACAGATGCTACTGTCGTAACAGCTGCTTTTCTTACAGACAGTCTCCATCCAGCCTTTTGCCCAGTTTCAGCCCTTCAAAGAACAGTTTTCTGTCAATTCAACATTTTTCTTTTCCACAGAAAGTGGGCAAATCAGGGTATTTTGTTTGGCAATTCAAACCATGAAGTCTGGGACCCAAGAGCTGATTGTGCTGATGTGTGAAACCCCCTTTCTCTTCCCATGCTCTCCTGCAATGTGGATTTAAATGAGTTCCAGTGTGGGTTTTGGTCATTATTCCTCCTGCTAACTTTGTCTGCAAGGAAATCATCGGAAAATTCAGGCCATGCAAGTTCACAATGTTGTAGGAGCCTTAACATATTCTGACAGAAATACAATGTGCAGAGGACTTCTCTGTCTTCTCCAGGCCTGCAAGCCATCAAGAACCTCAGTGTTTCAGTTGTGCAATTCCCACCTAATGTGCAAAATAATTCAATAACCCTGATATTACAATCTCTACTATCTCTACTTCCAGTATTCAGGCCTGACAAACCGGTAGTCCTGAAATTCTGAATTCTCTGCATTCTGAAGCTTTTGGTATGCAAATATATGCAGGGTATGCCTGAAAGGACAAGGTGGGCATCAGCCCCTCAGAGGCTGATGTGACTGGTGTCACAGGCCAGTGACAACCTATGTGGGAGTTTTTTTAGGCATTTCACCTGCGTGCCATTGGGGCAGCCTGTGAGGTCTGCTGCAAGAGGTGTTCTTCTCCAGTGAGGTGTTCTTCTCTAGGACAGGCTGAGGAGTCACCCCAAGGCCAGGGGCAATGTCACCTCTCCTGGCAGCAGAGCTGTTTGTCAGTCCCTGCCTGTATACATAAGGATGGGAAACAAACAGTGCTGTAATCAAGTAGTTGTCGTCCATCTCCTTGGTAAGGAGGCAACAGGAAGAGTTCCCAGGAGGAAAGTGATACATCTGCATGAAAGTCGGAGGAGAATGGCTGTGCTATGGAACAGAGGGGTGACCCAGCACCAGCACTGGGAAGGGGAACCAGAGCTGGTCTCTGAGCAAAGCTTTATAAATACTGCCTCTGGCAGAGGCTTCTGATGGGCACAAGCCAGAGCACTGGAGCAGGAAAAGGCAGGAAGACTTGCTGGTGGAGCATTTGTACAGGTAGCAACATTTGCACGTCTTTCGTGTCTTCATTTGCATCTCTCATGAGTACATGCCATGGTGTTCTCAGGTGGAGGAACAGATTATAAACACCTGTGTAGCTCCATAAGAGTCACGGTCCACAGAGGCAACACCAACTGACACAGGCTCCAGATGCAAACCAGGAACAAGTTTATTGTTTATGCTCACACTTTTATATGTTACTAAAGTGTCCACGCGACAGATTAAGCAAAATCATTGGAGCCCCTTGTCCACGCCACCCTCTTGATTATATGATTGGTTGGCAAAGTACTAGGATAAAATACAATACTATATAATTTTTCAGATAAAGATGTCAACTTATAAAGCTAAATCTCATACCAGTGTGTCCTGAAGCATAAAGCCTGTCAGTTAATCAGTCTCAAGGACACAGAACTTTCCCGTCAAGGTCAAGCACACTATCCCCTATTTCTATACACCTGGCTGTGCTTGTGCCCTTGCTTGCACCTGGCTTGGGGACTGCAGCGTGAGGTGACCGGGTAGCAATGGGCTATCCCCAAGAGACCATGGCATTCCATCTCCAAAGGCACAACAAAACCACCATCAGAGGCTGAAGCACTGTAAGACAGTGGCCCAGCTCCCCCAAATGCTCCTAACCAAGGGCATGACACATGAGGTCAGCAATGGCAGCAGTGGCATCTCCTGGAGGCCTGAGGATTAGGTCTCCAGTACACAGTACGAGTTGGGGGCAAGTGTCTGGACACAGGCAGAGCCACAGGAGGGACGTCAGAACTGTGAGTGAAAGTCAGAGACACAGTCTTCAAGGTCAGATGATGACTCGCCTAGAACAAGGCTCTATATTTGGCAGTGATGCAATGTGCTAGAAGCAAATACTCATTTTCCCTTGAACCGTAGGCAGGGCGATGGCTGCCAAAGCTAACATGAGCACTATCAGTGACAGATGATACGTTGTCAATGTTCAGACTATCTGACTCTCCTCTGTTTCTGTGTATTCAACAGTTCTCTAATGCATTTTCATTTCTCTTGGAAAAAAACAAGTGAAGAGTGGGTTATTTCTCTCCTCCTATATAGTACCAACCACGCCAAAAAATAGTGTGGTATATCCACAAGCTGAGGCAGAGGTTTCCTCTTCCAGAAAGAATTTCTTTGTCAACGTGCAAAACTTCAGTGCTCTGCAGCCAGAGCTGTGCTGCACACAGAAACAAGTCTGAGGCCAGACTTCTTTTGGGGCTGAAGATTCAGGTAGCAGTGTGTGCTGAGATGAAAATCAGCAAAACAGCAGGAGGAACATGGAGGAAGGCGTGCCCTTCCCTGCCCTCCCCTGGCCCTCTGCCACAGAAACCATGGCCCTGCAGATACACCTTCCACTCTGTAAGTGATCAGTCCCCCAAACAGCATCTTGTCCTGAACTCAACCCTGCCTTCAGTCCCAGCATCCAGAAAACAGAGGCCCTTCTTGAGCTGCTTGGCCAGAGCTCTTTCCTAGCCCTGATTTTAGCTGCCATCTGCCCAGGTCAAAGCATTTTCTTTAAGGCAGAGGAGCGTGTAGCTCAGCATATGTCTGCTCTCCTGTTGAATTCATCCAGTTGAATTAAACTAATGCCATTAATGAAGTTCATCAAGCACCACTTATCATCTCTTACAGTCAGACCAAATTGTCTAAATGCTGCACATTATGAAGATCAGTTGAAGGGGGAGCAGGAAGGAGATGACCGCAGAACAAAAGAGCATTCACATGCATTGCACAATGCTGGAGCCATAGGACAGAAATGTTCCTGATTTACACCAGAAATATGCTGAGCAGTGTCTGCTGAGGTCCCAAGGCACTGCTCTAGGGGCATTGATCCTGCTGCAGCAGCTCTGCTGGAGTGAGGGTCATGGGGATCAGTGACCTCCATTCCCATAAGTCCTGATGGGTGCTGCTACCCTGCTTATCTCTCACAACAACCCACCCAAGCCAGGAGGGAAAGGAAACTGATGAATGAGCTGTGTTTGTGCAGCATGGAGAGCTGGCCACGGGGAGCTCAGAGTCTGAGGTGAAGATCATGGGGTCACTGCAAGAAGTGAGCACGAAGCTGCCTCCTGAAGCCAGCATCAGGGACTTAGAGTGTTGGTCTCAAAAGGGACCTGGTATCTCTGGAAAGAGCAGCAAACTGATCTTTTCACTTATCACATGGAGGAGACAGATAATTCATCACTAGTGTGAATTTTTGAAGTCTCCAGTGTGGATGCTCAGCTGTGAAGAGGAGGAAATCTCCACAGTCAGCGCAGGTAGCAATTGCACACTTGGCAAAAACCTTCTCCTCCCAAGTGCTACCTAGAGAGATCATAATGGACAGAGCACAGAGGTGCAGAGGGAGCTCCTGGCAGCTGAACATCCCTCAGACCAGCAGCTGGACAATTGCTGTCCACAGCCTCCCTCCAGCCTCCACAGCATTGTGAATGCTGTGTTTACCCTGCACAGAAGCAAGACAGATGCAATTTCATCAGCCCAGGAACACACATGCCTTCTCAGTCCTCAGTCTCATATTTCCTCTGCTCTCTCACTTTCCTTTCCTGTTCAACATGCACTTTAACCTGTATCTCTTTGGGGAAGAGGCTATCATGTCTGAGGCTGGCTTGGTCCCCAGCCAAACCCGATTTCCAAACACAAGCAGAGCTGTCAAGTGTCTCTGTCAGAGCAGCACACACAAATATCATCGTGTCCCACACAGCCACAATGTGTGTCCACTGAGTCAGGTCACATCAAGCAAAAAATGAGGATATTAGGAATTATTTTTATTGGCTTTCCTCCACATAGTTGAATTGTGTTTGCTTCACTTTGTGTTTGTTTACTTTAAATTTTCCCTCATTACAGGAAAGCATTGGCAAGAGAACTTTGAGCAATCTCAAGTCTAATTAACAATGGCTGGGGCAAACCAAATGCAAGCAGCCTGTATAGTTCAGTCAAAAATCTGTAAGTTGAGTTAATATAATACAGTCCGTGTTGCTACACCTATATGTGCTGTAAGCTACACAAGTGATTTTGTGTCATTTTTTTTCTGCATAAATTTAAGCATATAGATTATCTGGACAGGGCTGACCTTAACAGCCTTTGCTACAGCTTACTGCCTGCTTCCTATCTTCAGTACCACTGAAACATGCTTCTGTTGGCAATGTAAGGGAAATCCAGCCAAGCCAAAAAATTCTTCAAGAAGCAGACTGCATTTTTTTCAGACCAGATATGTAGCAATCGCCCTGCAGAAATTACACTGTGCTCTGACTGACTCAAACCACATTGCTGTTGCACTGGGAGAAGAGGTATTTGTACTCATTCCTCCTTGGAACAACCACCTATCTAGATGGTCCCTTGTGCCCTGGGTGACAGCTCAGTGATGAGTATTTATTCTCTCTGTGCACTGGGGAAAAGAGCTGTACTGCATTTTACAGACCAGGAGATGAAACAGATGTGAACAGTCTTGGAACACATATTGTGGTCTTCCAGCAGGACACAGATCTGAGCCCAGGCCCAAAGGTCCCTGTGCACTCTTTGGCCACCAGACCAGCTTAGATTTTTGATCAGGCCAACCAGTGAGTCTGGAAATGAAAAAAAGGTCTTCTCCCATCCTCCCTTCTGACATCTACAGTGCAATACTTAGGGCACTGTGGTGCAAAAGGCACCAGCAGGGAGATGTGAGCTGTGGCTCAGGAAGTCCCTGCATTCCATGTTGCTGGGGCTGGTTGTGGCAGAGACCATCCCTGCAGTCATGCCTGAGTCTTGCATTCCTTCCTTGGCCACCATGAATTGCTGGGGTTTTTTTGGTTTCTACTTTAACCTTTGCAAAACTGATGTGGGAGGGATAGCAGTGCACATGAGGAATGGACACCTCATGAATAGTACAAACCAGTTTAATCACACTTCATGGATGGTTTCAGTTGTACTGGACCATAGCCATTCCAGGACTCCCACGAGATGATGTTGTAACCATATATTGCCATCATCCCTGTCCATAGTCTGTCCTCCCAGCACCTCTATTATCATCTGTGACCAGACACATGATGGAACCTGGGTGCAAAAGAGACAACCTGAGAGAGCAATTCCTGCTCCAACATGATCAGCCATACCTCACCTCCCTTGCAGGAGGACACACATATAGTATTTCCCTTCTGCACTTGCTGCCCCATGCTCCACTGCTGCCAGTGTGCCCAATAGCTGGGACCAGTCTTCACCCTTAAAAACAATCATATCCAGGGAGTAACAGAAACAATGGACACAGGAATCAGAGATGTGATGTTTTTTTTCACATCTCTGATTCCTGTGCAATACCTGTTAACAAGGTATCTGTGCAATACCTCATTAGCACAGCGAGTCCACAGCTCTGCCACAACAGCTCACTTCCCCTGTACTTTCCCTGTGGAAATTGCTCAGCAGACAACTCCTAGTTTTCCTCTTTGTTGCATTGTCCAGTTTCACTTCTTTCACTTCTTTATCTGAGAGTTTCTGACTTTGAATGAAGTCAATGAACCCTTATCACAGGATCTAACAGTGAATTTTCCATTCCATGAATTTCTATTTCCATTCCTGTCCATGTGTTTTCATGTTGAGCCAGGATGGCTAAGGTACCCCCTGTGCTGCCAGACACAAACTGAACCTACATCTCAATCAGCACAGGTTAATTTGCTACACAGGACAGGAAATAAACACCAGTTATCTGTGCTGAGAAAGGACCAGGGTGTGGAAGGCCATTAGGACATGAAACATTGTCTTTTTCCTCAGAACGGTAGCTCCAGGAAGTCAATGTTTTAGGGCAGAATTTTCTTCCCAGAGCTCTTTGGTGTATTCCAGAAAGTCACTGGTCTTGCTGAGGGCTGGGTATCATGGCCCTACAGGTTTTAATTCATTTGTAAATCAGCTTTTGTAGACTGGAACAAGAAAGTTCTTAACTACCCCACAGAAAGGAAGGGACAGAGAAGGGTCATTTAGTTTTTAGCCAAGGAGAACACACCAGGAAGCCAGGCTGGGCAACATGTGGTGAGAATAACTCAAACTTCACCCCATGCCCCAGGGCAGCTTCTAAACTCCACACCTGCCCAGGGCCCTCTGCCCCACATAAAGAAACTCTACAGTTTTGGGGAAATTTTGTTTCTGGAGTTTCCCGGAAATTTGACAATTTAAATCCCTTTCCTGTATCCAAAATCATCTGTGTCTTGCTCTGGAGGGCCTCCCGGGAACCCATGGGCTCTGCACTGCTGTAAGCCAACAGCAGTCACAGGCCAGCCCCGCACAGGACACAACTGGGGAGGATGACTGGCACATGAATGGCATCCCCAAACACATGCACTCTCTCCCACTCACAAATGGGTCATTTCTCCATCACAAAAACACAAAACCAAAAATTACTGTTTTTACCATTAAGTAATCCCTGAAAATAATCCAAGCGTTGTTCTCAGTTGCCATCCATGTGTTCCTTCCACAGACACTCTTACTGTCTGCCATAATGTATCCCTCACATACTGATTTTCCAATGTAAAAAAGACACCTTTAGGATCTAAAGCTGGGGACTTCTCTATGCTCCCAGTTTTAGTTTCAAATCCTGTTTGCTTGAAACTGAGTGAACAGCCTCCAGGGTTATCAGAAGGAAGGAGGACTGCCCTCATCAAGGGTGCCATGGACTCTTCCCATGAGCTGTCCTGCAGACCACATTTGGGACATCACTGGTGTAAGGCAGCAGCCTCACCAGCAAGTCCTCATCTGCCTCTCTGTTGTTCTCATGAAACAAAATTCAAAACACTGGGGACAACAAGGAAAGACCCCTGTGCTCCACGATGCAAAGCTCAAATGTAATGTGTGGGTGGAGAAAGAGCTGGTCTGTGACAGGTTTGGATGGACACACATCAAAGCCTCCGGAAACCTGGCAAATCTGTCTTTTTTTGCAGCAGATTCTAATGGAAAGGATATAAAACTGTTGCTTGAGCCTTGGAGAAGCACAAAGCAGCAGTATCCCCTTTGCACTCTGGTCCCATGACAGGAAGTGCCCTTCACCAGGGTGGGGACAGACAAGAACCCCCCAGATCAGGGGCAGCAGGGTGGCATGGACCCTATGGCAAGGGCAGCCCTTGGATGCCTTCACATAACCTGGAAGACACCCACAGAGTGGTGTCTGTCCCGTCAGGTGTCAGGTGTCACCAGCACTGGTCGGCACCTTTCTCACCTGCCTCATGTTGATGCACCAGGGAAGAGCCAGCCCAGCTTTGCAGCTCACCAACCCCACAGGGTAGAGGCTGGAGCCTCCCGAGGTTTCCAAAATGCATTTGGCAAGCTCTTGCTATAGGCTTGGAGAGAAACTGGGAGGCAATAGGATGAGTGAGAAGTCCTCACAGGGACAAGTAACAGAACAAAGATGGGAGATAAGGAGCAATTTGCATATTGTAGGGCTGCCCTCCCATGCAGGGTTGTTCTGGGATCTCTGCAGAAACCCGGGCAAGGTGGACAGGCAGGTGACAGCTGTTGCAGATGACACTAAATGACCCATGGCAGGAAGGGTGATCTTATGATGCCAAGCAAACAGGTGTTCGAGTGACAAAGAAGATTTATGTAAAAGGATACAAAATTCTTGTTTTACATACAAAATCAGGGAGCCAAATGAGACTCTGGGCAGATAGCTCTGTAGAAATGTTACCTAATGCAAGGAAGAGAGAAGAAATCTCAAATTAAATGTGAGGAGGTAAAAAGAGGTAGAAGAAAAGTGAACAAATCAGGAACAGAAAATCCTGCCATAACAAAAACTCATGGCAGCCCCAGCTCAAGAACTGTGCACTTCCCCACTGAAGTCTGGGTCTCTCCTCCTTAAAGAGGTGCGAGCAGAGAAGGAGAAGGTCCGGAGCAGAGTCATGGCAGAGGTTCTGAGTGAGAAGGACAGGACTCCTCAGACTGGAAACGGGTCAACTGAGGATGAGGGTCTTCAGAATAATAGAGGACTAAAGAGAGTGAAAAGAGGAAAAATATCTCTTCCCACACAAGAGGTGTCAGATGAAGTAGGTGCATGACCCAAAAACAGAAAACTGAAGCTTTTTTTGCACAAGGTGTAATTAAGCTGCAGTAGCTGCTGCTGTAGGATCCTGTGGTTACTAAAAGCTCAGCTGTACACAGAAATCAGCCAGTCAGGGGTGGAGGGGGCGCAAGAGGAACAAAACAACATTGAGGAGTCTTAAATACAGACACTGGTCTGGGAGAGTTTAAGGGGGTGGATCATGCCTCTCCAACCACTTCTGCTGTCCCTGGGCACCTGTTCTTGCCACTGTCATGGAGAGGATACTGGAATGGAGAGATTTTTGGATTGACCCATGCGGCTATCCTGCACCCACTCCCTGACACCCCAGATGTTTGAGGTTTGTGGATTGAGCCATTTGGCTCTGTACTATCTGAATTCTGTGCTTATTTTAATAATTTTGAGGTAGTGCCCAGAGGTTCAGGAGAAGCAGTGAGTGCCGCTATGAAAGGTCACCCTCAGATTCTGCCAAACCTCAGTTGCACTCATTTTCAATTCCAAAACAATTGTGGGAAGTCAGAATGGTGAATCAGTGTTCTCATATTTCTTCCCCAAAAATATCTTCTGGGTTTTTCTTCGTGTCACCCAGTAGAATAATTAAACAAAGTTGATACTATATTAAATATAGAAAATGTCTTTACAAGAATTCCATAAATTGCATTTTTAAATTCCAGTCAACTTTACCTCATAAAAAAACTCCCTAATCTTTTAATTCTGGAGTTCTGATTTTATGGGAGCCTCACATCCTTGTGTGCAGCTGGGACATGTGTTTATGCTTCAGTCATGTCAACAAGAGCAAATATCCCAAACAAGCATCACTTCTTGGTTCAATGACTTGAGAAGGCGGGGCCTTGTGGGAAATTCCACTCTTGCCACAGGGTATTAGGAAGTCTTGCTTCCCTGGAAGCAATACAGAAATATAGGTCCTTCAGGCTTCAGGCTGGAAAGGACCATCCAGGGAAATGTCCCTGTGACCCAGGGAAATTCCTGCCCTTCTACTCTGCTTTTATGTGGTCCCTAGCAGGGACTATTTCTTTCCCACCTGGTCCCATCCTGGCATGGTGTGTGCTGAAGAAAAAGACTCCTGCCTTTGAGGAGATGCAAACCCCTTTAGTCAACTCTTGATTATACTGTCCCTCTCTTTGCTTGCCCTTTCACTTAGTACAATAGGTCAATGTTACAAAATTACAGATGGGTAAGAGTGTTCTTCACCCCAACCCTCTGCTCCATCGGCCTCTCTGTTGCACCATGCTTGGAACAAACTTGTCAGGAAAAGTCAACAGAGCTTTCATCTCCTGTTTATTTTCAGGCAGGTAACAAGTGATGCTCCATTGCACACAAGCACTCAGACACACTGTAATTCAGTTTGGCCTGGCCACAGGGCTCACAGGATGACACCACTGCTGGAAGTGGGATTTGGAGGCCTCCAGCCCACCTTACCATTCAAAGCAGGACCCCTGCCAATATGAGCTCAGGTTATCCTATGGTTTTGCCCAGAGAAGTCTTGAAAAACGTGTAAGTGGAGAGTTCACTACCTCTCTGGGCTGCATCATGTCCTAAGGAAGAAGTTTTCCCTTGATGTTGAACTCGAACTTTCCAAACTACAACCTGTGCCCCTTTTCCTTTGGTGTATCACCTGCTGATTCTGAGATTTTGACTCTGTCACCATCATAACCATCCTCCATGTAGGTGGCTGTCAAATTGTCCTTTATCTTCCTCTTTGCCTCAGGTTAAGCAAGCCCAGCTTCTGCAACCTCTGTTCGTTGGCCACATGGTCTAGATCCATCCACTGGACCCTCTACACGTGACCACACATCCATTACTGAGGCAAGTCTCTCCTGCCTGCAGACATCTTCAGTGGAGTTCCTTTTGGCCAACAACTGTGTCTTTCCAAAATTGGTGCCCTTTAGAGGATAAGCTGCTGCCCCTGACATCAGCTCCCAGCACAGTCCTGGGGGAGATGCTGGAGGTGTCAGCCCAGGCTGGAGGACTGCCTTTATTCTTGGTGTCCAAGAGTCAGCACCCTGCTGGTGTGACAGTCCTGCCCTGCCTGTTCTGGCAGAGACCAGCAGCCCCAGGAGAACCTGTCCAGCACAGGAACATGTCCCCAGCCCTCACTTCTGACCCTAATACATCCTAGCTGAGATGACAGGGGAATTTCATCAGTGCTGAAACCATAGGAGCTCAGAATTGTGCAAAACACTTGAGGCTAACATAAACATCTCTGCTTTTATGAAAATGAAAATCAGATGGTGTCTAAATGAACCCAGAATGCTGTTCCTTTGGTGCAGTGCTGTGTCATTTCTCCATGGACGGAGGAGCTGCTTTCCTGGGAGCAGCTGGGATCTGGATTTTCCAACCAAATGAGTGAGGCCATGCTCTGTCTTTGTTGATAGTGACAGCCTTGCTTTGACTCAATCCTTAAAGCATGCTGAAATATGAGCTTGTGTCATGTCTGGCAGCCAAGACAGTTTCCCAGATTCGGGGAGACACATGATTTACCAGAATCGTTTCTTTTCCTGCATCCTTACAGCCACGCCAGCCCTTAAGTAAAGCCCCAGCATTTTCCTGCTATAGGAGGGGAAAAGCCCTAAACACACACCTTAACCCCAGGGGTTTGGCAGCTCAGCCCCTGCTGAAGACCAGGACACACAGCTAGACACCAGCTGAAGAGCCAGATACCAGCTTGGGTTTGCCTGCAGGGCCTTGCAGTGACACAGGGCAGACAAACTCCCTTCACATTCCCACAGCTGGGACATACCTGACAAAGCATGGCAAGGTGTGTAGCAGCAG
The DNA here is from genome assembly GCA_013390005.1 of Calyptomena viridis. Classification (NCBI taxonomy): domain Eukaryota; kingdom Metazoa; phylum Chordata; class Aves; order Passeriformes; family Eurylaimidae; genus Calyptomena; species Calyptomena viridis. The sequence continues at coordinate 253,821 of WEIV01001857.1, forward strand.
CACTGCAGCTTTAAAGTGGAAACTGAGGCACAGCATTGATGTGTGACAGCTCTTACCAGGGCCATGTGCCTCAGTCTCCATGGGCATCCTGCAGACTTTTCAGTCCAAAGTTCAGCTGCAGAAGTGATTTTCCTAGAGTTCACACACTTGGGGTTGCTCCTATTCCCAGAACAAGCCTGTGCTGGGTAGAGGCTGGCAGGATCAGAGGCACCCATGTGCATGAGGCAGCCTGGCTGCCCTCAGCCTCTGGGCTACCCACCTCCTCAGAACTCTTATATCCCCCAAACTGCTGTTTTGGAGAGACTACATTTTCCTTCCAGGGTTCCTTGCTCTGCTGTCATTCCCCTCACCCCTTTCAAAGATGCTGGACTTAGATGTACCTGTGGGCTGCCTTGCTTCAACTTCAAGGATGCCTCTTGTGAACCTAAGCCTCCATGGATGCCTTGGGAAGTGTTCCTGCACTGAGTATGCAGGGTGCAGTACTGCTTTCCTGATCCTTCTCTTCATGGTTGGGAGAAAGGATCCAGCTCTGGGCAGAGAGAGATAGGACCAGGTATGAGGAGGCCAGAGAAATGCTGGTTCTCAGGACAGGAGGAACTGTAAAAATGAAGTCAGTGGCAGCAGACACAGAAACAACAGGAAGTTGGTCAAGCTGGTCTAAAGGGAAAGAGGAATTTAGAGAAGCAGGCAGCTCCTCAGGACATAATATTAAAGGTGCAAAGAAACCTCCCAGTGCAGTAGGAGGATGTGTAGCATTATGGGAATACAGCTGAATCATAAATTCCTTAATCCCTTGAAGTTCAAGAAGGAATTACAGAAGGAAAACAAGCTATTCAAATTTCAGGAGATTCATGTAAAACTGTGGCACTGACATCTGAGGAGGAACTGGTAATCTGAAGCACAGATGCTGGTACTGAGGGACGAGAAACACCAGGAGAACACAACTGTAAGTGCTCAGAGGTGCATCTGCTCCTGCAGCAGCCATGACTTAAGCAGCCTCTGTCATCCCCATCACCACTTCCCCAACCCCCAAGAGCTGCAGCAGCATCAGGGGGGACACACACACAGAGGGGGCTGCTTGTGCCAATGATGCTGCCAAAACGTAAATGAAATCAGATAACGCTAACAAACTGCATGTCCAACTGCAGCCTAAATAAACCAGAGGCTTCCAGAGGTGGATTTCATCCACCCAACATGTCTCAGCACAGCATGTTTGGAAAATTGATCAAATAAATCCTGCAACCATCCATCACGATGGCTGAGAGGGAGGTGGCTCCCTGGGCAAGAGCAAGCAATGCAGATCTTAGAAGAGAGGGAGGTGCTGATCTTAACAGAGCTGATCTCAAAAGAGGGGTTATCTCCTAGAAAAATATTGGCAGAATTAAAGAGTTTCAAGTATGAGAATGATACCAAGTCAATACACCAAGACTGTTTTAATCAAATTTTTTTTCTGTATAAATCTGTTTTCTTTCCCTCCTTGGCAGGAGTTTCTCCTCCTTGAAAGCAGAGAAGCTGTGCATCACAGTCATGGAATGGGTAAGGTTGGAAAGGACCACTGGAGGTCATCTAATCCAACCTCCCTGCTCAAGCAGGGTCTCCTGGAGCATGTTACTCAGGGTTATGTCCAGGTGGCTTTTGAAAATCTCCAGGAAAGGAGAATCCACAACTTCTCTTGGCAGCCTGTTCCAGTACTTAGTCATCCACACAGTAAAAAAGTTCTTGCTCATATTCAGGTGGGATGGTTGGATGGTTGGGACTGTTTGCTTTAGTAAGATTTTTAACACTGTCTCAACTACCATTCATGTAAATAAGTGAGGTAGAGATGGCTTCTGGCTGTGGTTTGGCACAGGTCTGGGGACCTCCTCACCTCTTTCTGGGCATACAGACTTCTGTCTGGGGGTCTGCTCTTGCAAGGCTTCTGGGAGGCAGACACAAAGCTGGATAGAGATCCATGATCAGAGCAAAACTGCATGGAGTGTTGAGTACAAGTCCAGAGGAGCCTGGTCTGAGCCAGCTTCGTTAATGATTTGGATGCTGAAATGAAGAGGCTGCTTACAAGAGATTCAGGGACTGCAAATGTGTTGGCCAGAGATAGGATACAGGATCTGATATTGGAATTCTCTAGGAAAATAAAAAAAAATCAATAGGATGCAGTTCAAACAGAAAAGAGCAGCATATGGCAATGCCACAGAAGTACAGAACTGTAAAAACAAACAAAGGCAGGAAATTGTCTATTCAGTAATAACTACAAAAATTCAAACACTCTCGAGTAATGACAGGTCATGAACAGGCTGTGTCAGCACATTGATGTGAAAAAGGAAGCCTCTAGCTAGGACTTGCAAAAAGGAGTGGCACCAGGACAACAGAGAGAGAAACTCCCCTGCTTCAGCTGTCATCCTCAGAGCTTGGCTACTGTTCAGTGTCCAATCTTAGCATTCCAGAACCCAAAAGACAAGAAAGAGAATGACTGACAAATCACAGATGTGATGTCTGAGTAAGCATTGAAGGAACCAATCAAGTTTAATTTAGGAAATAAAGTAGTGCTAGACAAGATGTTGGCCCTCAAAGAGGTAAAAATTGCTTCTAGTAAGAAATACAATAGTGGGAAGGGAAGCCAAGGCAAGGGAAGGATGAGCTTCAGGGAAATTCAGCTCCATGATGGCTTTGATACCAAGCCCTGGTCTCATAACCAGGCATTTCTTCCCTGATTAGCTTCAGCAAAACACTCGCTCAACACTTCCTTGTATATTGTGCATGCACAAGGTTTTCTGCCAGCTCCATATTCCTCCAGGGCCCTGCTTTTTAAATAGGCAATAGGAGGGATGACGCCAGAGCTCTTTTTCTCAAGTCCCAGTCTGCTTCACAGGACATGGACACTTGGCACCTGCAGTCACTGTCATCTCTCCTCCCTCCCTGCTACAAGTGTTGGGTTTGCAGAGGCTTTTCCCACTGTGCCCACAGTAATCTCAGTACATGTGGCTATCAGGCAATCTTGTAGAAAACATTTCAGGCATAACTATTTTTGATTATGATCTTGTAGCCTAAACTCTCATTGCCTGGGCTTGTTTGGTTTCAGAAGGAGCCAGGAAGGAGCTTCTGACAGGACAGTTATCCATGACCATGCAGGATATAAAACAGCAGGAAGCACCCCATTGCATCCCCACCTGCCTGGGACAGATCTATAAAGAAACCACCACAGATTGGGGCTTCAACTTAGTGCACCCTGTTTCTCAGGCTTTTCTCCCCTTGCAGTGCAGACTCCTCCTACAGGACCGCCCCAAGACTGAAGCACCATCAGTACCTGTTGTGCACTGGGCACAGGGCTGAGCCGGAGCCAAGGGACAGCCAGGACAGCTGCAGCTCCAGGACGAGCAAACCCTGTTGTGGATGAGCAGTTTGGCTGTAGGGCTTTCCCCAGGGCAGCGAAGGCACAAGCTCCAGCTGGGTGCCTCTGATGAGATTTGGCCAGCAGGTAGAGCAAGGATGGAAACAGCCCGGCACAGCACTTTTGCCAGGGGTGAGGTTCCAGGGAGGAAAGATGAGTGAGTTAATGGGAATTCTATGGGAGACCTAAGTGTAAGCGCAACAGGAGAAGGAAGCACATCTGCACGGCCCCTCTGCCATGGCACAGAGCGGCTCCCGGTGCTCAGCCCTACTCCGCATTACTCCGGCTGGAGAGCGCGGGGTGATCCTGCCACCGAGGGGTTCTGCAGCCCCCCCAGGGCTCGGGGACCAGGGACCACCTCAGGGCCCAGCTGGGTGTTAGGGCAGGACACAAGAATGTATGGATCTTGCGGTGTCTGAAGAGGAAGCAGATTCGTCTCTGCGAGTCCAGCTCCGCTGTCCTGAGTTTTTAGGCTGAAAGTCAGTAGGACTGGGCTCAAGAACATCAGATACCAACGCTGCCATCAGTTACCAATGGGAGAGAGTCGGCACTGGCCCCGGCCCGTGTTTGGAAAGAGAACACATTAATTTCTTAGTCCCAAGTGACGGGCATCCCCCCGCAGAGCACAGCCCTGATCCCCCGTGTCCGCCCTCCCTGAGGACCCGCCCGCTCTCCGCCGCCCCACGCGTGGGCTCGGGTGTTCCCGCAGGTTTTACTCCCATCTAGTGGCGGCCTCCGGCTCCACACGGGCGCTCGACAGCGAGAAGAAGGTACCCCAGGGATCCGCAGCTTAGCTCGGGCTAGGGCACTCAGAACCCCTCGCTGTCGAGGGATCCAGGTGACACAGACAGGGCTGGGGTTGGGGGATGCCCTGAAAGCGGCCCCTCTGCCAGGGGACCTGCTGGCGCAGGGCTAAGTGGTCACACCAGACCTTATTGCCAGCTGGAATTAGTGACAGAGCAGGGGAGGTGGCAGCATCCCCAGCCCAGGGTCGCACCTTTGCAGGGGAGGTCTCCCTCTTTGCAATTCCCTTCGTGCTGCTGCTCCAAAGGAGACTCGGCAGAGCCCATCACCTGTGTACACCGGCAAACAGCCCAAGGCCACATCCCAGGCACCTGGACCACCTGCCACTGAGGTTCATGCTGCAAGGGCCCCTGAGGCCATCACCCAGTGGGTTTGGGCTGAGTGGGCCCCAGCAGGGGCTCTTCATCACCAACACACACTCAAGGGTACACACTGTCAGGGAGGCCGGGAGGTGTCCAGCTGTTTCAGCAGCTGAGGCATCTCTAAGGGCAGGCAGGTCTCAGTACAGAGGAGCGGGGTGGGTGCTTTCCTGTCCCCTACCCTTCAGAGGACCATGCTGCAGACAAGTGCTGCAGTTGTGGCTGTGTCCTTCCCATTGCAGTGTGTGTTTCAGCCTCCTGCCCAGGTACCATCACCACTACCACAGCATGAGGGCAGGCAGCAGCCCCAGCCACCCAGCTCCACTGACAGAGCACCCCCAAACCGGCCCCTGGGTGTCTGGACCAAACATCCATGCCTGGTGCCACAGCAGGGACACCCATGTATGTGTCAACAGCTCAGACCTGGGAGGATGAGGGTGCCCTTCGTGGCCACAGCCCAGAGCTGCACAGTAGCTGACACCCACATCAGGACACTCCTGGTACATTGTCACCTGTGCAGCAAGGGCAAGGCTGCAGATGTCTGTCAGCAATGCAAAATGCAGTCCTGTGCAATGCCAAAGCTTCCTCCAGACTGATCTCTACATGGGTGCTTCATGTAGAAGCACAGAGACACAGTAGTGTTCTCCCCTTTCTCCCACAGAGCTTTTAATGAAGAGCTTGTGCTTACCATCTACCCCAGCTCCTTTCTGAGTTGCCACACCTCAGCATGGGCTTATCCTTCCCCTTCCCAGACTCTCCTCTCCCTCCAAAGTTTTGCTCATGCTGAATGAGACCCCAGCAGACATGGGCAAAATGGACCACAGATCATGTGGCAGCAATCTCAGGAGCTGCAGCGTCTGGGAATGGAGATTGGGATCTTTCTCAGCACTGGGCAGTCTGGAAGGGAATAAAATGACATCACTCGTCATAGCACAAGCCCATTTTGTTAGGCACAAAAGATCAGTGTGGAGAAGTTTAGACAGTAGAGTTCAGTGAAGAAAAAATTTCTGATACTCATCTGTGAACCAAGATTTGCCTTATATTTTTTCCCAAACCCTGCAAGGATATATGATATAACAAACTACTCCAGACAGTCTGCTCTTGCAAATACTTTGTCCAAGCCAGGGGTTTTCCCAGCAGCTGCTTTAAACCCAGTCCATTTATTTTAATTGCTGGCAGACTGGCACCTCTTTTAGAACAGCCCATTGGGACAATAGGCAATGTCCTTGCACAAGCTCTGTGAGCCAAGCTGGACAGGACAGGCAGGCACCACAGCTCCTGGAGAAGGCAATGGGACAGCTCGGGGAGGGCACATGGGACCAGGCTGAAAACCAGAATGGCAATAGGAGACAGAGAGTCAGCAGGTGGGGAGCTGGCAGCTGGAGCTCAAAGAGAGGTAATAGCACCAGAGCTCCTGACAAGTAAAAAGGAGAGGCAAACCCATGCAGAACTATTTATTTTGGCTGTTAATTTGCTGTCACAGAAGTGAAGCCAATCTCAAGAGTCAGTGCGATGGAGGTGGGGGGGAGGCACCCAGGGATGAGGACAGAAACCCATCTTCTGGTGCCTAAATGGCCTTAGGTCAGACTAAGCAAACTAAAACCTTGTCCTAAAGCCCTCTACTGCAGCAGGGACCCTGGCCACTGTGGAATGGGAAGAAATCAGGTCCTCGTGTCCTGGCTCTGCAGCACTGCATCCGGACCTCTACTCTCTGCATGAACAAGCTCCAGCTGTTTCTATAAAGCACAGGACACATCCCAACAAACCTGCTCATTGCTGTCTTTCATAATCTTCCTATAAAACTGCTGGTTATTTGGCTGGGAGGAACATCTACATGCTCTGTGCATCTTAGTTTATACCAGAAAATTCCCAACTTTTTGTTGTTCTGCAAGTCTCACACCCTGGTAAGGAGCCACTCACACCGAATGTGCTGTGCAGGTATATTCCCGTGTAATACCCCATCATAATAACACAAATGATGCATATAAAGGAGCCACGGCCCTTTCCATGTCCCACTGCCACTAGATGGCACCAGGTGTGTATCGTTCCCGGTCCGGGTGTCCCCAGGGCCACTGGGGGAAACTGGGGGAATCCAGCTCAGCCGTTGCTACAGAGCCAGAGGCTGCAGCACACGCGGGTGTCTCCTACTCCTCCTTTCCACATGGACCATGGGGTGCTGAGGTAAAGGCAGACGTTTAAGCCTTAAATTCAAACCTTCAGTGATGTGCTTGGGGGAATTACCTGTGGTGGCTTTTGTCGTGCTGCCTATCCCACACATACACCCTTCCCCACCCATGGGTCAGGCATCACTTCCAGCTGGGTGCTGGAGAGGAAAGCCTCAAAGGTGGGTGCAAGTTATTCCAATTAACATTGGGATTAATGTATGAGTTTCCAGTATTGACAGGCTCCTCTTGAGAGGAGGGAGGAAAGGAAATCAAACAATTTGCTATATAATTTTGCAGTCAGCAAGTGGCTTGGCTTCTCTGAGGTCTCACAGTTTCAGGGATAGATTCTCCTCATGCACATTTGATATCCAACAGAGCTCAGCATGTCCCAGAGTATTACCTGTGTTTTTCACCATCAAGCCCTCCATTCCCTGTCACATCCTTGGCAAAGCCACTAAGTAAACCAGAGAAGTGCAGGTGGCACCTCAGCAAATGTCAGGTCTTTCCTCAGACCTTGCAGCATAATTAAGGAGCATCTGTTTTCCACTATCTTCAGCATCAAGCACTGAAGGTGACCCTCAGAGACAGGAGCTCAAATGACAGGAGTGGCTGGCGAGGCTCTGCAGCACTTCAAAGCAGCCCAGTCAAACCCTGATCCGGAGCAGTGTGGGGGACATGGGTGACAAATCATTGCTTACCACACAACCAGCCCAGTGCAGAGCCAGAGAGGTGATAGAGGAAGTACAGCTCCCAGAAAAGCCAAAGCATTAAACCACCAGGAGCAGCATGTCAGTCCTTGCTGCCCACATGTCCAGGGCTGGCATGTCTGGATGATGGGTGAGCACAGCAGTGGCATGATCCTTGTGCCAAGGGGATCCCAGTGAAACCTCGGGTGCAAAGGGAGTAGCGGAGGAACTTTGTGCAGGGAGTGCTGAACTCTGAGCAATCCAGTCCTGCTTGCAGAGGTGGAGTCACTGGATGCAAAGCCAGTGGGAGATGCACAGCATGGCTCCATGCTGGCAGACTGATGGCAATGGCATGGCCACCCCTGCCCACATCCCAAGGCCACAAGGTAATCCTTCAGGAGGATCCTGAGTGTGACCCTGCTTCCTAGACCTCTTCAGAGAGTGGCACAAATCCCACACAAGCGCTTTAACCCCAGCCTAGGGTGAAGGCTAGAAAGGAGGAGGCTGGATCACTTGGGAGGGTCAGGTCACACAACAGATTGGGTCAAAATCCCCCCAAACAAGGAAAATCCCTCATCCTTCTTCCCCATAGCCTCTCCTCCCCTCCCAATCACCTCAGATAGTCCTAGGGAGTGACCCACTGTCCCCCTGCCACTGCCTTCCCTCCTGGATATCCACCAGGAACCTCCACACACACCATCTGCTCTCCCTAAGTGACTTGTGGGTGGCCGAGGACATCCCTCCAACACCATCTGCCTCCACTCCAGGCTGCCTCTCCCCAACACCCCCCAGGCCCACCCCAGCCAACATCCCTACGCCCCCTGGCTTTGGAAAACTTTAAACGTTCCACTAAACCTCATGGAGAATCTCAGGTCTTTATTTGGTCTCTCCGTGACTGGATGCTACACAGGGTGCAGAAACTTGTTGCTACAAAACCACATTGAAAGCAGTGCTTCTCCTTACACAGCAATGGCAAGCCCAGCATCCCCCACAGCTCCCAGATGCTGCTTCCAAGTGGAATATACCCTCGTCTGACTGTGGATGTCAAATGGCAGAGACATACATAGACATTGACATGTACGTGGTCAGAGCTGTCCACATGCTGTGGGATTATTTTTAGCCTGACGGTGATCAAAATGTCAGAGGGGTTTTTATTTATTTTCTCTGGAAGGCTTGTTGCTTGAAATCCCCATCAGCAGAGGCTGACCCTGACCCTGCTGTCACAACAGGGTCTGTCATCCAGGCCTGTCAACCCTTCCCACCCTTGAAAAAAAGCACAATTCAGCAGGAGGGGAGGGTGACTGCCCCAGTGTGCCTGGCAGGGCTGGCACTCTCTGGGGGGCAGGTGCCCATCTGTCCAGGCTGCAGCTCCTCCAGCTCCTCCAGCCTTCTCATGTCCCAGGAAAGGTCTCACTGAAGCTGCAATGGACAGCTATGAAATGTGAGGGACACCAGGGCTGGCCTTTGGAGCAGTCGTGCAGTCAGGAAGGACAGGCAGACCATGGAATGATGCTCTCACTGCCTTTTAGTGACATGAGGGATGGAGTGTAACAATGCCAAGATCTCATGGTGCCCCAAAAGCACACAGAGGACTCCCTGGAGATGGAGCAGCCTGTTCCTTCCTGCTCCTCTGCCACTCCCTCCATGCTCAGCACTGCAGCAGAAGCAAACCTAGTGACAATTACAAACCTGCCCTGGCTCCTGGCCACCTCACAGGACCTTGTCTGCACAGAGGGCTCTGGGCAGAGAAGCTGCCCCTGGCCTGGGACACCTGTGCCCCTGGGGTGGTGGAACAGCACCACAGAACGTGGCAGCACCCACCAGGTCTGAGCTTTCCCAGGGTCATTTTCCCCAGGACACATCTGCTGCTTCACACATTGACAGGTTATGCACAAATGTTCCCATTTTGTTGTTAGGGAAGCAGATTTGAGGGGGAATGGCTGCTCAGAAATGCACTGGCACATCCGAGGTAGAGTTTTTTTGCTTGTTTACACTGTCAGAGAGGAGTAGTAATGGCCTATATTCACACAATAGCAAAGGAGGACCTTGAACCACATCCAGCTTGGAGGTTGTGACCAGGCCATAGATAACTGGGAAGAAAAGTCAGTGTTTTCCTGTCGGAACTGCCTATTTACATCTGAAAACCAGCAGAGACCTTGCCCGGAGGCTCGGACAAACAGCTCCTTTCACTGCCTGCTTCCCACAAGGCTCTCCCCTCCCTCTCCAAGAGGAAATTTCCAGTAACTGAGGTATAAAAATGAATGCAAGACTATGCTCCATCGCCAGCTGTATAACTCATACGGGAAGAGCTCCCCATCCCACAGCCCACCATGGCAGGCTGCCTCCAAAGTGGGTCACAGCATTTGTGAGTGAGGGAAAAGGCAGCTCTGTCTGCATCCCTCCTGGTACAGGGGGGTGGATCCAGGTGCCCAGACCAGCAAGCACTGCCAGCACCCTGGGCTAGGCAGGATTTCCTGAGGGTCCTGGGTCCCTCAGGAGGTTCAAATGCTAGGATACCATGTAGTGCAGCTGGTTTCATGTGAGATTGCATGAAACAAGGGATGGAAACAGAGAGAAATTTGATGAGAGGGAACCTTCTTCCTCCTCCACACATGTCACTGTGCCACATCCTGGTAATAAACACCAGGAGTCAGCTAAGTGGCAATCCCTAGGAAATTCTGAAGGAATGTCTTTCTGCCATATCCCATTCATCTTCCTCCTGGACTTTGCATAGAAGACTAGGATTTGAGCCACGTGGTTTTCCTGTGAAGATATGTCTTCCATAGCTGACAAGCTTCTCCCTGCATCCAGCTGCACTGGTCCCTGAAGCTTTCAAGGAACTGTGATTGCAGATGCTGCCACATGGGAGCAAGGCCTCGTGTTTCTCACAGTAAGCCTGAGGGAAGACAAGAAAAAAGCTGGATAATTAAATAGCACCCATCAGAGCATGTGCAAGAGTCAAACAGCAGAAACATCCTTCCTCTGCACAGACTCTTGCATGAAGCTGTACTGACATTTACCTGTTGACATTCTCCAGTTCCTGGGCTACACAATCCATGGGCAGCATCCCTGCTGCTGCCTGGCCTCTCTAGACAAACTTTCTCACTCTTCTTCTGGACAGACATTTCATACTAACATGAAACAACCCAAATCAGCACTTTTTCCAAGTTCTCCCACCTCCACATACAGAAGGGACAAATGTGTTCCTGGTTAGGAGAAGGCATTTGATTCCCAAAGTACCTACAGGTTAAGTCCCAGAGTGTGGCAGCAAAATCACAGGGTTGCAATGGAAGGAGGAAGGTGGCACATCCCATAACTGATTTCACTGTTCCTGAGCTCATGTGAGGTGACCAATCTGTGCTACACATGTGCTTCCACTGCACCACAGAGCCAGCCAGGTCTGCTGGGATTTGGGAACCTATTTACTCAAGGGATTTCAGCAAATAAATGATTAAATTACTTAGAGTGTTTTAAAAACATGTTCCTGGACTAAAGCAAAGGTGATGCCATGGGTAATTTCTTTAAAGGAGGATAAAAAAGTGGGTAGCTGATAGCCAGTTCATTATATCAGAATCAGTTTTCATTAAGAAGTGAAAGCCTGTGTGCTTATTAATTGTTTCTCTAATTGCTTTCTCTCCCTGTTACCAGGAGAGCCCTCTGCCTACCTGTGCCTGGAGGCCCCAGGCCAGAGCCCTGCATAACTCATCCCTGATCTGCTAATGTGGGTAACTATAAATAAGTGGTGACACCTGAGAGTGCAGGAGGGGGAAAGGAGCTGTGTTTCTCAACCTGAGGTACTCAGACTAGTCAGCTTATCCAACAGGTGACTGGTGACAATCTGTAGATATTAACTGAGAGGGTCTATTTTTGATAGCCAAGGGATCTGACCTGGCCAAGATAAGAAAATTCTCTGGCTCTGAGCTGGAGCTGGATAAATTTGGACTAAAAAGAAGCTGCCAATTATTTAAAGTGAAGAAAATAGCTGCACATTCTCCACTAAGAAGTATTTTAAAACCATGAGGAACTGTTTAGCTTTGAGATCTGCTGCAACTTCGCAAAAAAAAATAAAATGTGACTATGAAGGAGTCCCTTGAGAGACTGAAAGGAGATTGTAGGTGCTCCAAATGAGCCTTGGCAATTCATGCTAGGGGATTTAACACCTTACAGTGACAGTCATCCCTCTGATTTTAACTCTTCTCCCTTCTGCCACCAGCTGCTGCTGCCAGCGTGGAGAGGGCACACTTGCCCCTAGTTTTCACACCATGGCACAGTCACCTAAACAGGGCCAAGTATGGTTTAATTAAAGCNAGAGACTGAAAGGAGATTGTAGGTGCTCCAAATGAGCCTTGGCAATTCATGCTAGGGGATTTAACACCTTACAGTGACAGTCATCCCTCTGATTTTAACTCTTCTCCCTTCTGCCACCAGCTGCTGCTCCCAGCGTGGAGAGGGCACACTTGCCCCTAGTTTTCACACCATGGCACAGTCACCTAAACAGGGCCAAGTATGGTTTAATTAAAGCAGCTGTCATGGTGGGGTTCACATACCCCTCCCCTTGGCACCAAGGAAGCAGGAGGATCACTGAGGAGAAGATCCCTGGGCATGCCCTGGCAGGAGGCAGCAGCATTTGACTGGAAGACCCTGCCCATCCAGAAGGTAAGAACCAGGAGGGAGGGGATGCTGCAGACAGACCTTGCTGCAGGGACACACAGAAAGGAGCAAAAGATGGGGAGGAAGGCCCTGTCTTCTCCTTTGGCCCTGCTGTAACCTGAATCACCCATCTAAGCATTCAGCACCCTGCAACAAGATCCTCCACGATGTGGAGTCTGCAGGCAGAGAGAGAAGTAGAGCCAGTGTACAGAGAGCAGTGAGGACCTTGGGGAGGTGATGCTACCCCTCCCTGTAAGCAGGAACCTGTGCAGATACACATGTTACACACAAGCACACTCACACACACACACCTACCTTTGCTAACAGCAGAGGCAGCCACAGAGTCTATATTTTCTAGGTTTTACTTCTATATCTGCAAAAAGCAAGTTTCCTTGTGTTTCTGATTCCCTGCAATTATCTTGGAATGCCTTCAAGAGAGCAACTCTGTCTTCTCGGCTGAGCGAGTCTTTGATGTCCAGCACTGCCCTCAGATGTTCCTTCCTTTCCAAAAGGATAAGAGGGCAGGTCAGCAAATGAGTCAAGGAAAAAAAGCTTGCTTCCTATTACTCAGTTTCACTGGACCAGACCAAAGATTGGTGGCTGGTTAGCTGTTTTTTGACACCTTCTGGCTACCTAAAAAGGAGGAGGCCGTATCACAAGACCTGTGTGGGATATTGCCAAGCTCATGGGTAGCAAGCCCACGGCACACAGTGTCCCTGTGAAGTTGTGGAAACCTTCAGCTCGGGTTATTCCTAGAAAAAGACCTGTATCTATCATAATAGGTTTCAGATAACTCTGCATTTGATAATTTGGAAGCATTTTGATATCTTTGCTTCCTTCAAATGGAGCTAATTTTTGTTCATCTGGAAGGTTATAGGATTTTTGTTCTACACAGCATTGCTTCACTGAGCAGGGTAGCACCATGTTGAATATAAGACAAATGTATCCAAGCCAAACAGTTTTAAACATACAGAAATCTGTTGTAATCAAGAACAGTGCATCCACTCACACTAGGATAACCTCTGAGATCTGGGTCTCATGAATACTTTTTATGCCCACTTCCTATACTATACATGTGTATATATCTATACATACACACACACATATATATAGATATAACTATTTATATATGTGCATATATTAGTAAAAGAGTTATAACTGCTATGCTGTATCAAATAAGCAGCTTTTTAGCTCAATACCATCTCCAAAAGTAGTAAATCTTTAGGAAAAGAATACAGAAACCAGATGAAGCACAACACGCATGATCTCTCTTTGTTTTTCTTTTTTTTTTTTTTTCCCTTTGCTTCTGGAAGTCTATAATTTAGACACTTCCCTCACTGGGGGTTATATCATGACTATCATGTTGAATAGGCACTGAAATAATTATCTACCACAAATTTTCTGTTCCTCATTTGAAGCTATCACACTTTTGACCTTCACCATCCTGTGACAGAGAGCTCTACACTACAATCATGTTAAATTGAAAGAACACTAATCACTAGCATGGCACATCAGAACAAAAGGTAGATGTAATAAACCACAGACTTTGAAAAAAATGCAGTTAGCTAAAATCTCACCTTCCTAGTGAAAGTTGTTTTTCATTTCTGTTAACAGCTTACTGTAAGAAATGGAAGTGTATATTCTTGCTGAATACACCTGAATAGAATTTTGTCGAAAGAGCTATACAAGGGTTGGTGAAATATTGAAGCCAAAACCCAAGTGATTGGAAGTTATGAAATGCCTGAGTGCTTGAAACCTACATTTGACACACATGTGCCTGTAAACTCTCCATTCAGGTACTACTTTTCCACAGCATTTCTGCTTAGTTAACAGCCATCTCATCCATCATTCACCTTTACAGAAGTACATCTCAACTCCACCAGTTCACGTCTGGCAAATGTATTAACCATATTAACCAGTATCTGCAAAGAGGCAGCACTGAGTGCATTCAAAGGTGACCCCTGTGCCTGACCCAGCACACTGCAAAAAGTATCACAGGACTAATAATGCTGTAGGTCTTCTGGTGCCAAATAATCATGTAAGAAAGGACAAAACTAAGACCAATAAAAGACATTACCTGAGTTCAGGAAATTCTTTGAGAATGGGCAGAAGAGCTATTTTCATCCCCTCAGCATCAGAAGTTTGAATAAGTTCTAAAATTGCTTTTATGGGATCCTTGAGGGGAGCAGCTGCAGGGCCCTGGGGAGAGAAGCAAAGGTGTGTTCAGGGCAAGGAAAACAGCACACACTGTTAAGAGCAGGACACATATAAGGCTGTGGATCTCTCTGTGTGGGTTAGGACCTTTGCAGGACTGTCAGTGCAAGTATAGAAGCCTGTTTTTACCCCAGGGTAGGAGGAGAGAAACTGGGGAGAAGTCACAGACTGCTTCCAGGGTGGCTGGGCAACTACCTTCAGCAGTGCAGAATCCCCTCCTGCATTTCCTTTGGCAAAGCTACCAAATGTAACTCATTTTCCCCTAAATTGCATGTCCTTTCAAGGTCATTTTACCATTTAATAGAATGTTTTGCTTCCAGAGGTAAGCACAGCCCTGTGCTTGTTGGCCAAACAAGCTGGCATTTTTGCTGCTCCAAAGCAAGCCCAGGGACAGAAAAGAAACCTTAGGGAGAGGATGAGGGGATACAGATCTTCTAACAGAAAAATATGGAAAGTAGGGCTGGAGAGTGTAAATAATATGACATGGTTGGTAGATGCTACATATGATCAGCTCCCTCTAATTTGGAGCACACAGGAGAAAAAAGGCCTCATCAAAAAACACACAGCATTTTTAGCAAAGCTGGAGAAGCAGAATGCAGATGAACTGCCGAGAGAGAGATTCAGGTCTTGCTCACATTTTTCATCGGTGCAGTAACGCAATTAAATTGCTTTCCTGAATTATTGATGGTACTACGTCAACAGAGACTCTGTGACAAAGCAAACCTGGAGAACAGGCTGCCAAACTGGGGCAGAAGAATCCCAGGTTCTCCTGATCTCCACAGGGCGTTAAAAACAGCAGGTCGCATCCTCCTTGCGGCACCTCCGCATTGAACATAAATTAAAAATAATAGTAATATTTGAAGACAGCCTTCCCCCTCTTCCTCTGCACTGCAGACACACAGCTTGTCTAGGTGGCTCACTGCACCAGCTGTACTCAGCTCCTGAGATACCAGTACTGTACAGCTTCATACTTGGCAAGCTCACTATTACAAAATGTTAATTAATTTGAAGGTGTCAGATTTAGTTAAGCACTATATAGACAGGCAAGGTCAGAGGTAAACAGCCTGCAGTCTGAAAGGGAAAAAAAAGAGGTGTCTTGTCAGCAGTGTTTAACTGCCTTTGACACATACTGCTCTTAGGAGAGAAGCAAAGTATTTCCTAATGTGCATTGAGGATGGAGGGAAAGAAAGAGACTGAAGAGAGGGCAGAGCAGGGCAAGGAGCAGGTGCAGCCTGTGCAGCAACTGCATGATAAATTCAGTCTGTAGCAGAGTACATATTTTGCATGCATAACCGTGTACCTCATTCGACTGAGGATCAGGCTGTCCCCTGCAAATCACTCATGCATTTCATCCCCAAGGTTTTCAGTGCACCCACATCAAGTAAGAAAGTGCACAGACTAAGGATGCAGAGGAAACTACTAACCAGATGCAGACTTTTTTCACCCGAGCTGAATGTAGGATCATAATAGATAATTACATTTCCTGTATCTCCTTGGCACTATAAAACCAACTTTCTGTGCACATTATATCCAAAGCTGGTGCTGAGAACAGCATTACTGGTAAACTTCAGAGTTAAGATTAGAGAACCTTGCTGCTATTTCCCATGGCTTGATTGCTCAAATCATTGACTCATCTGTGATTAATCACTCCAGGAGAGGTGGGTCTTCAGCTGAAAGCACTGGCAGCTTCCAGCTTTCCACCATGAAACTAGTGCATTAATTGTAATAGGCCTGCAGACGATCATTTTGATTTCATTTTATTCTTTGGACAAAGTAAGAATTGCTGACAAATGACTTGCAGGGGACTCATCTGTGACAAAATAGATTTTCAGTCCCTAGCACTTAAATTGACAAGTTGTGAGAATTACTCAGAATTTGTGAAATTACTAACACCAGTATAGCCAAGGGGTTTTATATGCTTTGTCACATCTGAGTCCTGTTACCAGACTGACTTTGCAACCATTACCATGCTGCTCAGCCCAGCCTCTTATGAAGCACTAGGCTTGGGCACTCTCAGCCTGCATTTGCTGATGAGCCATGCCAGGAACATTACGTGGCTGTGATTCTCTGACCGGAGCAGCTGCAGGAGGGGATGCTGCTGCCATTGCAGTCCTTGCCCTTGGGTAATCAAGGCACCCGTGTGACAGCCTGGTGGCATCTGCAGATGCCGTGTGCAGCACTGCCAATTACACCAGATTACGAATTGAGTAAAGAGGCTTTTTTAAGCTTCCAAAGTTGTTTCTGCAAATCAGACCTAGCACCTTCCCACAGGTTTTCCTCAGAGGCGTGGCTCTGCTTTCACACCCAATCTATCCCTTCTGCAATGCACCTTTACCTACTAATGCAGTGAGGTGTTTACCTTACGGGAAGACTCGTTCCTCCCACAACTGTCACCAACCACAACAGCATCAGCATGTTTTTGCCTGTGGGGAAACGCCGCAGAACAGGGAAATGGCTCACACAGCCATCATTCCAGCTCTGAGGGGCTGGGAAAGGGCCTGGGGAAGGGAGGAGGCTGGATGGAGAGGTAACGATGCACACCCCGTGTCCAGAGAGGAGCAGCCACACAGGGCAATCCATGGAGCAGGTGAAGATGTGGAGCAGCCAGTTTGGTTCATCACTCCAAGGACTCAAGGAAAGCACTGCCCCCCCATGTTATGTACCAAAGGCTTGCTGAGGGGAGCTGGCAGCTTCCGAGCTGTTTCACCAGCTCAGAGGAGCACACCTCATTCTCATGTCAGTGGCGGGAGTGCGAAATCTGCCTCCTCCAGTCACACGTTTCAAAACCATGAACTAACAGCTTCTGGCAGATCAGAAGGGCTGTCAGCACATCTGACTGTCATTTCTGTGAAGCTGGATACCCCTGCAGTAAAAACTCTTACACTTTTTTGTCGCTTTCAGAGTCTTTTCCTCTGCTGGTACTGTTCTTGATGACAAAGAGCAAAACTGTAACCATATCAAAGACTTACTAAGCACTCTTTAAAGATGGTTTGCATCATCCTATGATCTTCTTCTATCTTGTTGACAATCCTCCTCCTTTGTACAGAAGATGGTTTCCTGGGAGTGGTCAGAAGGGCCTGCACATATTCTGTAATAACAATGGCATTGACAGCCTTGACGAGGGCCTGTTCCAGAGCAAAAACACTCAGATTAACTTCCCTGGACTAAGCAAGGACCAGACAATACCTATAAGACCCTGAGCAGTGCAATCAATGGATATAATGTCCATGCAGATGGCTGTCCCATTTCTTTGCTCAAGTATCCCATTAAAATGCTTGGTCTAACACATGGACTACCTCCAAGCTGCATGTGGATGACAGAAACACTGATGGTAACTGTGGCAACATCCAAGAAAAAGCAATGCAACCAGTTACCTCAAACAGAGGTCACTCACACTCCTGGGGAGAGCTTGGACTATAGACAAAGCCAGCTCCAACTGCCCTGGAGGATCCACACTAGACACAGGGCCATACACTTGGGACACAGTTGTTGCTGTGCACAGAGAAGTCACCTGGGCATCTCTCTCTGAGCCACCCACTACTTGCTGAGACACCCAAGTGTGGAGGCCATGCAGTGCCTGAAAGGGACAGCAAGCATTTCTGAGGGAAGAGGGGCTGCTGCACAGAAACCACATTTCATTAGCAATTGAAATCAGAGCCAGTTTAGGCTGAAGTCCAAAGGTACAGGAAATCCCCATCCCTGTCCAAAAGAGACAAAGCAAGAGACAGAGAGCTCTGGCACAGTGTTTTGCCACTGAGCTGCTGCTTGCCCAAGCACTAATGTGACATAATGTCCAGTGACAGGCTCTGAACAACAGCAGAATAGCTCCTATTTTTTTCTCTTCCATCACCTTTTTCCATATTGCAAAATTTTAATTAAAATCACTGACAAAGAGACTGCAGACCTGTGAGTCCCATGCTTCAGGGGGACATGTGTGGCACAGGTAGCAGCAGCAAACCCAGCCTGCATACAAAAGAGGCTTCCCCAGGTACCAATCTCATTGCTGAAGAGACAGACTCAAATGGCATTGTAAGATCCTAGATAAATTGTTTAGGCTACTGTAAAGGTGAAAAAACTTTGGCTCTTTGTGAGGTTGTTCTTTCTCAACTCTCTGCATAAGAGACTATGTCCTTTAGGAATCTGGGCCTTCACGCCCTGTGTCCACTCTCCATCAAAGGAACAAATATTCCTTACAAATAAGGTTGAAGCACATTAAAAGCTGAGAAGATTTCCAATATAATGGTATTGAGACAATGGCAGGACCAGTAATAGCCAATGCTCTCCCTCTGTTTTGGGGAGGTACATTCAGTTTCAACATTTCTTCACTTCTTGGTTTCTCTGCTGAGATTACAGAAAGGTCCCAGATGTCACTATCCAACTCTATTGGATAGAGGAACTGGACTGAGATCACTAGATATTTAAAAGCCCTTTTGATAACAGACAAAACTGCAGTTTGGATTAATGTTCAAATACTGTGCCATCCAGAGGTTCAACAACTAGTTTTAGTGATTTCCTGAGTAACATCTTTTTCTCACTTTCTTACCTCATATATATCTGTTTTCTTCTTCCCAAAGGCCAAAAAGCTTTGCTTTAAGGATTCAAGAATGTGGTCAAAATCACTATCACACTTTTTGAAGTGGTCCTTCAGTGTTCCCTGAAGAAAAGGCACAGACAGAGTCACAAGGTGCACGTGTAGAGACACAGCAGAGACAACAGACACGGGTTATTGTGTGTTTGCTCTTTCTGCTCTCGGAAAGACTCCTTCACGAGCTGCAGCATCCTGTGCCTTTATTTCAAAGAAAAGCAAAACATGAAAGAAATAAACCATTCAAACTAAGAAAGGATATATTAAGTTCTTAAGCACAAACCTGGAAGACTGAAAACCTGAGCCCTAGGTCTCCTGTTCCTTCCCAGGGTTGTTCAGGCTCCCTGTCAGAACCAGCCCCAGTTCCCATCTCAATGTGTGAGCCCATGGGACAGGCTGGCAATGAGCTCTGCAGACCAAAACTACACAGTGTATCCAGGGTTGCTTTTGTAATTTTCCTTTTGCTGCCTTCAGCATGCTTACAGGAGCCTGTGAAATGAGCCTGAAGATGTTCAGGGGAGCTTCCCAAGGAAACATACAACACCACACACTTAAGAGCTTGTAGATACTTGTTATGATATTTGTGGATGGCCCGAGCTCTTGCTCTCCAGCAGTTCTTCTTATTATCAAAGTCCAGTACCAGATAAAGGAATAAGACTCGCAGCTTCTCAGTTTTTCTTGCTGTTTATTAAGTTCTTATCACAACTTCAGCATGTCACCCTAACCTGGGTTTAACACACCAGAGCATGTGCTGCAAAAGAGCACGTGAAATGGCGACCGCATCTAGATTTTAAGGACTCTAATGACCAATGATATGATACCATGTACTATGTTTACAATTCTGTACCAGTAATCCTAACTTGTTACTAACACATTATTTCTACCTCAAATCTATTCTACCAATGCTTAAGTGCCAGCTCTACTGCAGTACAAAGGGCAAGAAGAAGAAGAAAGAACTCAAGGCAACACCCAAAATCCTCCATCTTGTCTTCTTTTATATCTATACTAAAAAAGCTAAAACTGTAAGTTTCACTTCTATGACAAACTAAACTATGATCTAAGTTATATTTTTGTTGCTTTTGCTTCTTCCATCAATGTTGGAAGGTTTTCCCAGGGACACAGATCAAAAACTGTATCTTCCTGGGTTCTCTGTGAAGGTCCCAGACCCTCCAGGGCAATTTGAGGTGTAGTCTCAATATCCTGGACTCCAACAAGAGCCTGCGGTTGTGTGTTATCTAGACATAGAGTCCAGGGTAGGAAAGGTGTCAGGGCTAATGGGCTGATACTAGAAAGTGTGAAGGGAAGGGAACTTATTTCAAGGGAGGGACACATTTCTGGTCAGCCTCTCTACATCCTGACTACCCACCACATCCTTGGGCTCTGTAAGCTATCACTGCCCTGGGAAGGTGCTCAGCTGCTAGGAATGAATAGGTACCAGGTGAAATTTAACTTTTGGGGTATGAATGCCCATTTTTAGCACAACAACGAAGACTACAAACAGGGGAACTGGGATCCCAAAACTGGAAAAGTGAAGTTGTCCATATATAGATTCTGACAAGGCAGAGGAGATCTTTGGGCTGGAAGACCAAACATCCTTTCCAAATCAGCACATGAGAGTGAAGTGCATGTCTGCCCTACAGTCTGAAAATAGTTAGTGTTAAAATGGGTCTCCCATACCTTGACTTTAGAAGTGACTGTCTGCAGAAAATGTTCTGTAATGTCATCTTCCATCCTATCTAGAAATCCATTTACCTTAACATCCTGGCCAGTGCTGGCACTGCAAATATATGTTAGCTTATGCCAGATAGTCCTGTTAAAAAAAAAATATGGAAAATATTGATCAGATCAAATCAAGCTATTGTCTGAAATCAAAACTCTTCCTACTGTAACCAACACAACTGCCTGGGTAATTGAATGGACACATGCCCAGATCAAGGGTTAGCTCAGTGACCCACATTTATCCATCCATCTTTCAGATGGCTCTCATTAAGACACTGCCACAAGGAAGGAAAGCTCAATTCACACAAATGCCACTTGTACCCATCACTAGTGAGATCAGATCAGTAAAAATTCTAGTATTTTCAAAAATGGATAGGCATAAAGTGGCTTTGACAAACAGAGGCTGTGTGAGCATCCTGTGTGCCTCCAACAACCTACAAATACAAGACAATTTCTTCCATCAGAGCAGTCTTCAATTCAGCAAATCCTGGTTAAAATTATCACCNTGACAAGGCAGAGGAGATCTTTGGGCTGGAAGACCAAACATCCTTTCCAAATCAGCACATGAGAGTGAAGTGCATGTCTGCCCTACAGTCTGAAAATAGTTAGTGTTAAAATGGGTCTCCCATACCTTGACTTTAGAAGTGACTGTCTGCAGAAAATGTTCTGTAATGTCATCTTCCATCCTATCTAGAAATCCATTTACCTTAACATCCTGGCCAGTGCTGGCACTGCAAATATATGTTAGCTTATGCCAGGTAGTCCTGTTAAAAAAAATAAATATGGAAAATATTGATCAGATCAAATCAAGCTATTGTCTGAAATCAAAACTCTTCCTACTGTAACCAACACAACTGCCTGGGTAATTGAATGGACACATGCCCAGATCAAGGGTTAGCTCAGTGACCCACATTTATCCATCCATCTTTCAGATGGCTCTCATTAAGACACTGCCACAAGGAAGGAAAGCTCAATTCACACAAATGCCACTTGTACCCATCACTAGTGAGATCAGATCAGTAAAAATTCTAGTATTTTCAAAAATGGATAGGCATAAAGTGGCTTTGACAAACAGAGGCTGTGTGAGCATCCTGTGTGCCTCCAACAACCTACAAATACAAGACAATTTCTTCCATCAGAGCAGTCTTCAATTCAGCAAATCCTGGTTAAAATTATCACCAGCTTGATACTAGATATTTTACAGTCTGGAAAAGTTCAGTGTATAACATCATTCCCACTATCACTGTAAAGAATTACATAGAAAAGATTCACAAGTATTCAGTCTGGGACCCAGAATCAGCAACATGCAAATACAACAAACAAAACAACTACCTAGGCTCAACGCAAGGCCCTGATGCCAAGTAATCACTGTGCACATGCTGGATTTTGGCATTTTGCTGACTCCAGAGATCCCCAGATAACTTTACACAGGAAGAAGTGAAGCAACCTTGTTTTCTTCATTGCTGCAAGTACTTTTGAAATTAGCTTGTAGGTGCAAACAGCCTCCTCCACCCTTCTGTGCTCTATTGCTTCCCTCCTTCCCAGTAACCCCAGGGAGAGCCTGGCATGTTCCATGGGTCATCATTCAGCAAAGCACTGAAGCTTGTGTTTATCAAGTGCACTAGCACACACAACTCAGCACAACCTTTGTGAGGCTTTCGTGCCGAGGAACAATCAGGCCAGAGAAAGGAACCACAGAACACAGGCAGGATTAGCCAGGATAGTGTCCCCACATGTGACACAGCACTGCTGCCTGTCCCCTGCTCAGTGCTGTGGGCACCAGGAAGGGGGAGATAGTTGACCACTGGCTACAGCCCCTGCACTTGCAGAGCCTGGGAGCAGACTAGAAGTAGCAGTACAGTGCTGCCAGTGCAGCAGTCATGGTCCTTGCCACAGTCACAGCCCCCACCTGAGCCCTCCTCTCACTGGGCCAGCCAGGCAGCTCTGAAAGGGTCTTGCTGACAGCAGCTGCTTCCCTCCATGCTTCAGGGTTGGTGTGCATGGGGTTGGATGACCAGATACAGCTGGAGGCAAGATTAGCCTCATAGCAGAGTCAGAAGGAGACCAAACAGCAGAAAACTCATTTTGTTCCCTATGCCACAAGGCTGTGGTTTCTAACCTGAGAAGGCAGCAATTCTCTAGGATTCGTAAGCTGCTGCAGATCGATGGGCAGCCATCAAGCTGGAGAAAGCTTCTTACTTCATCTTCATAGCTAAATTAAAAACAGGAAGGCATATCTTTAATCTGGCATGCTCCATAATGCATCTGACAGCAAGAGCTGTCAGCAAACTGGAGAAATATTCTGTGATTATTTGTCTTTTCAGCATGCAGTTTCACTTCCCAAGGTGAGATCTAGAGCATGACAAAGATAGTCTCTACCCTGCCCGGCTGGTGAGGAAGGAGAGCACAGGAATGGCACAGGGAGAGCTCTTGAGTTGCCTGAGTGCCACTGCTACAGTCAAGAAGCAAGAGATTCATTTTACTGTTGCTGTTGCTGCAAAACCTGTTTCTGGGAAGCAACTCATGCTTTGGCTATGGAGCTGCAGAACAAAGTCTCAGCGTGCATGGATAACCCCCAAAGTCTACTGACTGCTTTGTTGCAGCTTCAGTCTCATGAGTGTCTCCTGGACAACTTTGTTTTATAGGAATTTCCTTTCTCTCATCATGTGAAGGGCCAAGGAATTTAAATGAAATCTCCTCCTGAAATATTCACCCACAACCAGCAGCCCTGGCTGCTGATGCAGAGGCTACAAAGGGAGAGAGGTGCCCAAAAACAATGAGAACATAAAGGGAGTCAGAAGAAATGGTGAGAGGGCTGAAGATGAGAAGACATTCATCCTCCTACGAGAACCAGGACAGAGCAGAGCTCCTCGCCCTCCCATGGAGCCAGCAGAAAGCACCATGCCTGGGAAGCACAGCCAGGGTAGGAAGGGCCAAGCCCGGGCACTGGCTACATGGCTGCCCCTCTTCCTGGTTGTGTTTAAGGTCTGAGCCTTTTCAGAACACCCCGCAAGGCTTTGACCTGTCCTGGCAAGTCCAGATGCACTTTGCTCCCTCAGGCTTTACTCTGACAGCAAATGCTGAGCACCTGGAACAGCAGTGAAGCTCTGTCTCTTTGGTAACAGCTTGACAGGAAACAGCCACCAAACTAAAGATCCAGGTGAACACAGTATCCCCCATCGCTACATCAGGATTTCTTTCTTTTGAGTATTAAGGATGTTATCAGTGAGGAAAAGAAGCATCCTTCCTACCTCTCCAGGAACTTCAGGCACTCCTCCAGGCACACAGCTTCCACTTTCTCATTCAAGCTCTCGCTGACACGCCTGGCAGTCTCTGTCTTCTCTGTTAGTATCTGTGGATTTCAGTGTGTGAGAGAAGGGCAGGCCAAAGCCATTTGTTCCCTATGCAGTGAACAGGAATATATCCCACCGCTCACCCTGCTCCAAATCCCTCTGTCCTCTAGGCAACAACTTCTGCTTCAGTTTTGAGAGCCCTTGTGGATATAAAAGTGTTTTCAGGACCCTGATTTTAATGCCTGACCCTACACTGGTTTTGATGTGGTCAGCAGGCTGGAGTCCAGCCCTGTGCTCAGGAGAAAGCCTGTCCCTGCAGATGTTCTCTGCTGGCAAGATCCAGCCTGGCAGCTCAGCTCATACAAAGACCTGCCATCTGCAGGAGCACCTGTGCTTCTCTCTGACTCACCCTCGCAGATAAATCTGGGGGCAGCTGCTAAAAGGAAAGGTTAAGCAGCTCTGTGTGCCCTGTGCCTCTGCCAGGGTCTCTACCTGTCTGAAGAGGGCAGGTGTCACTTTCCCAGCCACCACCACTCACACCTGACATGGCAGTGTGTGTTCAACACTATGGTGCATGTCTTGCCCCACTGACTCCAGCTGGGTGGCCCAGGTGTCTGAAGATGGTGGGCTGTGCCAAACAGCTCAAAATTCACCCCATATCAGACAGGCTGGAGCAGGTGGCAACTTAAGCCTGCCCATTAGTTGCCCTGTGGAAACAAAAGCTTACAAAGGGAGGAGAGCCAGATGGATAAAAGGAGACAGATGGCATCATAGGCTGTGCACTCCCCATGCTCATCAGCCAGAGACAAAGGGTGACTCACATCATGAATGGGTTTTTCCACTGCTAAAAACAGATGTAAAAGCTCACGCAAGGAGACAGGATAAAATATGCCACCCCAAAATGCTGGAAAATCATGGCTGATGAGTTTCCACGACACCTTGTTCATTTTCTGTCCCATCTGAGGTGTTAGCCTGAGAAAATTGAGGGGGCAGTAATTTCATAAGGCTTTCCTATTTATCCAGGCTCTTCCATCATCTGTCCAGAGCATTCAAACCTGTCAGTTGCATACACAACAGAGCAAAACCGCTCACACTGAAGCATGGTCAGATGTTGCAGATATGAGTACCACAGGATTCAAATCAGGCTTTGTCCTAGTTCCTGTTAGAAACGTTTGCTCTGTGAGCCAGAAGCAGGTAAAAAAGCCAGCCTGCTAGCTAGAAGTCACCCTAGCATAGGTACATCACTGGGTACCTCACTGCTTCACTGTTCCAATAGGCACAGGACAAGACAAGGAGGAAACGGTTTCTGTTGTGAGCTCTGCACTTGATGCCTGGATTTGAGTTGGGCCAGAAAAGCCAGTTTTTGCCAGTTAAAGCTGTGTCCTCATGAGGAAGGACAGCTGCTGTTGATCTGTAGTGCCCCCAATGGTGTGCCTGAGGTTGTCTGTCATTCCAAAGGACCATGGAGCTACTTCCCTCTCTCATGATCTGAAACAGGACTGCTGCTGGGGTAACAGCAGTGGAGAAGAAAAATACAGTCATGGCAGCCCACAACCTGCCCCTGAACACTTGAGTCCATGTGTAAACTCCAGAATTTTTTTTAGTCCTTCTGCAGGTCTTGACCTAAACACCTTCTGGCCATGGTATGTGCTGCTCGTAAATCAGCAGAGTGTGCTCTGCAATGCCCTTTGAGCACTCACCTTCCCTGTGCTCTCCAGTATCCCCTCACACTGCCCAACCCATGAGGGCAGCAGCCACAGCTGTACCCAGCACACAGGGAGCAGGCTGCCTGCATTTGCACTGCCAGATATGGGGCGCTGCCACGGCTTGGCAACTCTCACTGCTTTTACAGAAGTGCTCTGCAGAACTCAGAGCAGACTGGTTAACATACACCACCACTTTCCAAAAGGTTACATGAGGATCAAGGCGCATGTATGAAAATGCAACTTCTGCTTGAATCAGCTAATCTCAAGCTCATCCTTAATTTAGTTGGGTTTTTTTTCTTTGCATATGCACAAGACAAAAACAGATTTGGGAGCAAACAGATGCAGTTGAAGCATGGCAGCTAACTTGCAAGCTTTTAACACATCAAGCTTAGCCTGAGACATGCAAAACCGGGTCTTGCCAAATACCCACATACTCGTGTGCAAAAACACGACTGCCCCAAAGTATGAGAGATTTTCAGTTCCCCCCAGTTTACCTGAATGATTGCAGCATCTGCACAAGGGGGTTTCCCAATATCAAAGGCTTCTTTCAAGGCTTTCACTACTTCCTTCTAAATATTAAAAGAAAAACAAAAAGAACAGTTGAGATACAATGGCATTCATAACAAGTTAAGTTTCCCAGCCTCTCATTATGCTTTTAGACTAGATGAATTTCTGACTCTATTTTTTTGGCTGTCTAATTTAACCCAAAGCGTGGCTATTTTCCAGCTGACCTAATAACATTGTTCTGTTTTGTTCTACATTGTTTGTTTGAGTTTAAATGATTTGCAGCTTCCTTTCATCCCAGTGTCAGCTTGGGTTATCTACAGTCTTCCCTAGTTAGCTTAGCTCAAATGAAGGCGCCCACACAGCAAAACAATGCTTAGACACAGTGCTGCCAGCTACTGTAGCTGAGATTTTCCACCCTTCCCAACTCCAACTGGCACCCACATAAACCAGCCAGTGTTAAATAAAAGCATTCCCTCACTTGAGCCAGGGACTTGTGAGTGCAAAGAGGATTCGGGTTAGTGTTTAGAGCTACTGTCATGATGAGATGAGCCCCATGAGGCTGCACAATGGGAAATTTCCCAAGACTTGGCTGTCTTATGGTAGTTTGAATGGGCTGTAAAAACAAAACTAACACTGCAGAGAAAGGGCTTGTTGCTTAAAACATGATCTGACCTTTATAGAAGCTTTAAACTCAAAAGCCTGCCTCATTTATTTATTCTTTCATTCTTGCATCTTCCTCCAAGGAATCTTCCATTTTTGTCTTTGTTCTTTTCTAGCTGATGAATTAGGAAATTTGTGTCTCTCAACCGAAGAATCTCTTCAAAACAACTGCTCTCCCATACTCACTGAAAAGTGTTAATCAAAGGCAAATGAGCAGTTGTAAACAACCCAAGAAAATTTCCTTTCCTCCCGTGTCATCACCTGACTGTGAGCAATTGTGTGAACATCATGTGCTGAGATAACACATCCCAGCCGAGCCACACAAATACTTCCAGCCTGCCCCAATTGCACAGTAAAACATGTTGGCTTAAGCCAACATGAAGGTCTTGCCTCCCCAATGGGACAAAGCATGGTTTAGTGAGTAACTGCACGGCAATAACTTGTAGGGCCATGGTACATAGTTGCTTTGGGTCAGTCAATGTGTTTGAATTAGCAAGAGCTTGTGCATTTGTAGCTCTCACAGCTCCGGCACCAAGGTTCTGATGTGGAGACAAACAGAATTTCTGCTGTAACAAACAGGCCCAGTTTCCTTCTTGTTCCTCCTCCTTGTCTGGCCAAGATATGGCACCCCTTGTTGAAAAGCTTCAGATCCATGGACGATCCATCCACCTATGTTGACTGTCCAGCCAACTGCTTCCACACAGAAAATACAAGGGGCTGAGATGTAACTTGGGTCCCTCATCTTTCCAGCTGCTGTTTTAAAACATGCAAGAATTTTACACCCTTGAGACCTCTATGTCATCAAATGTGGTCAAAATTGATGGGTGGGAGTGCACTGCTGACACACCAGCAGGAAAGTGGGCAGAACAGTCTCACAGCCATATTCATTTGGGCAGCAGCAGATCCTCAGTCCAAATTCTCCAAAGCAAATAAACTTCTCAGTTCTTCTTTTGTCTATTTAAAAAAAGTAGAGCTGTGGAGGCGAGAAGACACAGATCCAAATGATCCTTTGAAGGTCAGTGTAAATCCTTCTCATTATCCCCCTCCCAGTGTCAGAATGAACACTGGCATCATGCTGGAAGGTTTGTCTTGCACTCATGTCAAATTGCCGAGTACAACAAGGGCACAGGTGACAGATTAACAACCCAGCCAATGGCACCATCATTTTCAGTTCACTAACCTTGCAACCTCAAAGGCACAAAGCTCCCTTGCCTTAGACATGTCCAGGCTGAGGGACTGCTGCCTGCACACAGAGCTGACCAAGCTCCCCACAATGATTTTTGGAAGTGGTTTTGAACCCCATGTGGCATCTGAGCTCTCAGCACCTTCAGATGTGGTCACAGTTCTCACTGCTCATTTCTGCTTAAAGTGCTTTTAGTTTGCACATATATCAGGATGGCACTCCCAGCAACAAGCCAGGTGTCCATAGGCAAAGCAGACCACAGCTTATTCTGGTCAGGCTCTTTTCATTTAAAAAAATTTAGTTCTCCATTGAAGTGGCAAAATGCACACCATGTGATTTAGTCACAATTATATATGACAATTGCTCAGAGACAACTGACAGGATATTTGCTCAATAGCAGCTTCCTGTATATTGGAACAATGAAGCGCTGAATTACCCTGAAAGCAGAAGTAGAGGGATAAAGCAGTTTTTATAAGCTATGCCACTGAGCTGGGCAAAGAGACATATCCATAATTTTTCCATATGGAGTCAGCTTATGTCCATTTAAGCTCATTAGGTTGAATCTGAAGCTGGTCTCAAACTGGCCAGATTTGAAGTGAGCTGGGGAAATGCTGTGCTAAACTCTCCAGCTCTGTTCTCTATGTACAAGGCAGCACCATGTACAGCTGTGATGCTTCCAGATCCAAGGTGGCATGAAAAAATGCAGCCTACTCAGGGCAGCATGGCACAAGTGCTCATAATCACTGCCAGATTGAGGTGAGCCTGCTCAGCACATAATGTATCTGGAAAGCAGAAAGCCCAAGGCTAAGCAGAAGCTTTCTCCAGCTATTACATTAGAGGGAAGTTTAAAAAAAAAATTCTCCATCACCGTTAGTCAGCATCTTTGAGGGCTTGTCAATGACTCAGTGACATGCTCTAAGATAACCTCAGTGACACTACCCTGAGTAACTTCCTTCATTGAAACAAGTGCTAAAAAAAGACCTTAAGAACATGTGGTTTTCCCCTGGGTAATGATTAGAAACAGCCCATAAAGATGCTTAACATTAAACACTGAAACCAGTAGACTTTAACCATATTATCACCAGCTGGCACTTCCATGTATATGACTGCTTTCATGTTCTCCTTCAGGGAACAGGCCTTGAGGAAAATCTCTGCAATTTAGCGTACTTTCCCTGGGATGATTCAGCATTTTGCCATGGAATTTCCCCCCTCTTCTCCCCAGGGTCTGATGGAAACTGAAAGCAGGCGAGATGAGTATTGTAACTCCTGCTGCTGCATTTCAGCTTTAGCTGAATGTAAGAGGCCCCACTGAGTTTTCTAAATAACATGGTTTCCCCTGGAACTCCCCGTTGCTACAACACATCTTCCCTGCTTCATTTGTATTCCACATGTCTCAATAGAATTCTTCAAAGGGAAAGCTTCACTGAGAAAAGAAAGAGAAACTGCAGCCCCAGGGCTGGGGTGACCTGTGGGATCGCAAGGCAGGATGCCCTGTTCCAACCTTACAGGAGGGCTGCTGGCTGTGCACCAGCTGTACATTTTCTTGTGCTCATTTCTGGAAATAATCTGCTGTAACCTCAGCAGTATAGGCTGGAGAGGGTTGTGAGGGGTCCACATACAGATAAACACAACAGCCTCAATATCCTGCATAGCTGAGGCAAAGGGGCTGTAAAAAAACCCAACCATTGCACACAATGGGCTCATTAACAGATGGAGAGAAGATGAACAGCATCTTGAAATGGCCCTCAACAAGGAAGTGGGTTTCACCCATAGCCTCCCTTTCCTCCCAATACATGGGTTTCTAAGCAGAGCAGATTGCAGCTCTGTGGAGGTGCACCAATGGGATGAAGAGAGATTTGCAAACGTCCCAGTATTTCCTTGCTCAGGAGCACAGGGATGGCAGCATCCCTTTGGGAGCAGAAAATCATGGATCTTCATACCTGGGCTCTGCAATGAAACTTGGCCAAGATGGAGACATTGGGGCTCATGCACACCTGAGCAGAGCTGGCTCAGGTAGCAAGGGGGGCAGCTAATTTAACAAAGGCACTCCTTGATTTATGGGAATAAAACAGGCAGATTGGGGTAAAACTCCTGAATTCTTACCCGTGCGACTGCAAGTAACTTTTCCTCAGTCTTCAAAACAATCCACATGAGACACTGTACATCAGGGGAAAGGCTGTGCTGGGAGATCTGCCTGGGTCTCAGACATGCCTCGCTGCCACTGTGTACAGAAACAAGAGCTCAGCCAGAGGGACAGCTTCCCGAGGGTCCACAGCCTGGCACCTGCCTGCCACCCCCTGCTCACCACCACAGCCTTCCACTAAGAAAATGGGGTTCCCTGCAAGAACCCAGCTGTGTTTGCCATGTCTGGGCAGCCACAGCACAGTAGATGATCTTTATTATGTTCTTTTGCCAGCTATTTTTTTGTGCTGCTTCTTTTTCTTCTTCCTAGATTTGCAGCCCAAATTACACTTTTGTTTGTTGTTTCTCTCTCTCCTTCCCTCATTGCTCCTGCTGAAATCCTTCTTAGGCTTGGCAGAGTCACCCAAGCACATTTGTACGGATGCACAGTTTTATAAGTGTCACATATTGCCCCTGAATGGAATAAAAAACAGCTATATACCAGGACAACTGCATCTATGCATGAGCTTTCATTGAGGTTGTAACTGTATTCAGAGAGGAAAATTCAAATTGTTAAATCTGGCATCTCTGCTCTTCTCATTTCTATTTTCTTCACTACCTTCTGACTAATACATTCACAGGCTGATCTTGCTTGGTTTTTTTAATTGAAGGAATTCCTCATTTACATAATACATTTTTTCCCTTATTTGACTTTTCTTTATATATTCAAATTGCATAATTTTACACCTCCAGTTTCATGTAAATTTTCAGTATTTCATCAATACATTACTGTAAAGCTTTACCATTTTAAAAGAAACAGTAAAAGGGATGTACCCTGACCACATCTCCCACATGTCTGACTATGGCAAACATGTACCCACAAACCACTTCCTCCTTCAGGAGCTGGTTGAGGGAAGAGCCCACCTGATGAACTGCTTATGAGTTAATTGAGGGTTCACAAGTGTAATGAATATAAGGAACAAAGAAGTTGTAGGCTTGGATGGAAGCAATCAAATAACCCAAAAGGGCTGAAAACTATTACGTAGTAGTTTGGAGATGCCAAGTAGAAATGAAACCATGAACACAAAGAAACAAATACCTCATCTGCCATACAAAAAGAAATCACAAGAAAGCTTCAGGTTTTGATGACACCCACAGGCTTTCAATTCACATTGGGCCAAAAGGTCCCAGATGTGCTGCTCTTTAGATCATGAGGAAAACATCTGTTTTCCCAAAGTTGGGCAGGAATTTAGGGATCTGCTATTTTTCCTGTAATATAAACACTAAAGCAGGAAATATAGAAACAACTGGGCAAACTACAAGCCAGATAAAGCAGCGCAAGAACCAAGAACATAAAAGAGAAGCACACAGAGCACTATGCTGACAGAAAGGCAAGAGAAAATTACTCTGGAGTAATTGGAGTATTATGGATCTTGCTACAAAAGGCTTAATGCAGGGAAATACATTGTTCAATAAAGCAGAAAACTGTGCAGGTCCAACAGGGGTCCAGCAGAGAAATATCTGCCTACCTCAAGTAAGCCCCTGAGCCCAGTATAAGGATTTACAAAGAGGAAGTACTGCAGTGAAAAAAAGCTCTGATTCTGAGGGCACAGAAGATAAAAGAAGTAGTGGGCAAGCCTAAACTCAGCAAGAGTTTTGAGCATCACTGCATTATCAGGAAGCAGGGATTGTGCTCAGAACCAAAAAATAGACACATAGAAAAAAATGTAGAGAAAAAGTCTTCAGACATACCTTTTGTACATTTTAAGGCCCCATTCATAAATTAAAAGACATTGGCTGAAGCTGAAATCATTACTGTCAGTAAGGGTGGCAAGGTGAGAACACAAAGAGGCATGACAGCAGTGGGCATAGGTGACAAGCAGTCCTGTTTCCTTGAAGACACTGCTTCTGTGCTCCAGGCTGGGGAGAAATGTCGTTTCCAGATGACTCAGATGCTGTTTTAGTGCAGCCTCGTCTGTGTTAGCAGAGGAACCAAACAGGGGAATCTGGGCTGTCATATACTGTATTAGTTTTTCCTCCAGATCTTTCCTCCAGAAGTTTGGACTCCAAGTGGAAACAGATTCCATCTCTTGGCTGTTGCCAAGCCACTCTGCTTCCTTCTGCTTCTCCCACTTCAGTGATTCCCTCACTGACTGCAAGGGCTCCAGGAGCATCCTACCACTTCCACTGAGCGCTTCTCCCACCACAGTCCACATTTGTTCAGCCAGTAGCGCATAAAGTGATTCAGACTTTCGCACCCCATCATTTCCAGAATGCTCCAGATTATAAATATGATCACAAGCTTCCAAAAATTTTCCTTGCTCAATGAATCTGCAGATGGTATCCTCTGCAACAGAGAAAGAATACAACTTGATGTTAGCTATTCATCCAGAGGACCCATTACTTTAATATCCAAGTTATGAAGTATGTAGTTTATATGTATCCCAAAATTCCTTACGATCTACTCAAAATGACTTAAGGTCCAGCACTAGCACCTCTCAGTTTCCTCAGAGCAAGCACTTTTTCCCCTTTCTTTCTTTCATCCTTTCTCCTCCAGGCTAACCAAGCCTGCAGACTTCTGCAGCTTTCTGTCATCATCCCAGAGACCTCCTTATGTGGGCAATGCACGTTCATTAATGACAATCTTTCCTTAAGGAATGTACATTCTGTCCAGAAGAAGAAAAACATTAGAGAAATTACATCTTCTGAACAAGGCAACAGCTGAAAGTCAAGCCTAGAAGGAATCCTCTGTCTCCTCCACAGAAACCCTGTCAGGACCAAAGTGCTGCAAGCTCCCTTGGAGGGTCCCTCCCGCCTGCTCACAGCCTGGCATGGTCACACAGAGGGTGTCACTCCTGCCAGGGAGCTCTTGCCTTAGGCCAAGACTGCTCAGGGCAGTCCAGGGCCCTCTCTTTGTCAGGGTGTTTTAACCCGGCCAAATGATTATGTGTGCTATTTTGCCCAAAAGTGAAAATTAGAAGGTGGGCTATGTGTCTCAGCAATGGGGATTCCCAAACTCCCCATGATTTCCACATCTGCAAGAAGCTGTGGCTACTGAGTCACTGTCCTAATCACCAGACAGCCCATCAAGGCAGTTATGAAACCTTTAAAATTTGGAAGTTGGAAGAGCACGCTTTTCACTGCTCCTTGTTTTCAAAGTGTCTTACCCACCATATCCAGCCCACCAACAAGAGTTAAATATAATCTCAAAACAGTTGCACAGACCTGCAGGTTTTTTACTGGGCATTTTGCAGATGACAAAATTGAGCAACAAAGAGTAAAGAAGATTTTTCCAAAGGTATCTAGAGCACAGTCCAGAGGAATAATCAAACTTCATGAGGATGCAGGGAAATTTATACAAAGCCAGAAGCAGTGGGACTGAAATAATTCAGGATACAGTTTTGGGTGTAGAGTGAAGAATGAAAAAGTATGAACTTCCATTATCTTTCACCTGAATCCTAACTTTCCTCTACAAAAACATCTCATATATGTAGTAGGAACGAAACCAAACAGGACTAGAGGGAGGAACATGAAAGGAAATGGAGAAGGGCTGATGCAATGATCTTCAGCAAAGCAATGAACAAGTTGTTCAGGAGTGGTCTACAAGCTGCACTTGTCCTACCTTGATACATGCAACACATAGGAAATCCTTAATTGGCACAACTAGCCGAGGTACAACCCACATCCCCTCCCCGTGTGGAAGAACAGCACAGTCACACTGGCAGGGTGTCAGTCACACATACATCATCTTTCTCACAAGACATATCAGGAGTCTTTGCAGGGATAAAAATAAAAAAAGCAAGGAGAAACACTTGTGAGGCAAAGGGAAAGTGAAATACACATCCCTCCGGAGGAGCAAGAGTACAGTTCAGAAAGGACAAGAATTCAGGTGAAGGATGGGGAGGAGGAGAGTGTAAAGCACTTAGTCCAGAAGTTAATGAAAACAAGAGCCTGCAGAGCTGGGAGAGACAAAGAAGGACCAGGCCTGGACCCAGAGATAACTTCAAGATTACCTGCAGGTGTCCCTCTCTCCGCTCCCTTCCTACTGGTTGACATCTTCAGCAAATTCCCTGCCATATCCTCACCACCAGCCTTCTTCACTGTCTCCTTCTCACCAATCACAGTCTTTACCAATTTGCCTGCCAAGGTTTTCAATTTCTCTTTCCTCTTTGCCTCCTGCTTCTTTTTCTCCTCATGTGTGGCCTTGGGCAGTATTCTTGCATTTTCCTCAGCCATTTTCTCCCCCTTGTTGCCTCCTCCCACGAAGGCTGCCCAGGTATGCTTTGTCTTCCTCATGATCCAAGCAGATTCAGAGGCTTTCTGTCCAACTGAGAATACTATCAGAAGAAAACATTAGAAACACTTCTATGCAAGGTGATCTTAGTGTCTGTCTCCCAGAAAAGTTCTCTCTTCTTCTGGTTAATTTTTCTCCTGTGCAGCTACAAGCTTCAGTTGCCTTTGAAGAAGTCTAACCTGGTTCCTGCCCATGCCAAGTGAGGGCATTTTTATAGGCTTCCAGCCTTCTTATGTAATCTCTCTCTCATAGGAAAATAATAACAAAAACCAAATACATAATCTAACCACAAGCACTTGGGGAAAGCCAGTGGGATTTTTGTCACTTTCTATATGACTAAAACATTCCTACACTGCCAGTTAGTTCAATGACAACCCTCTCAGTTGAAGGGAGTTGATTATTAATAGTTGCTATGAAGAACACATCCTTTTCCACCCACCCCATGCACCCAGGCTGCACCTGAATTTTTCTTTGGCAGAGAG
This sequence comes from Calyptomena viridis, assembly GCA_013390005.1. NCBI lineage: Eukaryota > Metazoa > Chordata > Aves > Passeriformes > Eurylaimidae > Calyptomena > Calyptomena viridis. Next base: position 288,634 of record WEIV01001857.1, read on the forward strand.
ATCACATCTGGTTTTGGAGCCAAATTTTTCCCCACTTCCCAGCAAGCCTAGTGGTAGCCAACCAGAATGTAAAGCCCCAGAGAATGGGCATTGGTTTCCATGTTTTAACAGTACCACTCAGAATGTGCAATCCTCCAGCAACTATTCTATATTATTTTTTATTTTTATACACACACACATAGATATAAATGGCATAACACTGCAACAATCCACAACGAATGTGTGTGTGTGTGTGTGTCCATGTGTGTATGCACACATATAGATCTCTTCACCAGCAAATGCCCACAGTGAAGAAAAAGGAGATGTATGTCTGCTTAGCACAAGATCCATATGGGGCTGCTAAAGGTTCTGATCACAAATCTCAGGACAAATTCCTACACAGAAATTATCCTTTAACTCCAGGAACTTGTGTTTAAAATAGATTATTTTAAAGTCCCTGCCCTGCTGTGAGGAAAGCAGTACACTTGGAGAGAAGCTGAAATGCTGTCCTTACCACTCTCTCCTTGCCAGAGAGTTGCAAACTGGGTTTAATTCTTCATTCCATTATTATTAAAATTAAATCAAGACCTTGACAATTTTCATCAGCTGAGGACAGTTTCTATTGGTCATTACAAGCTGTATTGATTCAGAACCATCCATTATCCAACAATGATTTTGGGGGTTTGAATTTAAGGGGTGATTTTTCCACACAGCATCTAGATTATTCCAAATATGTGATATCATATTTCTGAGTTTAATGCCTGCAGTTTCTTCCAAGATTTTCTACATTTTCATGACAGTAAAATTCCACTAGTTTCCTACTTGGAAACCAAGTAAATGTTATGTTGTTCTGGCTCTTTTACTCAGTGCTTAATTCCACCAGCATGTTATCACAAAGCCATTTGATTCATTAGTAACAATAGGGAGGAGGAAATAAATGCATTTCATTTGGAAGGGCAAACAAAAATTCCAGCAGTGGTCATACGTTTGAACTGTTGCCAGTGGGAAATACTGAGGTTGCAAAATACAGTGTTTTCCCAGGTTGTGAAGAAAAGTTGAAAATTGAGAGGCTTTATACACATTCCATTTTGACCTTAATTTTTATTCGGCTGAAGTTAAAATGTTTTGTTTGGAATGTTATAGCTGCACAGTATATGAATACAAGATGGAGTGAGAGGGTCAGTACTGCAGAGATGCGTTCCAGGCATGCTGAAACCCTTCAGTAATATTTTCCCATGAAAATTCCAACACAATGTGTTTATGTTTCACTTCATCAGCATTTTCCCAACAAGTCTAGCTCTAACGAAAACCATTTCCCTAGACTTCTTTGTGGAAGGAAATTGGATGTCAAAGTGCCAGTCCTGAAGGCAAGATTCTCTGCAGCATACAGATTTTGAACACACTACAATTGTAGATTGTGCCCTAAACTGTGGCAACATGATGTGTGGGAATTGCTGTGTTTTCTCAGAAAGCTTCTTTCAAGGGAATACAATATGAGCCTGAGGAAAGCAGGGAGTGACTGCGCAGAGCTGGATAGACTTCCTGAGGCTAGGATCTTCCATGGACCACTTGATCCACTCAATCAAGGCCATGGCAGGCACTCCCCAAGATGAGAGTGCCCTCAGGGCACAGCCCACCCCAGCACTGCAGTACCAGCAGCCCAGATGCTCCTCTGTCCTACCTTGCCCTCCCTCACAAACCAGAACAACCAGTCTGTAAGGGCAAAACAGGCCATTGCCTCAGGGAGAAGGCAGCTGTGAGCACCCTGAGCAGGGACAGCAGGATGGGGATGGTCATTCTGACCAAGGGTGCTGAGCCCAGCAGCAGCAGGAGGTGATTCCCCATCCCTCCTGCCACAGCAGGAGCAGCAATCCATTGTCACCCACTCTGCATCCCCCTGCCCTCCACTACTGCGTGTTGAAGGATGGCATCACTGAGGGGAATGCACTGTACCAGGAGAGGACATGCCACAAAGGAGCTGCCCAAAGGCCACCAGCAGCTTGCATTTCTGGGTCTATGTGCCTTAACAGCACATGCAGGGTGCACTGGTCTCTACCCTCTGTCTCTAATGCTATTTTACTGCTCAGGCTAAACTTCTGCAGCTAAAACATGGGGACAATTTGAATCTCTAGGAATATCTTCTACCACAGTGCTTCCAAGAATGGTGTTATGCCTAAACAAGCAAAACTCCTGGGGAAGCTACACACCTTTACAGCAGAGGAGCTGAAAAGTGTCTAGATCAAACTAGAAAAAGGGTCTTTCACAAAGAGTTAACATAATGTAAAGGGATTGTTTGCTGTCCAAACCTGTTGTTTTGGGCAGGGAAATTGGGGCACTGCCACAGGCTCTTGAGCTGCCCACCCAAGAGGAGCCATTCCAGGAAAGAAGGGCAGTAGAAAACCACAAGGATACAGGACCAAGAACAAGCACAGTTCTGCTTTTGAACAAACTCCTTTGTCAGGTGTACCAAATGACTTCCTTCTTCCTCAAAAGCCACCTTTTGGAAGCCTGCCTCCTTCCTGGTATTTCAATGCCTCCACTGTGTGCCATCCACAGTAGGATGTTCTCTAGCTGAGTCATTCTCTCTGTGAAAGAGAAGCCATTTGTCTCCTAGGGACATCCCCAGCATTCAGGAGTTTCCCTCATTGCCTGGAGCTCCTGGAAAAGCCCACAGTCTCTCCACATCACTGAGACTCTGTCTTCCTATCTCGAAAAAGCTGTACCTCCTTTGTCTTTGAGATCTTTCATTAAACAAGTGAATATATTGGATAAATTTTTATATTGTTTCTCCATTGACTCAACTCTTTATCTTGCTGTTTCCCATTTCTTTTGCCTATACAGATAAAATCTCTGTGTTCCTGACTTGAACAATAGCTGTTTGGTTTGGATGCTAATCGGGTGAAGTCAGACTATTAGCACTACAAATTAAATAACTTTGCAAGAGTCCAGTTACATTAATATTCCAATTCTAGCAAGGCAGCAATGCCTTTGCTTTGCAGGGACACTACATGAACACAGTCAGGCATATAGAATGGAAAATTTGTGCTCAGTAGCATCTGTTACATTAAACACACTTGGTCGTAACAGGCAGGCAGATCTGCAATATCTGGAGAGAAAGGTTTTTCCTCTCCTTCTTTGTTTCCAGAACATGCTGATACTCTCCACCACTTTGAACCAAAGGCTTGAAAGATGGAAGAAAGGAATAGTAATTATGATGATAAAACATGAAGAGTATGGCAGAGAAAGGTGTTGGTTCCTTAGTACATAAATTCATGCAAAATCACTCTGTGAAGCTAAGATGTAGTCTGATAATGTGTTCCTCCACCCACACACAGCATCTTTGATTTCATCAGCAATCAAAGAGCAGTCAGTCTCCATTCCAAGTAAGGTAGGCTTTTTGGAGAGAGAAAACAAACAAACCAACAAAGAAACAAAACAAAATCACCTTTCCCTCTAATCTGACATTGCAGCTGGCATTGCCATAATGATCATATGCAAGAGGTGACTTTGTCAATTGTGCAAATTAGATGTTTATCATCCTGTGAAACCATATATTTATTCTTTTTCCCTAAGGATAACACTATTTTCTAAAGAAACAAGACAATGTAGCTGCAGGTTTTGTGTATCTCTGTGTTCATCTGATCCCCTGCCCTAATGTACTTGAGTGGATTTTAAGTCCATTTTAACCAATTTTAAAGCCGGTTTTAATCAAATTGACAGAAAGTGACTGACACAAAATAGTACATCCTTACACACTTTATGAACATACACAGGTGAGGAGAGAGGATAAACCTTCATTGCTCCTGATGAGAACAGAACGTGGTGTGAGCTCGGCCGTTATTACACATCAGAGACTCCACCCGGCAGCTCAATCTGAAGATACACAAACATAGTTTGCTTGCCTCTGTTGCTCACCAAATCCCGTTTACTCTCCAGCTAACCAGTGTGTATGCAAGAGCAAACAAAGCAGCACAAATATTTAACGCAGGCAGCCTTTTCTATAGCAACAGCTGAAATGAATTTGCTTCCCTACAGTGGCTCCTGGCACCAAGCTGCACCCTCTCACCTCCCTGAGATCTGTGCTACCCCAAACAGGCCACAGAGATAATTTGGAGCTGCCCTTCAGACACAGCTAGAGCAAAAGGGAAAGAAGGAAGCTTCCTTTCTCTTCCTGAGTGCATTCTCTTGAGTAGCTCTTCTCTGCTCAGTCACTGATTTTTATCCTATTTTGCAGAAGTTAATGAGTCTTCCATCCTTCTCTGGGTTTGTCTGAAACTGAAGGAATTCCGTTTATGAGGAGAGGACAGACAGATGGATTGACAGAGGGACTGCATAATCCCTCAACAACCACACTAAAGTCCTAAGGACAAGTTCCCTGAAGAATTGAATACTGCCCCTTTCCTTTGCTCTGAACACTGAAGAAAAACATGTTTGGATGTGATAAAAATTTTGCACTGCCTCTGTTTTCCTTCTGATTGTGAGGACTCCATTCCGAACTGACCTCAATTTTCACTTAATTAGTAACCTACTTTACTGTTCCTTTAGAACATTTTTAGTTAATTCCTGGGGATTTTGCCTAATTCTGTTTTTTCTTTACAGAATGAAACAAGCATTGCTTTAAGGAAAATGCTTCCCTTTTTGACAACAATGTCAATAGTAGTAATAATATAATAAATAAATTACACAACCCCCAAAATTTTAAAGATAAACTGTAGAGAGCCAAGCAATAGGGATGTTTGAAGTGACCCTAAAAATCCCTGCATTGAGACTATCCCAATCCACATAGTAAGAGAACAAAGCAATACTTTCTGGAGTATCAACTTAGGCTTCAGTAAAGAAACTGAGACCGAGCTGGGAATTCCCATTTCCTGATTTTGCCCCACAGGCCTCCAGCAAGGACTGAAGATACAGTAGTAATTGCAATTTCCGTTTTCCTTCAGCATCAGTGGAAGAGGGAGAAAAATTTGCCCACCAGAGTACACAGTACACAATACAGAGTGATTAAAAAAAGAAAGTGGTGTGGAGAAAAATGGGCAGTTAGGTTCAATCAAACGCTGGGGTAATAGAATATTTCCAAGCAAATTTGTTAGTTTTCACATATTTTACAGACCTGAGGCTGCGTTTGGAGTTAGGTTATATTTAGCAAGAGCTGCCAGCAGGAGGAGCGGGAGGCAGTGTCCGTGCCCCTTCAGCTCTCTTGGGAGGCCAGCGCTGGGATTGCATTATTGTGGGAAGGGACAGGGGCTACGACCCTCAGCATGGCACTGGAACCTGCAGGGAGAGGAGGGGCCCCACAGACCCAGGTCGGGGAGGGGATGGAGCTGACAGGCTTGTCCCACACACCCTGGTTTGGTAAAAGCCCCCTGCTGCTGCAACAGTGCGGACGGGGCAGGACACAGAGTTTCTGTGAAAGTTTGAAGCCTATTTTCCAATTTCTTCAAAGATTACAAGTTATCAGGGAAAGCAGCCAGCATGGAAAACATGAGGGCTGTGAAGTGAGGCAGGCTGATGAAATCTGTGTTTGTCCAGGGCCTCCAGAATCCTGTGTGGGCAGCAGCTGAAGAAGAGATATTGCCTGACCTTGTTCCCCTACCACGTATAACTCCATGTAAGCAATATATAGGCAGACTGCAGAGTATACTCTGCCAAAGAGGAGTTTGAAGGACAGGCAACCTGGCCTCACTGGCTCAAAAGGGATCAGGAAAACATGAAGACAAAATATCCCAAAGGCAGTTTTTCACACCTTTCCTCTTATTACTCAGGGCCCACCCATGTCACTTCAGCACTCAGAACGCCTAAAGCCTGAACAGCAGCTGAGGGCAGTGTTTCTGCCACAGAAAACACCACGGTGCTGCAGGCTGCCGGTCTGGTCATGTCACAAGAAGAGCAGTCACCCAACAACTGGGTTTCTAATCCTATGGACTCTCTGAAGAGTGATCCAAGGGTTTGTTTGCCAGAGGAATCTACAACTGAAATGCTGCTTGCTCTCCTAGGGATGGAAAAAGCTTTTTAAAAAAATACATAATGAATATTGTGTGCTAGTGTGGTGAAGAATGCATTACCTCAACGACTACCATGTCATTTCAAGATGATCCATGATTTTATCCAGATGGGCTTTTTTTGGAAAGCTTGTATTATGAATATTCCATCTCCACTTGGACAGACAAGCCTAAAATTTTATTTGAGTCTCTTCATTTGGCTCAGATTGACAGGATTCCCTTGTGGATTTTTACATTTATTCTTTCCAGCAGTAAAAACTTTAGGTTCAGCTTTGCAGGAAACTTCCTACACACATCTGTACCCACAACCCTACATGGAGCAGCATATGCAGAGACTTGGGACTGGAAATCCACATGACACAATTTGCATGTTTTTTCTGCTGCCACAAGAGGCCAGTGATTGTGGAAATTCCAGTCTCCACTGTTTCACCTCCACTGTAGTCCTGGGGCACATCTGCCAGACACCATCTGGAGGCTAAAAATCATAACTACAGATCAGCTGTCGGGACATCCCAAGACCTCTGACAGGAGCCATGTTTAAATATTAACACAAAATCAAAGCTCAGCCATTTCTCCACTTAACATTCACTGCAGGTATCTCTGGCTACAAACTAAGGCAGGAACACCCCATGCACCTGCATTGCCAAAGGAGCTATTGGATAGGGCATATTGATGTATTAATATAGAAAAATATAGTCATATATTAACATATCGCTATATTAACATGTAATGTAGTAATATATTAATATATTAACTTGTTATCTATTAATATGGGGTGGGATATATTAAGAATACAACTCAGGGCCCTTATTTTCATTGCTGAACAGGTTATTTAGGGGAGGAGGTAGGAGAAAACAGATCAGATTTTGTATAGATACCTAATCTTCAGAAATGCTCAGCACCAAGTATCTCCTGTTGTCACCTCTGGACAATCTGTGCAAGAACTCCATTTTCATCCCATGGGAATTTGGTTTAGCCATTAGACTAGGTAAAGCTCAGGATATTCAAGAAGATGCCAAATCCCAACATTAAAGGGTCATGTTCTAAAAGATTATTGTAATCTCTAAACGCTGGAGGCAGATAGCTACAGTGAGGGACTTGCTAGAGCAAGAGGAGCCCAAAAGTGTCCTAAGAGAGAGCTAATCAACCTCTGAAACTGTTTCAGAAAAATACCCTGGGGAGGAACTCTGCATGAGCACAAAGGAAAAACATTAAATTTTTATCAGCATCAGTTCAGGCTGAATAAAGCAGGCCTCCCAAACACATGGTGATAAAACATTTACACTGCTTCACTGTGTTTTCTTCCAAAACCAGAAAAGCATTTAGAAGAGACATGGCATTAGAAAATTCAGCATTGCTACATGATGAGGAAGCTCCCTGAGACTCCAACATTTTCTGACCCATTCTTCTCTTACAGGAATGAAAGAAATACCAATAAAGCAAGATGTGGGCAAAACCTGGGGAGGGAGACATCAGGAACAGACAAGGTAAAGGAAAGGGAAGAGTATTTGTAATGCATTCATCTGCTGCCAGTGTCAGGATGTATCTCATCTTTCTGTTCCTTCCCACTTTCCAGCAAAGTGGAGGAAGTGCTATATAAAGATTCAGAGACACTAACCAGCTCCTGAGAGCTGCACAGCACCAACTGCCAGCACATTGGCAGCGTTCCTCTGCCACCCCCATCCCAAGTACTCTGCCACCCTTCATCGCTCATGGCAAGTTTTTCCCTGCAAAGGAGAAAGACGTGGTCCTTAAGGAACCAAAATTAGGTAATTTGTAAGGATGTTTCTAAACTATCAAGCAAATGAAAAAAGGAATCACTATTTTTCCCATCCTGAACAAGCACGTTATCTGCACTGTTATGAACTTAGATCTCCAGCACATGTTATTTACTGGCTGTCAAGGGCCAAGACTCTTGAAAATTAATGAAAAATAGCATTAAAGACACATTCCAACAAAGGATTTAAGTAAATGACTATTTCCTTTAGTTTCAAAGAGAATATTCAGCCTCTTAACTGTACACATCTGTTTAGTGAGCAAGAAAGTGGTGTGGAGTTGTGTTTGTATGCTCCATGTCTACATGACAACAGATGCCTTGGAGTCAACAACGTCTGCAAATCACACAAACTGCAAACCAAGTTAATACAACTGATCTTCACACAGCACAGACTTGCTGGATTTTAAGGCAGCTGCCTTGGAGCTTTTTCATTTGAATGAATGGGTCATTAATTATATTTTCTGCACAAGGTTTTAATGTGAAGCTTCTAAGCCAGATAACAGTTAAATGTTCACTGAGGTCTCCTTGGCTGTTACCACATACTTCGTTGTTCAATATACCTTAGGTGGGCAAAGTGGGTAAAATAGCAGGAAAAATATAAGCTTTCATGCTCAAAATGTGTTTTACATTAGGAAAGTGATGACTGCACTGATTTGTTGATGACAGTAAGAAGACGAACCGGGCACTCCGTAGCCCTGATTCCTATTAGCCTTACCCTGGGTAACCATTTAGGTCTACACAAAAGAAAGGCCAAAAAGCTGTAAAGTATCTGCTGGATAAAAATGTCTAGGGATCCCACTTTGTACACGAGGGACCTGAGTCCTTCATGTCAGGAACTGCCTTCCCCCATGCTTTGCAGGAGTAAATGGAGAAAAAGCATATTAACATTTTCTTTCCTCTTCCTTCCCAGTCTCGGAGGGCAATCACACCCAGATAAATCAGGAACTCCAAGCTGGACTGTCATGTTACATAAAAGATATAACACAACAAATCTTCCATGGTACAACTGCTTCTAAGAAGAAGCAGATGCGTCTCGTGATTATTAATTTATTCTAACATTTTTGAAGAGATGGGGAGAGATATTGATATGTATGGCAGGTACTGACTGATACTTAAAACCTTTGGCATTATACCATATGTGCCTGGAAATAACTACCAGTGCTATTGCTGTCACTGATGACAGCATGTAAATTACTATCTAATCTGCATATACAATTAAATAATTAGATGCCATATGTAAGAACAGTTATTTATAGGTCCGGAATCAGAGAAAAAGTTTAAACCCCATCTTTATAATGTATGTTCTCACAAATCAGATTTTCTTGACCATAGATACATATCTTCATTACTGAGTGCCCTACCCTAGGTTAAAAAAAAATTTAAAAATCGCAATTAATATCTCATAGTATTGATTTTCTCCCGTGGTGCACTGCATCTAGCCTGGTGGCAGGATGTAATAGATGTTGTCCACAAAATGCACAAAATGCCTGTCAACTTTTGGAGCTCACTATGAACAAAATAAGCCAGGAAAAAAACCATTCTGCTGAAGGTCCATCTACTGCATTCAATAAAGGCCTGATCTATTCTTATGAACAGCTGACCTAGATTCTCTGCCTGAATGGGGGCATTTCCCAGCATCAAGGCTTCTCAGAAAGTCAGAAATTCATGTATCACTTTTCACAAGGGGGAAAAAAGAAAGAGGATATAATCTTAAGGGAAAACGATGGCATCCTTGTCATAAAAGCTTTATCCACATCCTCACAAGGCACTCCCCAACACACTTCTGCTTTCATTTTAGAGTCTGGAAAGGATTGCAGCCCTCCTTTCAGCACACATAGCAGGCCAGGCAGCCACAGCTCCATGGAGAGGCTGAGATGTGCCAAAGCTGTGGAGGACACGACTGCACAGTGGGGTGGCCAGCTTGCTGCTCCAGAGCCACCCGCAGCTTTCCACAGCTCAGAGGCAGCTCCAGTCTCTGGGCTGCAGGCAGCAAGGCTGCTCTGAATCAAGGATTGCTAGTTCACATCATGCCAGGAGGAAATGAGCCAGCAAGGTCTGCTCAGCCCTACATTGCCAGGTCGGGGTGGGATCCAGCTGCAGACACAGTGCACATCCAGCACCCCAGGGAAGCTAGAGAGGCCTCAACAAGGCAATGCCATGTCCTCCTGGTGAGCCATGCAGGACACTTCTCCATCTGCTAGTTCTCCAAGAGATGGGATGTGCATCCTGTGGCACTCGATAAAATAAAGACGGTGATATGTGTCTCAGAGGGACAGACAGGTGGGTCAGCCCTGGAGCTTTTCTTCCTGCCTCTGCTACTGATCCATTTTGCCCTCAGCTCCCTGAGATCCTACCAGGCCCCTCCATATGCCCAGCTCAGTAACCTTGCATATTAACCCATAATACTCACAAGGCCAGTGATCTCTGAGAGTGATCTCCAGGAAGTCCAAGGATGTCCATCGCTGTGAGGGATGCCAGCTTGACAGTAAGCCTTGATGGCTGCTGTCACTGTTGTCACTGATGCTGAGCTGCCCACAAAGAGCAGTTCCAGGTCCAGGCCAGCACCTGAGCAACATCTTCTCAGGCAGGATGAGGAGCTGGCATGTCCTCTCTCAAGTACCCCAAGGAACAGCTCCTACCCCAGGGCTGTGCTGCAGTGCTGGCCACAGGGAGGAGGACACAAGGACACACAGCCTGACCATCCCGGGTGGGCAGGAGCTGGGCAGTCAAGGGTGGTTTCCTTCAATACCAAAATGTTTTGATCTGCCCCACAGATGAAGACAGAAAGCTATATTCACATACACAATTTCAGGTCCATTGATCACAGAGGTATTCTGCCCATTCTCCAAAAATTAACATCCTGGATGGAGGCTACAGAAGAGGATTTCTGCTCATATGGACCCTCACTGACTGCACCACACAGGCATAACCCACACATCCAGACCATGCAGAAGGCAAGCGACTGCTGTGAGCGACTGCCAGTGAGCATTTCCCCATCCCCTCTCCTCTGAAACCTCCAACTTTTTCACCAAGAAGAGACTGCAAGATCTGTTTAACCACCTCTCAATTCAGATCTCATTGAGCAAATGAAAACACTGCATCAGGCAATTGGATTTTCCTCATCAACTTTTTTTTTTTTTTGCTTGTGGGCAACATGCAAACTAGGTCAGTATTATTCCTACCAAAACACTTGCTATGGGTGTTATTTTTACGAAACCATGTGATAGTCTGACTCTTATTTATGAGCACACAGAAACATCCACTGTATATTTTCCTGTCTGTCTTGTTTGGGGTGGTTTGTTTTTTTAGTTCTTTTGCTGAGGTTTTTTTAGTTCTTTGAGTTGCTGAGGTCTCAGGACTCTTTTTAGGAGTCCTGAGTCAAGTCAGACTCAATCTAGAGACCTTGCAGGTCACATTCCTTGGTGGTCAACAAAGCAAAGCACAGGCAGTAGTGAGCAAATCAAATCAGACAAGAGCACAGAGAAACTATGAAAAGGCAAGACAGTGATGCAGGTAAAAAGGGACAAGGATATGAAGCAGAGAAGATGCTAGGAGGCTATAGGAGGCGGGAAATCAGACAGAGTTTGAAGCATGATAGAAAACATAGATATTCACCAGTCCTGAAAGGGTAAACCCAAGACCTCAGCAATCAGACAAAAGTCAGCAGAAGAGCCCAGTTCAGCAACCAAAAACTCTTCAAGAGATTAAGTTCATTTTCTGAAAGCTCTTCTTAGCTTTTTGACACAAACAAAATAAATTGAGGCAGTGAAATTCTGTACCAGCTTTTCATTCAGCAGGATGGTGGATGGATATCCATCGGACAAACAAGCCAGGGTGGATCCTCTCAGCAGAGGGAGGCCCTACAACCAGGATCTAGCAAAGACTCTCTGTGTCCAGGTCTCTACCTCCTTGGCTTTCACCAGGTCTATCTGGGGAATTCCAAGCTTTTGTCCAGTGCTTGAGTTAACAGGCTCTTCCAGTTCTGGGAACGTAAATCCTTTCACTAATTGTGCATGGCCAATGTGAGGAAGTTCACATCTCTGTGGATAACCCAGACTGATTTTAAAAGCAGAAAAAAGACACAGGCATAGGCACTGCCCTTCCTCTCAAGTGAATGCACATGTCTAAAAGAGACTAGTCAAGCAGCATACCAGTACTGCCTAATTCTCTCCATCAGCAATAGAAGGAATTCAGAATGAGTAGCTCAGACATAGGTATATGTATGTCAGACCAGTGAACCACAGCCAAAACTTACAGAAATTAACCACGACAAAGAGTGTCAGAAACTGGCTCCCAGGCCTACAGGTCTTCTGACTTTATACTCAAATTTAAAAAACAGATGTATATGATCTGTGAGGACACAGGGTCAGCCGCATGGTTGATGAGTCACGTGCTGTGATGGATCTGGCAATGGAACTGGCAAAAGTTGCTCACTAGGGTGAGTCATCTCAGCAGGAGGGAAGTTCCACGTGGGAATCCTGCTTAACCAGCTCCCCAGGACAGCACCACTAGGTGCCTCAGAACTAAGGTCCTTTTGGGGTCCCACGTGCCTCTTTGGCAATCCACCAACACATTGCAGACCTTCAAATTCAGAGAAGTTGTTTTCATCTGTCCTTCGTAATTGACCTTGAGCCTTGAAGCTCCCAGTCCAGGATCCTGCCTCCTGAGCTAACTGGGTATCTGCAAAAAGAAACAAGAACTTCAAAAGAAACAACACAGGCAGAGGCAAAGACAAGTGGACCAGATCCAACTCAACTTCCAAACTACAAATAACATTGCTTTCTCCTGCAAGACCATGCTTAGAGCATTAGGTACACACTGCAGATGGAGCTACACAAACTACATCCTCCAGGCAGGGCGGGCAACTGCAGATTGTCCTGCAAGCAGAAACAGAACAAATGAACAGTGAAAGGGTAGGCTCTCTTACGTGTGGCACAGCATGGGAGCTCAGCTCTGTGTTTAAGAGGCAGAGAGTGAGAATTATATTCAGGAATGCTCAGGGGTGTTTTAAGAACATGGGACATATCCTGCAAGCTTGCTGGAATGGTGTGGGTGATGCAAGCTGCCTGGAGGGTTAGCCATGCATCACTGTGTCATCATCTAACATCGATATGCCACATGATTTTAAGATTACTCTCAGGAAAACTAGTGGTTTGGAATAAATATCATGAAGGCAGCTTCTTATACCCCAAATTTTCCATTTTTTCTCCAACCCTCATGTAATACTCACACACAGGTCACTTCTGTTACCTATAGCCTGCAACACCTTGCATGTGATGCTGCACTAAATTTTCTGTAAGTATATTTTTGGAGGATAAATTAATTCACAAATAAAGTATACTTTATCAGTCATTGGCACACGCATTTTCTATCTCATTGTTTAAACCAGCAAGTTAATACTGCCCTGAAAAAGAACTGAAAGCAGCAATTATTCACTGTACTCATTAGTGGGAAAACAGATTTCCAGCCATTTCAGTTACCCTCCTGAAATTACAGTTAGTGGTTGGTGCCAGATTCCCATTTAGCGCAAGAGCCTTTTGTAACAACAATAGACAATAGCTTCTTCTTCGTTTATCAGGCGTCTCATAAGAGCAAGAATTCATGTTACAAAGGAAGGGCTACAGAATCATGCCTTACTAGCTCAAGGTACATGGGACTTTCACAAGTCCCTTAGAAATGGCAGCATACACAACACCCAGGACAGTTACGAGTGGCCCAAGAAAAACAGTCTGATCTTGGTAACAGAAGTACTAATGAGTGTAGGACAATACGAACAGGTGGGCAGGCCAACAAAAAGCAGAAGGAGAAATGTAATGGGAGCCAGGTTATCAGCTGTGCTGTAACAAGAGAGCTGGTGCAGGTCTCCTCTATTACCCACCTGCACCATGTACTGTGTCACTGAAGCTTATGGAGCCACCCCAAAAGCTGTTGCAGAGGTGAGAAATGCAACTCTTCTGTTCTTGCTAAACAGAAAGCATTAGTCCTCACCTCCTCTCATGAATGTGATGTTCTCCTATGCGTTACATTTTCTCACAGGAACATGCATGTGTCATTTCAGTGCAAAGCTTCTGGGAGAGCAAATTCAAGGTCACATCAGACTCACTCTTTAAATAGCCCTTTTTTTTCTTCTTTTTTTTTCTTTTACAAGCATGAAATGAAGACTTAGTGTCTTTATCAGAGGGGGTAATGTTTTATTTAAAATGGCCTGGCAGTACCATGAATTTTACATGACACTAGTTCCATCCCACAACATCTTTAAACCTCTCCTCGTTAGTCATCAGAGCTCTCTGATCCTTCATCCAGGAGATGTGGCACATCCCACCAAGAGCCCTGGCACAGGATCTGGCTCATGTTGTTCATAGGCCTTATCTGAACTGACCACTCCTGAAACACAGCCTGGCCTGAAGCACCGCCTTAGAGGAGACAGACCTGCTGCATCAGCTCCTCCCCACAATGTGTCCCACAGAAATCCCCCCCATGCAGGCTGCTCAGAGATACACAGATGTGAGCAGCGAGCTGGCAGGTCTAGCAGAGCATCTTATCTGCTACAAGGCCTCTGGAGGTCACAGATAAGCAAACTCAGGCAAGGGCAATGCTAAGGGCATAGATATACAAGTAAAACACAACAGGCAGCAGATCAGAGTATTTTCCCATGATTTTGGTTCTAGTGCAGGATTCAGTTGATGTCTGTGGAGTTATACTTGGTAACAACTGTTCAGAAAGGCTGGCTTTTGCAGCAAACCAAATGTATTCAACTCTCAATTAGCCATGGAAGATTAGCTGGGTTGAGGATTAACCAGACACTCCCTCCTCACAGCAACCACAGCTACACCACCACACCACCACACATGGGGAATGCAAGCCTCGGGGCTGTGCCCCACTTTCACCCCAGCAGGTTAAAGCTGTCCCACTCAGCACAGACACTGGCAAGTTTCTTACAAGCCTTTCACATGTAGAAGATCTGAGTATGTTCTTAGCCCCTGACTGACATATAGCCTGTACTATCCAGGATCTGGTTTTATCTAGGTTACCTCATCCCACATTTTCTTCAATGGCTGAAAGCTGATGATATTTAAGCGAACCAGCCAACACTAAAACAAGAACACACAATGTAGCCTGCAAAAGCTGTCCCAAGCATTAGACAGCTGGTGTGCTGACACCGTTGCCTATGTGCTGAGTAATGATGTCTCACTACTTCTTTGTGCTCCCTTACCCATCTCTTTCCATCTGTTGTTCCTTGGCATCCACTTGGATCATATGCTGCTCAGAGCAGGGCTTTCTGTTAGCACCTAGGAGATAATCTGTGACAGGGCACTGCAAAATCAGTCTGATCAATTCGCATGAGTAATTAGCAAACGAGTTGAGACTCACGTGAGTAATTAGCAAACTGGAGAGTTATACAGGGACATGTGTATGAATGGGTTAAGCATGGTGTGTCTGGATGGAAAACGTGACTCAGAAGTGTTACTAACATTATTCTTTCTCATATCCATAAACCTAAGTAAGAAATGGGGGAATGGAGTGGGTAGAAAAACACAGCAGGCTGGCGGGCAAGCATCTCTCAAATACAAATGCACTAAATTATGGATACACAGATCAGATGCTGAGAAGAGCAGAGCATTTGCAACTCCTACACACATTCTCATTTCTTCTCTTATAGCTATTAACTTTGCATGCTTCTCCATTTTGTTTTTGCTTCATCTTTCACATACATAGCCGAAGACTTGGATCTTGTCTTCAGGTATCCCAGCGACTTCCTGGCGTATCATGTATATGCAGAGCTACACTCACAGGTTGAGGCATCTCTTTCCCTGCCTTCTGTACATGATGATAGAGCAACTACGCCAGTCACCGGGACAACAGTCACAGTCTGTCAAACTGATAAGAAGTTGGTTGGTTGGATTCATGCTCTGAAAGAGAGCAAGACAGGGGCAATAAATGTAATACACAGCAGTGAACTGCAAATGACATTTGGTTTTCCCCTTAGGGAGCTGGACTGAGAACAAACATGAGAGTAACAAAGAAAGAAGAGAATCTGAAGAGGCTTGCTGTTTAGCTGTTTAACTTTTAAAGCTCCACAGTTAATGGGAAATGGGAAAGATTCAAGTAAGACATAGGATTGGAGCTCAGACATGGGGCTTATCTCTGACCTCCCATGCAAAGGGGGCAGTTTTGAACCCACATAGTCTCACATTTCCAAAAATGGCCAAAGCTTAATGTCATGCCAATAGGCTTAGTGGTTGTCCCCGCTGGACACCAAAATAGGGGGCAACTAAAAGAAATAAGCATATACACTGCTAGAATTGTCTCTCACTAACAGCAGACAGAACAGCTAAAGGACTGTACAACCTCAGGCCAATACCCAATATATCTCCTGGCTGGACATGAACCCACTTCAGAAGGAGGAAGCTTCCTCTTCCTGCAAAATAGCCCCACCAAACAGCGCCAAGCTGAATCCAGAATCAGGGTGTTCCATTCAAGAAAACTAGTTTGCCAAAGAGGCATTTGGTAGATATGGAAGTCAAGTTGTAAATCCAAACTTTCAAATGCTGCCAAAGTCCAGGGAAGCACAGAACTGGTATCTCCCATGTTCAGTCTTACAGCTTCAAGGTTCACAGTCTGACAATTTTGCCAGTGCAGAAATAGATATGAAAGACAGTCTGAAAAGAAAACCAGTGATAACTGGAAGTGAAGTCCATTTAATCATGTTTGGTATAGCCAGAATATATCAACATGGTAAAGCCTTGTTAGAACAAAAAGGAACTGTGTTTATCCAGATGCAGTACAAGAACTCTGATAAGACTATTTCTCTACAACTGATAAGAAACACTGTCCTTCTCTTAGAGAGATATGCATGGACACAGCAGGGCTTCTGCCAGAGCGAGACTTCCATTAGCTGTGTTCAAAATAAGGTCTGGAAATGCAGGTCACACTGGTCAAGCTCTAATCTAAATATGAACAGGGAAGCAACACAAATACTGTCATACTATATGACATGGGATCAGGCAGACAACAGCCAGTGATAAAAAGAGAACTGATGATTAAAGGTCTTCTCCCCACCTTTGCTCCCACTTCTTCCTAAACACAGAAGATGAACTTGAGTCCCTATATCCTGTCTCTCAACTGTGATTCAACAGTGAATTCTCTTGATAGAAAGGTGGCCCAGCATTCAGTCATCTTCTCCACCCCCAAGACTGCACACTAAGGAGAGGTGAACTGCAAGCCAGTTACACAAATATCTCTGTTTGGCTGCAGACAAGATACACACTGTGGTCCAACACATTCAAGGCCTTTCTAAGCGCAACAAAACAATGCCAAGAAACAGAAAAATGTCATCAAGGCCTTATAGTTGGATTTCTTGCATTTGTTCTGCATCTCACTCAAAATGGGCAGGCATAATACAAGGAGACAAAGAGGCCTTTCTCAGCAAGCAGCATGGCATGCACTGCTGGGTCACCTCAGGCGGCTGTCTGTCTGCCCAGTCCCCTTTACCCTGTTTTGATTGTAGCTGCATCCTTTCTGTATCAAGATGTGGATACTTAATGCACCCTCACCTCTGCCCCCAGCTACACACTGTTTCTGCTTAGCTAATGCTTTTCTTGGCAGGCTCAGCCAGGCAAGTCAGAGTTCAGCTTGCACCCCAATCAGCTGAAGCACAGATGACTGGCTCTGGGAAATGCTGTAGGGACATGGCCAAAATGAACTGAAGTCATTTACAAGGAACTGCAAATTGCCCTGTGTTGGTACTCGGCCAATTTGATTCTGGCCCATGACCAGGCATCCAGCCACAGTCAAAGGACAAATCAAAATAAACAAATCAGGAGTTTCTTCTGGGACATATTATGAAGAGATTTTCAAAGCAGGATTTAAGAACAGAATACTGTCTGTCCATGCCTTAGCAGCATGGACAGCACAATGACAGGCCCTCTAAAAAGCTTTAAATACAGTTAGTGTAAGTGGGAAACGGGCAAGATAAAAGACACAGAACAAGAGTTTAGACATATACAGCTTTTCACAGCTCTGGCACAGCTCTCTCATGCAAGTGATGCATGCCAAACTTTCAAAAGTGGTCAGAGCAAATGACTGAAACTTAGCTGGTCCTGAGTAAAGGCTTAAGAATTTGACTTTGTTTTATCTGATATTTTTATTTATTTGTTGAGAAGCAGTCATTCATTATTGCCCTATGAAAGAGACCACTGTGGGAAACCCATGACTAGTAACTTTCCTTTGATTCACGTGTTCTCATTAGCAGGTGTTTTGGAAGAATATATTGTACAGCCTCTTGTGCAATAGCCCTGTGCAGAATCCACAGATACAGGGAGATAGACCTCCCCAAAACCAATCATGTCTTCCAAAGATCCCCCAGCAGATATACATAGGTTGGAATCACTGTGGCAAGCACAACACTATTTGGAAATCTGGAGCACGATAGATAAAGAGGCAAAAATCAGTCAAATCTGCCACAACCCAAAGTAAGTTACAGAGCTGCCTCTTTAAGACCTTTGCTAGGGTAAGACAAGACCTGAGTGGTTTACTCCACAGCAGGGGATAAGGAGGTCTGTGCTAACTCTCAAGCAACCTATCTAGCAGGCTGGGACTTGGCAGCCCACCACTACTTTGCCTGCTTCCCTGCTGCTCCAGGAACAGAGCAAGCTGTGAGCGATCTGCCTGCACACACCACAGCACATGCCTCTCACGCACCAAAATAGGCACAGTGCTGGACAAGGGACAGGGACCAAGTCCTTCACCCCTCCTGCCCTCCTGAACGTTTCAGGGTGCAGGATGCAGTAGCTCAGGACTCTGCAGAGGAAACAGTGGGACTCCCTCACGCCTACGAGAGAAGGAATTTCAGGCTTCATCTGTATGACTCAGCTGTTTGCTGTAAGTCTCTGTGGGAGCAGCACTGGTACCGAGATTCACAATTAATTATCTATAACATAAAAAGAAGTTTTATCAAGCGTGTACCAGCAAACATCCTTCAGAGCACATAAACTCATAGAGACTTACCCTCACGGCAGACAGACTAAACTATCAAAACTCCTTGTCACAGCACTCCTTGCCTCAGTACACCAGGGAAAAAAAACAAAAGGCAAGCAGGGAAAATAAGGGCTTTCTTTAGCCACAGTAGGTGCAACTAATCAAAAAAACCTGGATATCTACAAATTTAAAATAACAATTTCTAAGCATACTTCTTTGAATTCAGAAGAATTATATCTATATGGCCATAATCAGGGATAAGTGCACAAAGCCACTACCAGGAGAGATGCCTCAGAAGTAAAGTTTCTGAGTTAAACTGGCACGTTATCCACTGGTATAAAATGCTGCATCTCCACAGACTTGAATGAGCTCATGTGCATTTACACACGACCTTCTAGATCCCACTTGTACACACCCTGCCTAAGTTCACCTAGAACAGAGAATTCATCCATCACCTGGTCATCCACTAATCTGTCAAATGTGCAAACAAACAGAAATGAGAGGAGCTGTGTATGTATTACACATTTCTGAGTAAGTCATGCCAAACATCTAGAACAAACAATACATTAAGCCCTAAAGAACCCTTTGAAAGCTTTTTGCCTGCTGGAGGCAACAATGCAAAAGTAACATGATAGAAAGGGAACAGTAAATCATTCATGACAATGATTAAAAACAAACTGTGGTGAAGTACAGCAAAACAGCACTGAAAACAGCCAGTGTATTCTTTGAGCATCTCATTTTTTAGAGGGTGGAGTGGTTGTGAGGTGCTTTTAAGAAGTCCTACTTTGTATTCTTTTGTGCAAGGAAGATGTACCAGATACAAAATCCATCAAAAATTGTACAACTACAAGTTACAGCTGATTCAGATGCCATATAACTACATCAGGCATTGAAACAAAAATGCTACTGTGCTTGAAATTACTTGTGCAAATAAGGCTTAAGAAAAAGGCATCTTAAGGACACTGGTGCTGAATAATGTTTTATACCAGTCATCTCACATGCACACAATTATTTTGGAATCCTAAAATTAAGTTCTGAAAGAATTACAGTGCCAAAGTGTTCACAGCTACCACATAATGTAATTCAGTTGTTGGTGCCATAGTTTCCCAGATGAATGTGGTAGCCACAAATCATGTCATCACTGGCATTTATTTTAGATCCCTTCAACTCTGTGAAAAGGCCTGATGCAGGAAAGCTTGTAGCATACTAAGACTATCTCAAGCAAAAAGGTCAAAAACAATCACTGTGGAAGAGATTTTTTTTTAATTCAAGTAACACCCTTGAGCTTCAAGAGAAAATTCAGACTAGATTATGTCTTTGAGCCTTTATTGGCTCAACTGTGTGTCTTAAGACTTTTGAAAAACTGATTCTGGAAACAGTTCAAGGCAGTAAAAACCTTATTAGAAAGTTCCACCTTACAGAACAGAAGTCTACATTAGGTCAATAAAATCATGCTAGACTTTACAGTCAACACCTTGCTTGACCTGGATTCATATTCAAGGATATTTTTAGCCTTGTTTCTTAAACAAGTAAGATTTATGCAATGGTGGTGTATGTGTTTGTGTGTGTGCCTGTCTCTTCAGCCCCATTTACCTGTTCATGAAGTCCCCAGATAACTCCAAATATAGTGACATTCATGGGTAGAATAAGACAATATTAGTGCTTCAAGTCAGCTTTTATTAGACATCAAAGAATCCCCACAGGCCAAAACCAGACTTAATTTACCAGATCACTCTTGGAAACCATGTATGTTATCAGCTATTTTAATATTGCTACTAGTCTATGTAATATCCTAAGCATACATAACTCTTGGCATGTGCAAACCATAGGACAAAGTTTCTGCCTCTATTTTTGTATTTTAAGTACCAGTCCCCCTTCTTTGTTTCTCAGCTTGGCAAATAATTTACTTTAGTAATATAAATATTTGAGTTGCAAACCACCAGAGCATTCAAAGACTTTTGCACTGCATCCCAGTCATGTATTATTTGCTTCATTACAAAAGGTAATCCCTATGTTTTTATTAAGAAGCTTGCACCAACTGTACTCGAGTGGATGGCAAAACACACCAAACGAGCACCAACTTCTCAACCATGATGTACAAATTCAACTCTATCCACTACAAGACCTGTAGTTCCCTGCAAAATACCTTCAACATTGAAAGAGAGGCAACTCTTCAGGGATTTAAGATCAGACTTCAGAGAAAAAAAAACATTTTCTATGATGTCTGTCTGTTTTCAAATGCACAGCTCTGCCCCTCCAGCCAAGCAGCATCTTCAAAGGTTTTGTTTTGGAGAACATGAAGATTTTCCGTTGCCTTCAAAACAGGCTTTTCCTTTGCTTTCAGCACAAACATCAGTTATATCTTCTCCTCTTCTAGATCTGCCAGCAGAAGCACAAATATAATCCCTGGCTGGGCCTCAGTACTGCCTCCAAACTCCAGTTCTCCCAGCAATGCCTTGGTATCGCTCTAAAGCAAAGAAAGTCCTCCATGCTCAAATGATCAGAACAGACGAGCAAAACATGCTGCAACCAGCAGTGCAGGCCCCTAGAAACAAGCTCAGCAGCCACGTTTTTGGTCACAGGAGAAGAGCTTTGAGAGCACTTAGGATGTCTAAGGACTCCCCAGACTGGGAGGAGGTTTGGAGATAGTCTTTCAATACCACAGGCTACCACACCTTCCTCTTAAGAAAAGCAGAAAGCCAACAGGTAACTCTAAGAACTCATTACTCTATTTTACTACTTAATGTCTGCTGGGAAATCAATACTGATAATCACACCACTGGTTGCCAGACCATCAGAAGCCAAAGAAGAAGGATGAAAGAGGATTAGTCTATGGAGGTCCTGGCAAAGCATGTGACAGCTGCAAAGGGACCTGAGCAATTTCTTTAATGTAATGGAAATGAAAGTGTAAATTGCTAAAATGATACTGGAAGAGAGATTTAACTTAATGCACAGGTAGATTTTGATATCTGAAGCCTGGCTATGACAAGTAGCAGGGAAATGTAAATGCAGTGGTTACTAATGGGCATAATGAACAGGCAGGCAGCTTTGACAGCATGTTCTCAGCTGGAAGCTATATTCCCAGGGACTCCTTATCTTCCATATCCACTTGTTTCAGCAACCATACAAATGTAGCAGGCAGATTTGCCAACCACAAGCATGCAACTGCTGCATAATGCTACTGGTTGCCAGTTAGGCCTATAGCCAAAGCTGCTATCTGGACAAACTGGGAAAACCTGGCTTCCCTGATTCCTATCAGCAGCACTTCCACCTACTGCTGAGACACACAGAGAAAAGACAGGTCTCCAAGGCAGGGACTTCACTGCTGTCAAACACTAGTTTATATTCTGCAGAGAAGCTGCCTCTCCTTGCTGAGGAGACTCCCTTACATAGGCAGACATACACTGGAAGAGAAAGAGGGAGAGCAGAGGAAATCTCACTATGTCTACTGAGATGACAACAACAGATTTGGGGCAGAACTTGCCTCGTGCTATCAGCTGACACTGGGCCTTTCCAGGGCACTCAGACCCAAACATTAGCTGGGAGATTTTAGCATTTCTGTGTAGTAATACAAGCAACAAAAACAACTGCCATAAATAATGGCTGCATGTGTATCTAACATCATACACTTCCTCTCTTTTTTTTTTCCATCTATTAATTCCTGAACTACTACTAATGGCTAACAAGAATGATGGTGTTACAGAGCATAGAAAAGGAAGCATTTCACAAAGTGAGTCTCCCCAAGAAGACCAGTGAGATGCCAAACAGCACTGACTGTGGAGCTCCTGAACAGTAAAACCAGAATTAATCTCTGCCCTTGTGACTGATCAATCCCGATGGAGTTTGGACCCATTCTTGCTCAAAGGTTGCATATTCCAACCTTGCATGTAAATAATTAAACTCTCTATACACATTGTCGAGATAGGAAGAAGAAAGGCTATTCGTGTAACTACAGATAATCTTGGCCCTCCTTCCATCTTCTGAAATTACTGAAATTAGAGCCAAAACTGTGAAGAGGGCACAACAAGGAATCCTTTGCTCGGGTGCTAAGGGTTCCTGCCTGCACTGGACAAAATAAGAGCCTGAACCAGCTGCTGGGAGGTAACACATACAGCTCACAGCAGAGACAAACTGTTCTTCAAGGCCGAGGTTACCAAGCAGGAATCAAATCAGGGTTATATTTACAGTCAGCCACGACACAGATAGAGGACAAACTTGCAGAATAAACCACAGACAGAACAAAAAGTTGCCAATCAGAGATATAAAGACATGTGATTACACCACCAATTTTTGCATATTTTAAGTATATTAAGGTTTTCAATAGAATTTTGATTTTGCTGCACTATCACAGGCAGTGATTCTTTTTTATTTCTGATAAAAACTGATTAAGGCAACATAGAACAAACTTGAACTGTTCAAGGCTGAACAGGGCAATAATAAAGCACTTCTGTGATAAGAAAATGCACTGTGGAAAGCTTCCTATTCTTAGACATGAAACCACTTGTAAAACCTGACTTACTAAGGACATTTAAAACATCATAACTACAAAAGTATATCTCAACCCTGCTTATTTTCTACCAAAATAAAATGCAAAGCACACAAGTAGTCTGCTTTTCGAAGATCAAACAAGCTATGTGAACTATGAACTTCAGGATTCATGAAACCATGACACTAAAGTGGGAGGAGAGGAAAGATTTTTCTGTCTTGTCCAAGCCATTAAATATTAAAATGAACAGACTGTAAATATTAAAATGCAGTAAAAATATGTGGGATCTGACATTTAATATTAATGAATTTTCTGCTGAGGAAAAAATCAACAACTAAGCACTAAGAAGTCAACAATCCACAATTTTAGTCCTGTTTGTATAATCAAGGAGAATGTCGTATGACTTCACCTGGATGAGACCTGCTTTTTGAAGAAGAAACAACATCTTAGAAGGTACCTCTTTAACTTAATTATGTCAATTTATATACTATATATACAAAAATATCTTTCTTTATGCTATTAATCATAACTGTTCAGAGTTATTCATGATATCAAATAGTACCAAACCCAGCTATTTGGTGCTTAGCAGCTGTGTAACTGAAGTGGTGTTGGCAGCAGTATGCTTTAACACTCGTAATTTATTAACCCCCTAGGTGTTGTAACATGGAGCTAAAGCCACAGACAGGAGCCATTTAGCAAGTTATATGTGCTGCATATTTTCACAGCAAAGGATTTCCTGCTGTGCTTTTCTTGCCTCCCACTTTTTTATTACTTTTTTCCCCTCATAGTAACTGCTGAGCCTCACATATTTTGAAGAGGCTTCCTTATTTTGCCCTAACACACTCTCTCATGTTTCAAAAAGTGTTGCTGTGTATTTATCAAGGAGATAAATAATGTATTCTGAAGAATCTTTTAACTTTTTCAAATGCAGATAGTGAAGTCCTAGGCAAACTCACATGACGGACTCTCAGTCCCTGGAAGTGTTCAAGGTCAGGTTGGATGGGGCTTTGAGCAACTTGGTGTAGTGGAAAGTGTTCCTGCTCACAGAGGAGGGATGGAAGTAGATGATCTTTAAGGCCCCTTCCAACCCAAACCATTCTATGATGCTTTACAAGACAGTGTCCTGGCTACAAAGACCAGCTTTCCATTCACTGAAAGAAGACATGTAATTAGGGCAGCTGCCATCATGTAGGAGGATCTTGTTAGAAAGCACCAAGATGGGCACTTTTACCTCTGGTTCCTCCAGCTGAGAGAATGAGATCTTTTATTGTTGCGGCCGCTGGAAGTGCCCAGAACAATAGCTCAGCTTTTGTGATTTCTATTCATCAGTCACCTTCATATTTGAACGCAGTTCTTTTGCATATCAGATAAAAAATGTCCAAGATGAATTTGAACAGGAGGGACGTTTCCTTTGACCATGTTGATGTAATACTAAAGTCAGCAGGAAAACTGGCTTCAAAACTAACTTTAGGCAGGAAGATTTAGAGTATATAACATTATCTAATGTCACTATTAGTTTTATTGTTGTTTCCTCTCTTTTCCTCCATACACCCACAGAGCCATCAAGAAGCTTTTTAACATTATTCAGTAAGACAGTGACAGGAACCAAGTAGCATTGTTCTGCTGGGGAGTGTTTATAGGGGTAAAACAGTTGGTTCACCACTCAATTCAAAGTCAGAAAAAAGTTCTTTGCCACTTGAACATTACTGACATTCTAAAATACCCAAATTATGTCGTTCCTGTGATACCTTATGAGTGAAAATTAAAGATGGGAAAGAATAGGTAACAGGGAGAAAGGACCAAAGTTTCCTGCATTTTACATGAATGTAAATCCACACATGCATTTCACCCAGAGTCCCAATTCGGCTACACAGGGCTGACAACAATTTACATCAATAGAGTATGTGCATTTGACAATTGTGTCATGCTTTGCAAGGCAGCCAAGGCACTCAGAGCCACCCATCGCCGTCTTTATGACACTGAAGTTAAACAAGCAGCTCTTTCTCGCACTCCCAAAGCCTGATGCGCAGGAAAAACACAAGTTATTCAGCAACTTAATTGCTTTAAAATATTTGTGACGTAGTCGCTGTGATGTCAAGCATTCGATCACTGCCCTCCAGGCAGTCGCTCGCCTCCGGGTCAGGGAGGGGAAGCCGAGGGACTGGGGAAATCTCTCGGCACAGTGGGCAGGGGTGATGAGGCCAGGGGAAGGTCAAAGCCCCTCAGCCCCTCGGAGCGCCCTCAGCGCGGGTCCCACCGCACTGACTCAGCCCGCGCGGCTCCGCACCCCCCACCGCGTCCCGCGCTCTCTCGCGAGACTCGGTCGCTGTAGACGCGATGTCCTTTGGGGCACTGGCAGGGGGGAGGGCGGAGGGGGAGGGAGGCGAAGCCAGGGCTGTCTTGATTGATAACCGTCTCCGCCAATGGATGAGGGGAGCGGCGAGGTCTCAACCAATAGCTCCGCTCCGAGGCGTGCGGCGAGCCAATGGCGGCGCCGGGAGGCGGGGCGCGCCGCTGGCTGATTGATCCCAGCTCTGGCGTTGTTCAGTCGGAGCGAGAACATTCTAGAGGTGAGTACGGGGCAGCCATTGCCGGGTCCCGTCCGCCGCCCCCTCCTGCCTCAGCTGCGCGCCGCCTGCCGCCTCTCCCTCCCCCCTTCCCTCTTCTCCCCCCTCCTCTTCCCTTTCCCTCACAGGTGCCGCCGCTAACGATGCCCCTGATTGTGTCTTGCCCGCAGATAGCCCGGCACCGCTCTCCCTGCTGATACCGCCAGCCCCAGGACGCCGGGACCCGGAGGCTGCGGCGTCCGCCTCCGCCTCCCTTCGTCTGGATTTAAGCGCCCCCTCGGCCTTGTTATCTTCGTACAATCGGCTTCGTCGCAGCCCGGGGCGAGCAGCGTTGGGTTTATGTCTTTATTGGACGAAAACGGTGAGCGTTAGTGCTGGGATAGGGCAGGTGAGGGCAGCAGGGTGAGGGGGGGGGGGAGCAGGTTAGTGCTTTAGGCTGGGCTGGGGCCTTGGGTTCTCCATAAATGATGGATAATGAGAAAGGTTTTGTGTAACGAAGCGTTCGGGACCTTGGCGGAGGGAGGGGAGANGGGGGGGGCGGTGGAGCGCCCCCCTCGGGCGGCTCGGCGCATGCGCGGCTGAGGTGACACCCGCTCCCAGCGCTGACTCAGGGCTTAATTGCTGCATTTATGACTCATCAGGAGCGGGGCGGGGACGCGGCGCTGTGCGGCAAGAGCCGCTCTGCCTTCCCGCTCTTTCCTCCGTGCGCGGCGTGTCGGGGAGGGAGGAGATGGTTCTTGGGATGAGGTGTCCTAGGGACCAGGAGAGGGAGCTTCAGCCTGCGGTAGACAAAAGCTGTAGTCTGGAAGGAAGGGGAAGCGGCACGCTCCTTCTTGGAGCTCGGTCACGGAGGTTGCTGTTTCCTCAGCGCTTCTGCAAATGCTTGGTCAGGTTACGCGGTGGCTCTTTTTAGACATCCTGGGGAAGGAAACCTGTTCGAAACGGAGTCCGCGGTGTACTTTTTGCTGAGGAAGAGTAAAACTGCATCTGGGTTAATGTAGAAAACAAGGCATGTACAAATCTACTCGCTGTTGCTGAAAGAAGTTGTAAACCTGACCAGAGTGATTCGGATCATGTTGCACCATAGATGTGCTTTTACACGTAAATACTAAGAAGGCTATTTCAGTGTGTCAATGCTTCTGTCATTAACGATAACAACATGATGACGTGTCAGAATAGCCATGCTCTGTAGTCAGGGTTGCCTGTGTAATCAACCAGTTGCGGCTTAAGTACGCTTAGATCTGATTATATAGAGGCACATGTTAATTTACATATGTAAATACTGCTTAAGGCAACGGTAATAATAGGATTCATCCCCCTTCCCCCAAGAAAAAAAAACAACTGGAAAAGCTGCTGCATTGTTAGGCTTTCTACAGTGAAGCAACTTTTGTCAGACTTTATCAGGCTTACTGTTAAGTCAGAACTCGACAGAAGCTGCTTTGAGAATCCATAAGTGAGAAGGAGAATTACGTAATTTTCAACTCTTTTCCACTCTGATCCATAAACTGGTAAGCCATGTAAAAAACTGTATTCAGCTACAGATTGTTGCTGCTTCATCTTACTGATATTTCTCAACATTTTAGTAGACTTCAGTGTATGTGATGGGTTCATGCTGTGCTGTGGAATTTGAAACCGATTTCCAGATCTTTCCCCTGAGTTACTCTGCCCTGCAGCCTGAAACATACCACATGACTTATGGTGCAAGAGTCATTGGTCTCCATACAAATCCAGCAGTGTGCCCTTCCTTACTGATCCCAGAACTCCTTCAGAGTTAATTGTACAGAAAATAGTCTTTATGCTGTTCAGTGGGTTTTGGGTAGTAAGACAAGGTGCAAAGGTTTGTGGTATAGTTAAGAAGTTCCTTAGCAGTAGAATCTGAGGCTGCTATTTTCAGTTCCTTAGGTTGAAGAAAGTTATAAAGAATGTATATTTTTTTTCCCTTTGTTTCATTTTAAATATAATCCCTTATATAGTGTTGTAGCAAGAGCAGATTGATGCACATTAAGGTAAAATTAATTTTTTGTTCTGTTTATTAATACTTGCAGAGCTGTTGCGCAGCCACTGGTACCTGTATTGGGGAAACATAGCATACAAGCAAGAACCTTACAGCCTCAGTGGCGAAAATTTTTTCATGTCAGAGACCGAGAACTCTTGCAGTCGTTTATGTCATCCCGTCTTCTCCAGACAGAAGATACCAAAAAACTGCAATCAAAGATCTCTTCATCTTATTGATAAAGCTACTAATAAGGCAAAATGTCTGTCAACGTCAACCGCAGTGTTTCAGATCAGTTCTATCGCTACAAAATGCCCCGTCTGATTGCCAAGGTAACTTGCTAAGGATTAGTGGTAAGCAAGGAGTGTTTCATTCCACTTGCTCTCCTGGTGGGAGAAGGAGGTGTGAGGTAATGGTAATGCTTGGCCACTCGGAAGGCAGGCAGGGTGTCTGCTTCTTCCTATCCAGACTAGGATGCAATTCTGAGCAGAACTCTAGTGTAGTTAAATGGGGAATACACACTGGGTTTGGGCGTTGCAGTCACTTGACTTAAAACACTATTTGTTTTCTTTAGGTGGAGGGCAAAGGAAATGGAATAAAAACGGTTATAGTCAACATGGTTGACGTTGCAAAGGCGCTTAATCGGCCTCCAACGTGTAAGTAGTGTGGAGTGACACAGCATTTTTTTAAAGCTTTTATGTTTGAAGTTGTAGTATTTACATAGCTAATAAAGCATTAATACCATTTTTTAAAAATCTGTAAGAAATATGATTC
The DNA here is from genome assembly GCA_013390005.1 of Calyptomena viridis. Classification (NCBI taxonomy): domain Eukaryota; kingdom Metazoa; phylum Chordata; class Aves; order Passeriformes; family Eurylaimidae; genus Calyptomena; species Calyptomena viridis. Next base: position 317,186 of record WEIV01001857.1, read on the forward strand.
TCAGGGTAAAATAATGGACAGAAGCAATAGCATATTTACTTGCTGTTTAACAATCACACTGAAGATACAAGGGCAGTGGTGGTTACTGTGTTTTCTTTACAGATCCTACCAAATTTTTTGGTTGTGAGCTGGGAGCACAGACCCAGTTTGATGTTAAGAATGACCGTTACATTGTCAATGGATCTCATGAGGCGAATAAGCTGCAAGACATGTTGGATGGATTCATTAAAAAATTTGTTCTCTGTCCTGAGTGTGAGAATCCTGAAACTGATCTGGTGAGTGATCTCTGTATTAATGGTAACATTATGGAAACACTTGATTAGATGTTTGTGGAGGTGGTGCAGAGTTAAAAGCGACCTTAAATATCTGTGAAGAGAAAATCCAGTGTGCATGTTTGTGGCTTTTGGGAGAGTTTACATCTCTAACAGCTCAAAATTTCTGAGCTAAATTGCTACTTCTGAGCTTCTTGTGTAGGGTGTGATAGAAAGTATTTAAGCCTCTGCCTTAATCCTGTGGATATAACGTAAAAATCAGGTTCAGACTTTAATGCATAGTTGTTCTCTAAGTGGTATGTTAACTGGAGGTTCTTCTCTTACAGCATGTCAATCCTAAGAAACAAACTATAGGTAATTCTTGCAAAGCCTGTGGCTATCGAGGCATGCTTGACACAAACCATAAACTCTGCACGTTCATTCTCAAAAACCCACCTGGTAAGTGCCTTTCTTTACTTGATGAGGGTAAAGAGAATATCTGTGTGAATGCTGTCAATGAAGTAGAAAAATAAATAGCTCACATCTAACTGAAGTATAAAAAGGCTCCAGCGTACTCCTAGGCTGCATTTGGGGATCAGGATGAAGTAGCTGTGCTTGCAGTCTCTTTCTCATCATGTCATTCCCAAGTAGAACCACTTGTGAAGAGCTGGATTTGCCCATGCAGGATGAAACTTAGGAGGAAAGATAGTTGGCAGTAGCTCATGGCAGTTGTTCCCTTAAGTCAGTGTGAAGTAGAATTGGAAGTAAAAACAGTGTAGTAAATGCTAACTGCAGTGTTCTATGCAAGCAACACTCTGTGGTAAGCATCTAGTTGCCTGCTGCAATTTAAGCTTGCTAGAATAGAAAAGTCTAACCTATTCCAGGGGTCTCTGATTTGTGAGGTCGCCTGTTATATAGACTTGGACAATGTTGGTGAGAAACAAGAGTCTGGAACCAGGGGTTTCCCCACCAGGTGTACATCTGTCCTGAGTGTATTTGGGGATGGGTGCTACACAACTTGCAGCCAATGAAAGCATGCAGATCTACTTGAGGTTTGGCAGAGGTGCAGGGACTTCTTAGTTTGCTCTAGTTCATAGAACAAAACATTAAAATTCACTTGCAGAAAGTGGTGACACTGGTACAGGAAAGAAAGAAAAGGAGAAGAAGAACAGAAAAGGCAAGGACAAAGAGAATGGTTCTGTGTCCAGCAATGAGACACTTCCACCCCCACCACCAGAGGAGATTACTCCTCCACAGGTTGTGGTAAGTAGAAGGGAAAGTGGGGAAATAAGGGTGTGCTGTATCTTACTCTGATTTAGAACTTCGAAATGACTGGCATTATTCGCTGGTCAATATTGCACCAAAAACTCTTTAACTATATCCAAAACTTCGTTGCTGGAGTAGAAGGGAAGGGTCCCTGTGTCTGAAGAGCAGCTCTATCAGCTCTTCAGCAACAGCATTTGTGCTCCTTGCTAAGTGAAAGCTGTACATCCTTTAACACTCCTTTTCAGGCACCTGGATTAACTCCTGTGTACTAGATACAGTGATAAAACTGCACTTCAAGTAACCCTACAGATAATTTCAAACTCATGTCTAGATTCCATTTACTATTTTCCTGTGCTTGCCCTCCATAATCTTTGACTCTTACTGTAAACCTTTCTTTAGGTCTATAAAAATGCTGTCAAGTCATTTCTACTCTCAGTTGTTACTAAGCCTGGAGTAACACTGTGTGAACCTCTTGTTTTGCTTTTGTGTTTCAGGAGGAGGAGGATGATGATGACTGGGGTGAGGACACCACAGAAGAAGCCCAGAGGCGTAGGATGGATGAAATCAGTGACCATGCAAAGAACCTCACACTTAGTGAAGACCTGGAAAGAACTGTGGAGGAGAGAGTCAATATACTATTTGATTTTGTGAAGGTAAATACTGTCTGGTTGTTTGCTTGCTGTAACCACTCAGCTTTAGTGGTATAAAATGTTCATAAGGAAGCTAAAGCAACCTGCTTAATCTTCCACCAAAACACTGGTTCTGCCAACAGTGAGGGAAGGGAGGGTGCAAAGAGCATGGACACAGACCTCAAGTGGCATTGAAATGTGTTTCTCTACCTGTTTCCCTGTAGAAAAAGAAGGAAGAAGGTGTCATTGATACTTCTGACAAAGACATTGTAGCAGAAGCAGAGAGACTGGATGTAAAGGCTATGGGCCCACTAGTTCTCACTGAAGTCCTTTTTGATGAAAAGATTCGTGAACAAATAAGAAAATACAGACGTCACTTCCTTCGTGTAAGCCATCTTTTCTTCTGCACTCACTGTGACAATTGTTCTGAGGTTTTTTTGTAGCAGATGTTGGGTACTATGGGGAAGACAACTTGTTTTTTGCTTTTAAACTACTCCTTAGCTGGGAAGAACTGGGAGGGATAGTATGAACTGTTGTAAACCTTGGAATCTCTTAAAAGTGCTAATTCAGTCACTTTTGCTTGTATCACAATTCTAGTTCTGCCACAACAACAAGAAAGCTCAGAGGTACCTTCTCCATGGCTTTGAGTGTGTGGTAGCCATGCATCAGTCTCAGCTTATTTCGAAAATACCACATATTTTGAAGGAAATGTATGATGCAGATCTTCTGGAAGAAGAAGTCATCCTTGGCTGGGCAGAAAAGGTAAAGGGTGTTACGTAATGTGCTGTACCAGCTAAGTACCTAAATGTAGACTGTTGCATCTGGCTTCTTTGTTCTGGTGTAATAGCCTGTACAGAGAGAAACCTTTCCAAAAAAGGGCTGTTCAAGGCAGTTGGGTGAGGTTAGAGTTGCAAGTTGGCTTCTTGCTGTATTTGGGTATGGTCTGGTGTAAACTCCTTTGGTATTCAAGTGAACTCTCTCTTTCAGGCCTCAAAGAAATATGTTTCAAAGGAGCTTGCCAAAGAAATCCGTGTCAAAGCAGAACCATTTATTAAATGGCTAAAGGAAGCTGAAGAAGAATCTTCCGGTAATGAAGAAGAGGATGAAGATGAAAACATAGAGGTAGGAGCAGCTCCAGGTTTGCACTATTCCTGCATGTTTGTCCTGCAGCCTTGTCCTGGTGCACTGTGGAACAGCTTATTTGGTCATTACTGTGCCTGTTGGAACTGAAGGAACACTCCGTTCCCAGGGCTTTGTCAGAGCATTCTTGGTACACATTGTCAGCCATGTACCTGAGGTCACTGTAAGTGCACCTGGATAGCCCAAGACTGTGGAATGGTACAGTCTCTTGCACAGTAGCAGCTCATGTAGTGCAAGGTTGGCAGGAGGCATTGAGCATAAAGCTTTATTCTAGATAAGTTAGTTGGGGGGTGTTTGTTGAAAAAGCTGATGAATAACTGAACATTGTTCACAGTTTAGATAAAATATGTTACACTCAGGTGGCTGTGGCTGGGTTAGTTGGTCTCCCAGTTCTACTTACTTCTGTTCTTGGGTATGAGATCCTGTTCCTACAGATGGAGGTGCAGAGCTCTGCTGACAAAGCAGCAATTCCAGCAGTTCATGGCCATGGACAGGAGGGTGGTTGGGTGGGCAGGTGTTAATTACTCCAGTGGCAGTAAGTGCTGTAGTAAAAGCAAGTGTCTTGTCTCCACAGGTGGTGTACTCTACAACTGCCAGTGTACCTAAAGTTGAAACTGTGAAGCCTGCAAACAATAAAGATGACGATATTGATATTGATGCCATTTAAAGTGATGCAACATAGCTTCCAGCATAGTAATGCAAACTTCTCTGCATTTTCTGCCAGAAGTGTGACTTGTATGTGCACAAGCTGAAATGGCTTAACATCCTGCTACTCTTTGTACTCTAAAATGTATCTTTTTACTGTGACTGGTCTTGTGTAACTAAGCCTAATACCAAGGAGTCAGCACGTCAGTGAACTGATCTAGTTTGCAACTGGCATGTTCTATTTTGTTTTTCTAACTTGTGTTGGACACATACTTGGAGCACATTTATACAGTTGTGGAAATAAAGGATTTGGTTTTGGTCAATCTTCATTTGCGACTCAACCCCCTTATTGCTTTTCCAAGTAAGTAGTTACACAGCTTGCTGAAATCTGCAAAGTTGGAGACACAGTGACAATCTCCTGAATGAGACGGGGAAAAAAAAAGCCTTGGCCTAGAGGCTGTTGCAGCAGTGGAGATTTGAAACCTGGGCAAGAAGCAGGTGTTGGGTAATCGACAGTGTGTGGCTGCCAGCGCTTCTTAAAACAGAAGTCAGCTGTTGGCATTCTGATCCTTGGAACCTTTTTTTTTTTTTAAACTGCCACTGGTTCACATAAGTTGGGCTTTGGTTTGGTGGGGTTTTTTTTCTCCAAATCCAGGACTAGAGCTCCTGACTAATTTGAGGTGGGGGAGAGGTTCTGGTGTCTTNTGTTTGTCCTGCAGCCTTGTCCTGGTGCACTGTGGAACAGCTTATTTGGTCATTACTGTGCCTGTTGGAACTGAAGGAACACTCTGTTCCTAGGGCCTTGTCGGAGCATTCTTGGTACACATTGTCAGCCATGTACCTGAGGTCACTGTAAGTGCACCTGGATAGCCCAAGACTGTGGAATGGTACAGTCTCTTGCACAGTAGCAGCTCATGTAGTGCAAGGTTGGCAGGAGGCATTGAGCATAAAGCTTTATTCTAGATAAGTTAGTTGGGGGGTGTTTGTTGAAAAAGCTGATGAATAACTGAACATTGTTCACAGTTTAGATAAAATATGTTACACTCAGGTGGCTGTGGCTGGGTTAGTTGGTCTCCCAGTTCTACTTACTTCTGTTCTTGGGTATGAGATCCTGTTCCTACAGATGGAGGTGCAGAGCTCTGCTGACAAAGCAGCAATTCCAGCAGTTCATGGCCATGGACAGGAGGGTGGTTGGGTGGGCAGGTGTTAATTACTCCAGTGGCAGTAAGTGCTGTAGTAAAAGCAAGTGTCTTGTCTCCACAGGTGGTGTACTCTACAACTGCCAGTGTACCTAAAGTTGAAACTGTGAAGCCTGCAAACAATAAAGATGACGATATTGATATTGATGCCATTTAAAGTGATGCAACATAGCTTCCAGCATAGTAATGCAAACTTCTCTGCATTTTCTGCCAGAAGTGTGACTTGTATGTGCACAAGCTGAAATGGCTTAACATCCTGCTACTCTTTGTACTCTAAAATGTATCTTTTTACTGTGACTGGTCTTGTGTAACTAAGCCTAATACCAAGGAGTCAGCACGTCAGTGAACTGATCTAGTTTGCAACTGGCATGTTCTATTTTGTTTTTCTAACTTGTGTTGGACACATACTTGGAGCACATTTATACAGTTGTGGAAATAAAGGATTTGGTTTTGGTCAATCTTCATTTGCGACTCAACCCCCTTATTGCTTTTCCAAGTAAGTAGTTACACAGCTTGCTGAAATCTGCAAAGTTGGAGACACAGTGACAATCTCCTCAATGAGACGGGGGAAAAAAAAGCCTTGGCCTAGAGGCTGTTGCAGCAGTGGAGATTTGAAACCTGGGCAAGAAGCAGGTGTTGGGTAATCGACTGTGTCGCTGCCAGTGCTTCTTAAAACAGAAGTTAGCTGTTTGCATTCTGATCCTTGGAACCTTTTTTTTTTAAACAAAATGCCACTGGTTCACATAAGTTGGGCTTTGGTTTGGTGTAGGTTTTTTTCTCCAAATCCAGGACTAGAGCTCCTGACTAATTTGAGGTGGGGGAGAGGTTCTGGTGTCTTGAGTGCAGGAGTCCCCAGAGCTGACCTGTTTATCTCTGGAAGTGAATGTCCTAAATTAAAAGGTTGAGGTATGGGATTCTTTTAGAAACAAGATAAAGACAAACCTAGTCCATCAGAATCTGGAGACTAGCATCACACTGGGTGTGATGGGTTTTGGCCTACGAGTAGATGGGCTGGAGATTTTGTTGCTCTCACAACCATCTGTTCTGGAAAATCGGGAGTGGCAGGAGTGTGGGTTTGCTTTTTGTGGGGTTTTTGCATAAGATCAAGTACTAGGAGTTTTGGGAGATGGAGGCTGTGGTACGCAGCTGCTGCTTCTGTTCAAATAGTCTCAGCAGAACTTGGAGAAAGGGAGAGGTTGTACAGTTACAGCGGGGGTGGCTTGAGCTGCAGGTTCTCCTGTGGGGGGTGTAGGTGTAGGAACTTTGGTTGTGTGTGACCCTGCCAGTGAGTTGTCACTTGGCATTAGCATGTGTGGTAAACAGTGCTAGAAGGATGGGGTGAAGTCAGTAAGCATTTGAAAGTTCTCTTTTATTTTGGGTGGATTGTTACTGCAGTAGTACAAACCCACAATTTTTAATTCAGATACAGGTTTACTCCTTCCGGCTGAAAGAAAATCTGTTCTGCATTGTGTTTAAACTAGGTTTGTATTTCCAAAGCGTCAATTTTTATGCATGTTTGGGAGCCTGGAAGATGCATTACTAATCCCTGTGTGCCCTCCAGGAAGACTCCTCTTCCTCCTGGTGCAGGCACACGCCTCCCTTGTAATTGTTGTGAGCACACCATGATATGTGCCAGGCTGGAAGGTTGAGATCCTCTGAACAAATCCCAGCTGAATCCAGCATGGCTGTTAAAAGAGCTGATGATTTTGGCTGGTACTGCTGTAGAAAACTGTGGGATGAGTTTTGGTGATGTGGGTACGAGACATCTCAAATCGTGCCTCCCTGGTTGCAGTACCTGTTGCAGTAGGAGGCGGGTGCTTGTATATCAGGCTAATTTTTTGCAGTAGGGGTTTGAGTTGGCTTTGCCTTCCTTCCTGAGTAGAATTCTTGCTTTCAGAGGGGAGGGTGAGAAGCCTTGCTTTTTCCCCGAGTGTTGCAGCTGCCATGTCGAGAAAGGCTGCACCAGGGAGCTCTGCCATGTGGGCACACCTCTCCCGGCCCTCCTGAGCTTGTGTGGGTCAGCTCAGTTCACTGCCACAGCAGTGGATGTGTGACAATGGTCTGTGGGTATGGCTTTACAAATCCAGGTTGCTGCCATCTCTAGGATGTGACCAGAAGGTTTCTGTCTGTTTGAAGTATGTGTTGTGTTGTGTAGGCTGCTCCCAACTGTGACACAGTGAAGTACCTTTCCAGGAGTGGTCAGTCCCATTTTAGAACAGACTTCAGTGTAATTATAGGCTGCCACCAAAGGGAATATCTCTGGTCTTTGGGGGTCTTTTTTTCCCCCCAAGATACAAAATAGATAACCTCCTTCCAGTAGGGAAACTAGGAAATGTATTTCATAGGATCAGTGAACTGATTGTAACAAAGTTTATAGATTGTAGACGGTAGATTTGGAGTAGATGTGGGAGTGTGTAAGGAGTGAAAGCTTTCTTGGGTGTAGTAGCCCACAATCAGATTAAGTTCATTACAAAGTGGTACCCTAATTTCAGACATGGTGGTGGCTTCTAGAAGCACTGAGGCTGCCACTCAAATTCCTGGTGCTGAGTTACACTTCTCCCGTTTTCAAATGCATGTTGCTGTTTCTGTCTCAGTTTAACTGGTAATTCCACCAGCTAATAAAAATGGAATGTTTGTCTTGTATTTCTTCAGGGAAGGAAGAAGCTTTACTTAGAAGTTTCATGAGTCTCTGAATGTATTGCCTCTGCCATCTAAGGAAAAGTAAAAAGTACATCTTCAGAAGACAACTTGGGTTATAGATACACTGCTCCAGGTTCAAAGAGATTCCTGGCACCTGGAAAGGAGTGTTGTACAGTCTGTTTGAAAACCCCAGTATGAATGCTGCCATCTGGCAGGTGGAGGGTCTAGCAGCAGATCCATTATCCTTGGCTTCACAAACCCTCATCTCCCTGCAGGAGCCTGCAATTGGAAGCTTTGCTACAGCCTTTGGCAGCAGCTCCTCTTCATCCAGCACCACAGGAGCTGCTCAGCTGGTGGCTTTGCTTGGGGCAGCATCAGGACCAGATGAAAGGGGCTTAGTGGCTTCAACAAGAATTTGAAATCCTGGCTCTTGTTGTGCCCATAAGAAGTAAAGTTGCCTGGTTTTACTATTACCAATGAGAGCTTAAAAGTTGTCATTAGGCCAGTGCCTCCCCAGCTGGATGTGGTGGGACATGTATTATGTAAAATATGCTCTTTGCTCCTGAGAGTGTGCAGCTCGGGCTTGTAGTGAGGCAATGACTAGAGATAAGGAAAAGGGACTGGAGGGATTGCAGTGGGCAATTGCTGTGGTAGCAGCTTCTGTTGCCAGTGTAACCATGATGTGATGCTCCCCACTTGCACAAGGCATTACCATGAGGCTGCCGTTCGTCTCCACTAAGATCTTCAAGCAGTGTGGGTTAAGAGGCTCACTGAAAGATCCAAATCTCCCAACAAGTCAAACAGCTCAGTTGATTTGTTGCTGTCCAGATGTACCATAGAGTTAGAAGGGTTGATTTATAACTCTAAGGCGTGTGGGTGTATTCCAGTTGTGCAAGTTCTGAACTTCAATGTTTGAAAAGAAGAGGTACTGCTGAAAAGCAGTGTAGTAATCTGTAAAGAAACTGTCCTTTCATTTGAAGGCTGCTACAGGGTAGTAATGAAGATCACAGGAACTCTGGGCTCCCTGTGAAAGCAGCAAACAGAAATGGCAAGGAGAGATGGAACAAAAATAGCTGACCCACCAATTAGTCTTCCAAACTGTGGCAGCTATTTTCTTCTCAAACTAATTACTCCAAAAGAGCCTTAGAGGGCTGTTGCTGAGATTGACTCCTTGGCATTCAGTAACACCACTGAACCATGAAGCTGTGGAACAGAAAACCCAGAAGACAACAAAAAGCAGCTTGAAAACAATGTTCTTTTAAGCCTTATCTGTGAAATACTGTTTATACCCTTAAATTTCAGCTGAAGGCTTATAAAGTTGTTGGAGCCATTGGGATTACTTACATGTTTGACAGGCTGCTGCCATTGTCTTTTTCATTTTGAAGACAATCATCTTGCTGCCACAGAGACTGTCTCCAGACCTGGAACTGGTAAGGAGTAGTTCTGGGGCCATTGAACAGCTTTCCCAGGATGTCCCTTCCTTAACCCAGGGCAGACCAGCACCAGGGTATCTCCACAGCTTCCTTGGAACTGTTGCAGCAGACATCCATCAAGGATATGGCCCCAGAGCTTGGGTGATGTTGTTTTAATTTAGCAAAATTTTAAAACTCCTCATTTTTTTCCAGAGGAAAATGAAAAACATCTTTGATATTTTGAGGTTTAATGCAAGAAATGGCTTCACCCGATCATTGTAAGTGAAACCGAGGGGGAAACTGTTCTTCCTGTTGTAATTAGTGTCAGAGAAATCCAATAAATGCTGAACCATCTTTTCCCCACATCAGCTTTCCTCCTACTCACACGTGCTTCAAAGTTGTTGCTTACTCCATAGCTAAGGCTTTTTAGTAATTTAGCTATGGATTAGCTTCCAGTAATGTCCACACAGATCAGTTGTGAAGGGACAGGTCCAAAGTGAAGCCAGGAAGCTGGGTCAGTAAGGCAAGGCTGGGATCAGCAAGGCTGGGCACAGACATGCCCATGTGGGTGCACAGGCTTTACAAGGGCCCTGCCTGAGTGCCCAACTTGCTTCTCCCTAGACTTTCTCACACTGCTCCTTCCACAGTGCTCAGCTCCAAGGTTACTTGGCTGCACCATATTGGAGCTGACCTTAAACACAGGCAGCCCCACACCTGCAACGGGAGAAAAGAAGTCGCAGGGTCTGTTCCTGTTTTCAGGACCCTGACATTTTCTGAGGCTGGAGCTGGAGAGTGCTGTTTTTTCTAGTGCTAATCTCACCCCATCACCATGGTGTTAGAGGGATTTTCTGCAGAGCATTTTCATTCTCAAGGGGAAAACGATGATGCAAAGGAGAGATCTGGTCTGAGCCTAGAATGACAGGCACTTCAACCATACATTGCTAATAAGCAAAGTATCAGGACCAGGAACAACTCAACGGGGGGTTTGTGTGGGTGTTTTATTATTCTCTGTGAATTTTTGCTTGATACTGTTTTTTATATTTATCTGATATTAATAAACCCCAGATAACTGCATTGACGTCAATGGAGTTTGGCTTTGTATCTGTGCAATTAAGGTAGACATCTGACATCTTTAAAAGAAACATGAGGAAAGTATGTTTTCCCCAGAGAATCCCACCCCTTTGTTGTCAGAGAATCATTAATAAATTATTTATTAATTGTCACTCTTATGGACAAAGTTAAAATTGAGAACAGAGCAGTTCACATAATAAAAGACTAAATAAAGAAGTAAAATACTGAATGAAGAGACTAAGGCTTTTTCGTGTGGTCTCTGAGGCTGAGAAATCTGGATTTAAAGGCTTCTATCTCCTGCCTCCTTTGTTCCTTCAGCCTGTGCTCACATTCTGCATTGCAAGCCAGAGGAGCTGTAGTAGCAGCTGTGGGCTGTGGGGCTTAGGGTGGTTGTGGATGGTGGGCAAGCACACTCAGGAGGGAAATGGGAAGCAGGACTACAGCTGCAATGACAGGAAAATGCTGCTCTGTGTAGGGGAAATAATGGGATTTTAAACAATCTCTTTTAGATTCTTATTTATCACCTGACATTTAGTAGAGGAGTTTGCATTCTCCATGCCTTCTTCACAAACAGGATTGGCTAGTTTTTAGTTTCCATTTATTCTGCTGAAAGACTCCTATATAACATCCAGAATGCAGAATGGCAAATTTTAAGGAAAAAAGTTCTTGACTATCAGGTGGATTTTTACCAAAATCCAAAGAACCAGTTTAGACAAGACAAACGATGTGCTGACTGCATGCACTCAGGCTCCTGTCAGGAAGACACCACATCCAGAAGAGCAAAACCCCTGCTTAAGTGGAGCGGTACAGAAAAAGGGAAGGGAAACCTCTCTGTCAGGAAAGCGAGCTGGATCCTACCCAACAGAGGTCACCAAAGAACAACACCTTCACCTTGCAGCCAGGTTTTAGCAAGTAGTACAACTCGCTTAAGTTGAGTCCAGGGATGAAAAAAACACCCTAGAAAGCAGTTACATGTAGGCAGAACTAATCAAACGTGCTTTCCTCACGCTGACTGAAAATAAAGGGGATGGAGGGGTAATGAGTCCTCCTAACCAGCTCCTGGTCAATCTTGATGCCAGAAGATGGGAGCAATGCATTTGACTTCGGCAAGAAAAAATGCCATGGGAAGCAAGAGGTGTTCATGAAGTCCCGAGCGCTGAGCAGACAGGTAACCAGCCTCAGTGAACCTCCTCACTTGTGTGGACCTGGAGGTGCTTGGTTTTGCATGGCCAGGTTTGGGTGCCTGGGTGAAACATCTTCTCCAGATCCATCCCTTGGGGAGGTGAAGAACATGTGGGTTAGGAGAGAGACATGAGGGAGGCCAGGCTCAGCACCAAGGCATGGCTGGCTGCATCCTGGTCCAGGTCAGTGAGAGGGAAGCCAGGAGGTGAAGGTGGCTGTGGTGCGTGGGTGGTGAGGAGTGAGAGCCTTCCTGTTTGGTAACACCAACAGGCTTGTCCTGGGCAAGGGGGTGGTTTTATCTGAATCATCGAAGGGGAACTGAGTGTTCCTGGTGGGAGGAATGGTGGGAGAGCAGGTACCTGTCTGTTGCAAGAGCCTTTCTGGGGGCGTTCAGGGATGTGCACTGAGGAGCTGCAGAGCTTCACAAGCACAAGGCACTAACTGCTGCAATTTCGGGTTTTGGTTTTTTTTTAAAGTCTTTTATGATATTGTCACTGCCTTTGTTCCTTTTTTTTTTTTTTTCAGCACTGTGAGGTGGGACTGGGAGACAGAAAGAAGCAGCGGTATCACTAATACCAGAAAACCTGTTCTGCAGGAAAACCTGCAGATGCGTGCAGGATGGGGAAGGAGCGGCTGCACTCATGACCCAACCTGCCCTGCACCTAAGCAGGCGGGAGGGTGGTGGGGGATGACAAGCTCCTTCCTCTGTCCTCCCTCTTTCCCGTGACCTGAACTACAGCCCTGGATCAAAGAGGCCGGCTGCTGTTCAGGGCTTGGTAACCTGCAAGGAGGTGCTGGAAGGAAGGTCTCCTCCTGAACTATCCTTCCTTTTCTGCTCCATGGGATTTGCTCCGCTTCAATGTTAAACAGGCTCTGCCTTGGTCCAGGGCTGTTCTGTGCGGCGGGATTTGGTGTCTGTAACAGAGATGTATGTAAGCTGTCACCGTGCCCTGCGGACCTTCTCTGGGTGTCAGAGAAGCCACCAGTGCCGGGAATTTTCCATGACCCGCTTTTCCTCCCTAAATTCTGTTTCTTGACAGTATCAAATAGTCATTTCCCATGAACGTTCCCCAGGCTGCAGGAGGGATCTCAGCCGGGACTGACTCTGCTCCCTCCAACGGGAGAACACATGTGCGCGGCCCCTCTGCGGCGCCGTGAGACGCAGCCCAGGCGGACAAGTGGGCGACAGGAAGGGCACAGGGGCAGATTTTGATCCGCCACAAAGTCTGGGTGCCACCTGTGACCCCCGTGGGTGGGTTTGGCAGCCGGGGCAGGGGGGCGTGGGGCGCGGGATCAGGCTGGGGGAGCTGGGGCCGGGCACTGCCGCCTTTGCGGA